>CM061154.1:7004115-7184115 GCA_030710495.1 Labroides dimidiatus | reverse complement strand
AGCTTGTTCATTGTTTTAAACTATTTTCTCATCATTTGTTATCATTACTTTCATTCCTCCACTTGGATTGCTGGACAGAATTTAGTGTGAGAAAATGTTGTTTAGCCTGCTGAATTAGCATGCTAACAGAAACAAAAATTTTAGCCATACTGTTATCCAAGAGGTGCTAACTGAAATCAACAGTTTAACCTCACCGTATGGTCTATTCTGTCAACAAGACTCCAAATTTGTTGACTCCAAATACATCACCAGCACCCTTCAAGGTTTTGGCTTCAGTCTTTCCAACAGCAGGGGGAGGAAGATCATCCATATTTACATTTAGTCAATGGCCCCAGCCAGTCATCCCTTCTCACTTTCTCACCTACATGCACAAACTCTCCCTCTGCTTCCCAACCATGTGAAGAAAAAAAAATCCAACTTTTTTTTTTTCCATACAGGCACCTGGATGTTTTCAGGGAGTCTTGTGAAATTGTGTAATGGTTCAATGTGAATGTGTGGTGAAGAGTTTACATAAGTGCATCCTTCTATCTGATTCATGCCTTCTCAGATGTGCATGATAGTGTTTTTGTTTTGTTTTGGTTTGGTTTTTTTTCCTCTGCATATGTGGGAAGTTGTTCAGGACGGGGTGGTTCTCTGAAAATGTTGCAGAGTTGAGACACTTTTCTTTGCCCCCCAGCACATAAACAAATATCAGCAACATTTAAAGTCTTGGAGAGAGTCACAAGCGAGGCCGAGTGAGTGGGCTGAATATAAGACTGAACAGTGTGCACCCACAGAAACACATGCGCATAAACACCTGTGGAAAAACTGCCTGAGCAATTTTCAGTTTCAGTGAGAAGGTCAATACACAGACGTGTGCGTCGTAGCAATGACTCAGATCCCCACTGTTGGGGAACACATTTGCCTTTTAAAGCTTTTATGTAGCAAATCTAATTACTAATCCAAACATGAACTCTCAGGCTGCTCTCTGCTCAATGGTGTTTATTTAGGCAGGTATTTACTTTTATACGTTTTTCATTTCTAAATACCCTCCAATCTAAAGTTTCACTTATTTCAATAAGAAAGAAATAAACAGGGGTCAAAATCACTTCTCGTCTGAAACCTTGGTTGAATATTAAGGCGACAGATTACTTTGAGGATGCAGATCAGCCTGAATCTGGAGTGACTGTGCAAAAGACGACTATCCAGAGAAATTTTTTAGGAGTTTCAGGAGTGACCCAGCTTTTTCTGAATGAAATTTGTCCACAATACTGTTCTTCTGTACCTGTACCATTGAGACCATTCTTTAGCCTGTGTTGCATAATTTGTAATGGGTCAGGCAAGGACATCAGTTTTATGACTGATCCAAACATATCTTTGTACAAAGAGGAATATGGCAAGGTTGATAATATTGTCAAAACCTCATAACTGCATGACAGAATGTACACTAACAAAAACATAACCCTCTAACAAGGGTTAGAGCCCAGCAGAGCTGAGCTGTGCAGCACCAAGGGTGAATGTTAAATGACAGGTCTTATACACCTGAGGGATCCTCACAGATGTGGGACACGCCTCCCACCAAGCCTGAAAAGACAGACAAGAAAAGACAACACTACAGCAGCCCTAGAGGCAGGGGGCTGTCACAATGTCAAATATTTGAGTTGATGTGCAACACAACCGCAAAGTCAATAGAAAACAGAGTGATGTAAGTGCATAGAAAACAATACAATACAATACAATACAATACAATACAATACAATACAATGTACTTTATTTAACTCTAAAGAGAAATTCTGAAATCTACAGAAGTATTTTTGCTTCTTGATTTTTTTGGATGGCAGTATGTGTCAACTATTTGGTTTATAAGTTCACTTTTTGGTCTGAACTGAAACATCCTTTGATGCCATCACAGTCTGTTAATAAGTCTCAAAACTTTTGGTGGTAATCTGACTTTTACGAAATTTTAATGTGTTTTTGCTCATTTACTTTGGTTTATGAAAAAAACTCCTGTAAGCTAAGGCTGTGCTTTGTTTTTATGCTGAGTAACCCGTAGCCTGCACCCTAGTAACTTAAGCTAAGGTGGTTAATAACTAAGTATAAACTGCTGGCAAAAGCTTTTTGACATATTTGACTCATTGTAGTTATTTTATTTATTTATTTTACATTCATCTATTTTGGTTTAATTTTTTTTGCACTTCTTTGTTGCACGTCTTTGTTTACAGACTCTTTAATTATTCCAGGTTTTCATACTAGCTTGTGCTTATGTGAGAGAAGTAAGAAATTACTTCTTATGAGCCCATTTACGGTGTGTTAATTGAGAAACTTTGTCATAGTTATTCATAAAATGCAGTAATGGTTCGTCAGATAAGAACCAGAGCCCTTCACTCCTGCTGTGTGAAATGATATGAGAGTGAATGAGCTTATGAGGGGAAAAAAATGTATCCATTAACTGTGCACCTCTCTCTCTCTCTCTCTCTCTCTTCGTGTGTGTGTGTGTGAGAGAGAGAGAGAGACAGAGAGAGCACTGTTTACAGTAAACTGTTCAGATCAGTTGAACCGGAGACTGTTGTGGCATAAGGATGTGTGTATTAATGGACATTGTAAGTCAACACAGGTGTCAACAGAATATTTTAAGGTGTGTTTAAGAGTCCTGTCTTTGATCTTAGAGTGTATGGGTGTGTGTCTAACAGACAGGACTGATACTGAGCTGCTGAACAGAGCTCTGTCACAGAGGAAATAAGAGGGCTTGATTTCCCTCACTGGCCCTGAGTAATAATGGTTACACTCCTCTCCTCTGACTTACAGTCTCATTTAAAGAACAGAGACAGAAACAATGACAGATTTGTGTAAAAGGGGGACGAGGTCTGCTTCACTGAACAAAGAACACCCAGTGACATATTTAAAGGAGCTAACATCCTTCAGACAGGGGTGTAAGCGAGCCCCTCAGATTAAAGATAATGAGTAAATATAGATGGTAAATTAATCACGTTAAGATATTAACAGTATAAACTCATGGCTATAATGTGTGCTTAAAAAAAAACAGCTTTTAGGATTCGTACAAGAAAGGGGAAAATTGCAACTCTGTATGTGCTTGTCAGTATCTGTGACTGAGGCCTTTTTGGACAAAATGTCTTTTTTATCTTTCTGGGGTTTTTTCAGTTGTATAACTTTGTACTGACAAATAGCAAAAAAAAAAAAGAACATGATGGCACACTTAAAGGTCTTCCTAAACAGAGCAGTGAACTTTAAACGTTTGTGCTTAAGGGGCTGTGACATCCCTGTTTTTTAAAGAATCTCCATTTACATGGCAGCAGAAGGAGTGGTGCATTCACAAGCTGGTTCAAAAGTTTGTATTTACAGTCTTCAAAAAACTTCAAAGAACAGCCAAAATGTGACAACATAACATTCATTCTGTATGTCTCCATGTAAACAGACCCTTAAACAGCAAATAAACATACTTAATAACAATAACTTATCAGCGGGAAAGTTAAATCACCTGTTATTTCATCCTATGTGACAGAACCTGTCACAATGTGTTTGTGTGTTTGTGTGTTATCAACCATTTCCCCTCACCTCAGAAAGTAAGTGGTTGGGTTTGGATCCAGTGAGCCACAGACTCCTTTTTGAGGTGAGTGAAAGTACTAATGGCAGAAAGAACAGGTGACAAGTGACCGGGAATAATGTAATGTAATAATCATTGGCTGCAGTTGGCCTGTATGTAATGAATTCAAAGTTTAACAGAGCTGTTACCATTAGGGAGAGAGTAATAAGCAGCATGTGGTTAGCTGGAGAGAAACCTCTGAACACATCATCTTTTTCAGTACATGAGTTATCTGATGGCCTCTACAACTCTCACACAACTACTTAAACGTCTCAACCCGGTGCTGTTAAGAAAGGTGCTGGTGTCACCATCAGTATGTCACTTCTAGTTAAATTGTAAAAAAGTGTTTGAAAAAGCATATCCTTCAAAAATCAATATACACTCGATGTGCATTGGAATATTAGTGAGAATTCATTAATCTGCCCAAGCAGTATTAGGTTGCATTTTTAAAGCCAGTGGATCCCGACCTCTGTGTCATGTATGAATGTGAAGCACACTTACATTATTGACCAGACTGAAGTAGTACAAATAATAAACCAGAGCTCACTGGATATTTGATGTGCCCACTCAAGTTTTTACATCAGCGGGAGGGGACAAGAAGTCAAAATGTACATGTTTTCCAAGCTTTAACAAACATAAATCCAGACACTGACCTTCACCTGAAGCACACGTTGTTTCACACTCCAGTTTGTTTAAAGGAAACACTTCACAACTTCTGGTGCACAGTGAAATCTAGACATTTCTTTCTCATTGAGCAGTATTTGAACCTTTAAGTCTCTAGTTTTTGTTTCATGTTTTTCAGTTTTATTCAAACTACAGAAAGCAGACTGTGTTTTGGATTAATGTTTTGTGTAAGTAGAAGTTTGCCTCTTAACAGACTGGTGTAACCAGGGTATATTATACACACTCTACTACTGGCTTTATGTCTGCCATACTGATTTTAGACAGCAGGTGGCAGCACCACATTAGCGAGACAGTCATTTATCTTCAGGATGGCTGCCAGAAAAAGCAGAGTACTGATCTCTCCACAACAGAATCTCTGTGGCAACGTGAGGATTAAGACTGAAAAGTGCAGATTGTTCTGTTTCACAGCAAAACAAGATTTCTCAACATGATGGAGAGCAACCACAGTTGACCTGAATCTGTTCTGAAAGAACTATGAACGAGCAGTAAAAGAATTCACCCATGACGGAGATCTGCTGTTTTTTCAAAAATCATAACGGTACGAAGCTGTTGCAGATGGAAGATGGACTGACAGGCAGCTACATAGGAAACATTTATCTCTAGCCAAAATGTCAGAAGTTTCTGTACTTCTCCTTTTGAGCTCCACTCCTCCACTGTTGTGATATTTTTCCATGCCATTTCCACCACACAGTGAGAATGTTTTTGTTCCGCGTTTGTACTCAGGTTCACATGACGAGGCCCAACAGCAGCGTCGCACGGTCACGTCTGTGGTGGGTGTTGTGGCTTAAACTCAGCTGACTTAAAACCATAGAAATCATACATCACAATAACTCAAACAGAGCACACTTTTTTTTTCTTGCAGCCCATTGTGTGTGTTGGTTTTTCTTTTAAAGTTTACAGCTACTAAAAAAGAGTAGCGCCTGCTCCGAAAAAGGTCAAAGCCCTCTTCTCTTGGCCGCTGTTTGACACAGACACATGTTTTTAATTGAACCTTTTTTACATGTGAATCTGGGAAGTGGGAAAAGCCAGAGCCAGTCATATCAACAGTCCTTACTGGATCCTGATAAAAACATACTTACTGTAAGTGACAATGAAAAAAAAAAAATTATATATATATATATATATATATATATATATATATATATATATATATATATATATATATATATATATATATTCTTTGCTTGAAGAATGCTCTGGGTCTTACTAGTTTTGCTTCTGCGGCAGAGCTCAGACAGAGAGGAAATGGAAAGGCTTTCAGAAGAGGAAGTGAGGCCCCCCTTTAGCCCTTTAGTACGTAGAAGAGGAAGGTTCCAGTGGGGGGAAAGAATGCTATTCAACACATTTCAAAGACCTGACTGGTACATAATGTACTGTACTTACTCATGTTTCTGATCACACACCCTTCCTTCTGTCTTCATCTATGCACAAAGAAATCCTGATTAGCATCTTATTGCTTTACATTTGGCCTCTGTAGCCGCTGCTGTGTGTTGTTGTGGTGACACATGGGATCTCCAGCACTCAGGTGTGAAAGCTGAGTGTGCAGACATCTGTGCTTGACATAGTTTCATGATTGAATGCTGTTCTCTAGCAGGACATTAGGGTTACAGGTAACAAAGGATTGGAGCGTGGAGTCAGGGTTTTAAAGTTTAAGAGTATTTCAAACATTTTCTAAAAGAAACCTGAACGTTTAAAGGAATCCCCATTACTTTTCCACGCTGTAAAGTGGATGAGTGGACTGGGACTCTTTGCATGTCAGCATGTGTTTTAAATGAGGACGCTACGCCCAGCGGCCAGCTAATTTAGCCCGCCTAAATAAAATGAAAACAAAGAAGTAGAGATGGATTCTTGTGGGGTTTTATTCCTTTTTGGCTAGAAGGTGTGTATCAATAACTTCAGCTTTAACTTCCACATCAAATCTAAGCATGTTAAAATAAACCTCAGAGTGTCAGTTGGATAAACGAAGGCCCACAATATGATGTCATTGTGCTGTTTATATGGGCTATGGGACTGAAGAAAGAACTTGGCATCAAATTAGTACTTTTAAAGTATAACTACACAAGATGCACACAGGCAACAAGTTTTATATATTTTCTTAACATTACAATTCATTTTGACTTCAGTCTTGTACATTAAGATTTTACTTCGACTTCAGTTTTGTACAGTATGACTTTAGTCTTAAGGACATTGAATTAGTCATATTCTTATACGTACATGGGGTTAAAAAAAGGATTAGCCTGGCTGTCTGAACAAGTCAAAGCAATAGTACCAAAGCTGTGTTCATTCCACACGTGCCTAAAAGGCCAGCCAGCTTCTTCTGTTAGCTTCGTATTTAGAGAAATCACCTCTAATATAGTAATTACGCCAAAGGGTTTTATCACCGCATGTTGTTACACTATGTCTGTCTCCATAATGATGCAAACAGGATTCACCAGATGAGACATACCTTTAATTTCGCCGTTCTACTCATCCATAGTCACATCCTGCTTTCCCAACACAACAGTCTCACATCTTTTATGGTTCTATACTTTTAGCAATAAATGGATGATATCAAACATTCACTCTACTTGTAGGAACATGCTTTAAGTATGTAATTATAATGCAGTTAGCAGAGAAGGAAATGGTAATGGAAAGAGGAGACAGGGTCTTTGTTTTGTTTTTTTGTTTTTTGACCAGCATTGTCTGAACTGTGGAAAACCACCTACAACCCCCTGACACAGTTAGAGAGTCACACGTGGCTGCTTGAGCAAACCACAGGGTTTCTGAGTCGATGATTGAATGTGTTTGTGATGTCTAACTGACAGGTCAATAACGGTTGTTTGGATTATTTTCGCCCTGAGTAAACAATGAAAGCAACAGATGAATATTAGCGTTGTCATAAGGGTTTTCACAACAACAGACATTCAGTTCAATTCAAACAACTTTATTAATCCCTCTTGGGGCAGTTGGTGTAGAGCAGCTTGTACACATAAGAAGAAAGAAAATAATATGGACAAAGAAAGCAATAAATTACCTCCACAAAGAGTTAAAAATAAACCTTAAAGGGACATTAATACCTTACAGACTGATTAAGAGTCACCCAGACTGATTGCAAAAATTTCAATAAAAGAATAAATACAAGACAAAAGCTTCATGGTGCCAAGAGATAAAAGAGATCATTAAGAAGTCTTCAGTATTCTGATCGCAGAGGGGATGAACGATTTTGAATATCAGTTAGTTTTACAGGCAGGTAAAAGATACCAGTGTTGTGAAGGCAGCAAACAGAATTCACTTAAAAGTATGTGACCGATCTGTTGGTTACAAAAAGAGCTTAAGTCTCTCTGATTAATGCCGCTTATGTTTGAGCAGATTTTAACCATTCCTGTAAGGTGGTAATCTTGAACGGAGAGCTTGTGGAACCAACAGATAAAAGAAAACCAAAGGATGCTCTCAATAAAAGACTGGCAAAAATGGCAAGGTATTAAAGGTCTGACTGAGAAAGAGTTGAGTTTCCTTAAAAAAAGGTGGATTCTCTGTTGCCCCCTCTTTATCAGTCATTAAATAAATAATAAGTCGGTTTGTATAATATATACCAAAACATTTCAGAGACTTAAAAAGCCGTCTACACCATCCTCTCTGTGATATTACTGGAGACCCAACATTAATCTACCCTGAGCGTGGATGGTGTGATGAGAGAGAAAGTGGGACTGATTACACAGAGTCCTAATAGAGGAAGTGACCTTTTTAAGCCACTGGTTAAACACATAATCCATTAATGCCACTAGCATTTATCCCTCAAGAACCTTTATCAAAAAAGTCAGAACAGCAGTCCAGTGACTGAAGTTTTTAACAAGACAAACTTATTTCTGCTGCATCCGCCTGATGACAGATTATACATACAGGTCACTTAGGTTACTGGAGTGCTATCCTGTCCTTTCAGTGGCAGCGGATTAATTTAAGAAACAGCAAAATGTCTTCATTGGTAGTTTCATATCGTTTGTTTCTGGATTGGCCTATTATAGTTTGTTTCAAAGCAGGGGGTCAGAGGTCTCCAGCCCAGCTAATTGGGGGGTTGTTGGCTGAAAAGTTTTGAAAACCTTGTTTTAATGGGTTAAATGTCTAGATCATCCACTTCACAACATCTTTGTGGAGCAGAGAAACAGCAGCAGTGGACGGCTCAGCTCTGTGTGTTACAAGACTTAGAGACACAGAAAATCATTCTTCCCTGCAGCCATTAGGCTTCATAACTATCTAACCAATGGGAGATGGGCTGAAATTATTTTTTATGTGATTTTTTTTTTTTTTTTTTTTTTTTGATAATTTCATCAGCCAGACACCAGAATTTCTATTCTATTCTATTCTATTCTATTCTAGTCTAGTCTAGTCTAGTCTAGTCTAGTCTAGTCTAAAGGAGGTGCAGTCCACAGTCATATGTTTCAGTAACTATGAGCTAGAACTTTGCAACAGAGGCAAAGAAAAACTTTCTTATAACTGGTTGAAACCTTAAGATAAACATTTATCACTGCGTGTTAAAAAAATACATCTGCCTGTAGAGCAGTCATACTAAAACTAGACTCGGTGTGTGTGTGTGTGTGTGTGTGTGTGTGTGTGTGTGTGTGTGTGTGTGTGTGTGTGTGTGTGAGAGAGAGAGAGAGAGAGAGAGAGAGAGAGAGAGAGAGAGAGAGAGAGAGAGAGAGAGAGAGAGAGAGAGAGTTCAGTCTTTCATTCTCCCACGATTGTATCAAGTTTTTCTCTCGGCCCTGTGTGATCCACTGCACATTGTGTGACCTGCTGATGTCCCCCTGAAAAGTGATTTCCTGTAATGTATTCTCTCTGGACGGGTTTGTTACAAATATGTAATGTATCATCCACTCTATTGCCATGGTGAAAACAATATTTGGTACAAAGACAGAGTTAGTGATTAACCACAAATAACTGAAGTATTCAAGCTTTCTCAATGTCACGTTTCTCTGTAAACAGAAGATTTGTTGAGGCACATGAAAGAAGTTCAGCCAAGCAAATGGAGAACAGATGTGTTTGACTTTGCTCTGGACTCTAAAATAAAAGCCGTGCACTGAGGCTGGATGAGTTGTGACTTTTGTCAGTTTGAATCTGTGACCAATTGACTGTCATTTCACAAGTGAGCAAAATGTAACCAAATATGAGATGACTACTCAAAGTGAAAGAACTGAGTCACAGTCACAGCTCTCACTGCTTCAATTTCTCACTACACGCATAACTGTACGATTTCAATATGACACCTCAATCAAGATTAGCTACTGGCTGAGCTCTTAATAATGCCCACACTTCACACTTGAGTGAGATGTCTAAAATGAGTCTAGTGGCAAGTGGATTTGTTTGGTGGACTTGTTAACATGTCTTCAAGACAGTGACTGAAATGTTTCAAGACAAAAAGTACAAGTTTCATGTGATCTGTATTGCTTTAGGAATATTATGATGAAATTGTAACTACTTTATGAAACTGTAGAATGAGTCTAAGAAGGCAAAAAAAAAAAAAATCCATAGAAGTTTTTCTTAATTTAGCCTGCACTTCCTGACACAGTAGGTGGTGCTTTGCAATCTGCCACCTACTGAGTGCACCACTCTTTCTTCAAAGAAACAGCTCAGTCACCATGAGCTGACAAGGAAGTGAAACTGGCACGAGGATAACATGATTGCAATTTTCAAAAGTTCCCAAAGTGTCTGTAGATGAGAAGAAAGATTATACAAGATTAATCTTTTAGTAAATAGAAAGTTGTATAAATACAAGGCAAGAGTAGCCACTGCCAGCACTTGCACCGAAGACGAGCAAAGATCCAACAACATGTTGACGTCCACTGGCTCTACTCTGTTCTGGCTCTGTTACTCTAGGTACAGGACAGAAGTCATGTTGTGAAACAGCATAACATCTGATGGTTTTAGAGTGAATTCAGCAACAGGATCAAATTTTACTTCACTAAAAAAAAAAAAAAAAAAAAAAAAAAAAAACAGTCAGCAGGCAATAGTTTTTCAAAGTCCAATAAAGACAACAAATGAATAGAGGCTTATTTTCAGGGTGGATAGAGCTGGTGACTCCAGCTGTCAGGCAAACCTGCTGGATGTTGTCAGATGAGGTAGCACAGAGACAGTCCCTATACAGATCTGATTTAAGCCTCTCTCATATTCAAGATGCATAAACTATCTTTGAAATATTAAAATATAAATAATGGTAGTTTGATTCGCAGGTTCTTATTAGTTATCTGTATCAGCTCAGGGCTACATGTTAGCTCTGTGATAAGGCTGCGACCTGTCCAGGGTGTATCCTGCCTCACATCAAATAACAGAGGAAGTTGAACTGTGGATACTTGTTTCACTCAGGACAAAAGGACAAAATCCATCCATAAATATTTACTCCACCTTCGTCAATAATCAACAGCAATCACTGCTTCAAAGATGTAGAGTAATTACGCAGCAAAGTCTTTATCAGAATCAGCCTGAGACAGAATACTATGCTTAAAGCATGACCTATTTGAAAAAGCCCACTACCTCCTTACACTCTTATTTCCCTTTTTCTGCAACCTACAATAACATATTTCAAACTTAATCTGCTAAAATATTCTTCAACTGATGTACTACTTTTCTGGGGGGGGTGTTGGTGGAAACAAATGTCAACAGGATAATATGTGGGTGATATGACTTGAAGTAAACTTTGGTGGACTCTTTGGCTCGTCTTCAGTCTGAGTGTCATAAATTGAAGTGATTCAGATTTATGTCAGACTTCAGGATCATAAAGCACTTTAACATGGCTGGAATAAAACAATAAACCAAAGAACTTCAGACACTCATGATCCTGACGTCAGCCTTAGTTTTACTGCACCTACTCACCCTGTGTAATAAAACACATGTATACACCCAGGTACGGTGGCCCTGAGAGCTCACAGCACTGCAACTTAAAAAAGCACATGCAAAAAGACAAAACTGAAGCAAAAATTTAGAAAACATCTTCATCAATTTGACAACACGTGCAGCATTTAGAAAATGTGCTGCAAAGACAACAACACAACACATTAGAAAAACATGCTTCAAATAGAACGCAACACAACAGAAGAGTTCCCAGAGGACATTTATAAGTGATGCACACGCCCCGACACGCTTGATGTTGATGCAGATTTTGAGACACAGCCCTATTAAGGTTCTCTTTCAGTCAGTGGTGTTGGGAAATGTGATGAAAAGAAAATGTTTTTGATTTATTTTAACACTGTGATCATATGATTCAGATATTAGCATACTGACTAATAACAGACGTGTGCATCACTTTTAAGTGTCCTCTGGAAACTCTTCTGGCAGCGTGTTTCTCTAATGTGTTGTGTTGCGGTCTTTGCAGCGCATTTTCTTAATGTTGTGCATGTGTTGTCAAATTGATGAAGATCTTTTCTAAATTTGTTTGTGTTTTCTCTTTTTGTATGTTTTCTCTTAAGCTGTAGTGCTGTGAGCTCTCAGGGCCACCGTACTTGGGGGAACAGACACAATATACCCCTAGATCCCTTGGAAACAAACAGATATGTATAGTTTAAAAAAAAAACCAGGGGAGTAAAATGTATATACATTATCATTTGCTCAAGCAATAACATAAACTATAACAGGTCACACAAAACCAGACATATGAGCACTCAGAACAACATACTGTAAAATACTCAACCTCACCTCACCACCTAAGCCACTGGATATCACAAGTGAATTGTGACTGTCAGCAGTGTTTCTGACCCAGGGTAAAATGCGCTAAAATTATTCTTTTGTCTTTCTATATTTAAAATTTCAAGAAACAGAACCACTGTCTAATTACTTTTCTGAGTTTCTCTCAAACTGAAGTAAATATTGACTTAGCAGTCTCCAATAAAGGTCTTTATGGGGAAAAAAAAAGGTACGTAGAATAATAAGAAAAAAAGTTTCAAAAACATGTTGTTGTACTTATTATGCTAAAGATGTGCAGTAATACACACATCACATTTCCCACAGTATTAATCAGCAAACCAGACTTATGACTCATGACTCTCCTTCTTCCTCTGTGAAATAGGTCAAATTTTTACAGATTCGCTGTTGTTTTTAACTCATTTTGTTATAGAAACCCATTTCATGTCTGCAAAAGAATAAAAAACTTTTCTAGTTCTGTACTTTTAATGTCTGAGTTTCTTCTGCTTTCCATAGTTTCTCAATAAATTATTAACAGATATTGGATAATGTAACTTCTCTATAGCAGTCTAAAGGCCGGGAGGGTTATCATTGGTCAAAATCTTTTATGTGGATGTAGCCAGACATGATGCACATTTTTTAGTTCCCCTGACAGATGCAGTTTCTGGCCCCAGTGAGTAATTTCTTGGCCAGACTTTTTTTTTTTTTTTCAATAAATCATTAGCCTCAATGTGTCAAAGTGACTCTCACAGGGCTCAGACGGTACTTTATTTTTGTCCCAAGGAGATATTTTTCTTGGAATCAGAGTGATTTTTTTGGAAAAGGACCACAATGAAGTGTCAGCCATCAAGAAGTAGTTTCTTTTTTTTTTTTTTTTTTTTGCTGGGGGGGGGGGGGGGGGGGGGGGGGGAACAGTGGATAGAGGAGAAAACAGGGTGAGAGTAGGGAGTGACATGCAGGAAAGTCGCCACAGGTCAGATTTGAACCAAGGCTTCTCAAGGGCTTTATGCCACATTGAGTGCAACCTTGACCACTAGGCCTTAGTGATGGGAAGTTCAACTCTTTTCAGAGAGCCGGTTCTTTTGGCTCAGCTCCTAAAGAAGAGCCTGCTCTTTCAGCTCCTAATTTAGTTTTATTTGTAGCCTCATATTTTAGCCTAACCTGGTAAATATGAATGGTTTGTGCATTGAGAAACCCTTTTCCATTCAGTGTTTTCGTGAGAAGCCTCATAATTGGCTCATTTTGTGCACTTGTTTTGTAACAACAATCAATCAATCAATCAATCTTTATATATTTATATAGCGCCAATTCATAACAAACATTATCTCAAGACGCTTTCCAAATGTTAACAGGTCTAGACCTTTAAATGATAATAAAATTTTCATAACACAAACTCAACATCAAGACAAGATATGAAGTCTTATCTCATCTTAACCCACCATGAGTACAGACCTATGCAATATTTAGCAAGTTACAATGGAGAGGAAAAACTTCCCTTTAAGGGGCAGAAACCTCAGACAGAACCAGACTCATGTTAGACAGATCATCTGCCTCGACTGTGTTGGGATTAGAGAGAGAGAGGGGGGGGGGGGGGGGGCAGAGAGACAAAGACACAGGGAGACATAAACACAGTCCATATTTCTGTGTTGTAGTGATGATCACGGAGAAACTGTAAAAAGCCGTAGCAGCTGGAGTCTGGCAGGTCCATGGCAGCAGGCCGTCCACAGCAACAATCTGAAGGAACTTAATAGAAAAACTCAGAGACTCCCAGGCAAAACAAAAGTAACTACTTGTCATTGTTACAATAATAATAATTTTTTTGCACAAAAAAAACTATCAAACAAAAGATGCTGATCCTGACGCTGCTTCGTTTGCGGGTGCCACTCATATTTTTGTGTTTTCGTGACTCACTCACTGGGTGGAGACAATATGCTTTACCTGACTGAGTGTCCCCCTCTTTGCTGTCACATAATGGTATGATCCTACATCCTTACATGTAATTGACTGCATGACAGCCATGTTGTCAATTAAAACAAAGTTTTGCTTTGAACAGAGCTGAATGACTGAGTGAGAGCTGAGCAACTCAGGGGAAAAAAGTTGGGAGCCGGCTCTCACTCAATGGGAGTTAGCTCTTCTGATTCATTGCAATGTATTGGCTTTGAGAGTGTCAGCTTTTGAGCATGACACAACACTACTAGACCATCTGTGCTCCGACATGTCACAGTTTTAAATGATCAACAAATAAATTAATTTAATATCATTCCAATCAGCTGTGAGCTGATCTTACTGGAACTTGTTGGAAAACTGATAACAAGTCATCTCATGTTATTGCCAGTTTAACTTTCTCATGCCGAGAAAATGTCAGAGGTAAAGAGGGTTCTGATTGGCCAAGACTAAATATATGGTTCCCAGCTCTAAGGTCCCCGATGACACTGAATTCACACATTTGTAAACATACCAAAACACTTACCATACTTGACACATTTTAAAGCACTTAAGTCTTTAGGTAGGTTGCTACTCTCTCATCCCAGTTTGCTTCAGTTTGTTTGATATGTTTAATTTAATAGTTCTATATAGATTACAGTCCCTTTTCTGTATATTTTCCAAGCAGTCTATTTTAAATCAGAAACACTCACAGCGTGATCTTGACCAAGAGCTGAAAATAGGTACAGCAAAGAGGAAGTTAACCTTTAACCATGTTTAAAACCTGACCATAAATGTGTCATCTACAGAAAGAGTACATCAACAAACATTCACACTTTTCATGAACTGAGTTATTTATGTTGACTGTTCATACGAGATAAAGCTCTTACTTTACATAATGTCCACTTGTTTCTTAGTCCCAGGGAAGATCAGACTGGCTGTCTGTGATGACTGGGAGACATGTAGCTGATTTGTTGAAGCACTGAAGGATATTTAATTCAGCTGTACCTCATCTGGGAAAAAACATTATATATACATGTATTCCAAAGTATAATACCATTAATATAGCTGATTTAAAGAACAACATATTGAGATGTTTTGTGGCTACGCGCTTATCATCTTGATTAGAAAGTTTCTCTTCTCTATTTGCAGTCCTGTTGACTGGCTCTGTAACATACCCTCCACTCCCTCTGCATGTCAATAGATGGGACATTGGTTGGACTTTAAAGTGAAAATAAAGGAAACACATTTTTATCTAAAACATTTTGTATCATTAAAGTTAGTAGTTACCATGCGTATTCATACCCGTGTTCCTTTTTCTAATAATATTATATTTACTGCGTAAGCCTGGTTTATACTTTAGCTTAGAATTGACGTCTACGATTTGCATAACCCTTTTCCAACGCAGGAGACTACACGTGTTACGTACCCTGATGTGCAACTATTCCATAATGTAACTACGTATTAAAACAAAACAGACACAATGCCCTGTAATCGGTCCACTTTGTGACACTGTTATTCCTTAATCTTAAAAAGGAAAACAAAAGTACATTGGCCTTTACTCCCATCTGGTCTGATGTTTCTTCTGTATTCTTGCTTTTCATAATTGTATAATCCACAGCAACTTGTATCAGTTCCAGTGTAACATAATACCCCTGGAATCCTTGTGAAAATGCAGGCAGAAAATGTAGCCGGTTGATCTGAGTATTGCAGAGCAATGTGTTGTGCTCATGACTGCATCAGCCACTAAAGCTTAGGTTTAAGGTAGGAGTACAAACCAGGCTGTTTTGATGCTACTTAAAGGAGATAAACCACATGATCAACAAACAGTTTCTCTGTTGCTTTGTGCAGAGCAGAAGAGGAACACTGAGACAATGTGTAATGAACACTTACATAAAGGTTTGTGAGCTTTCCATAACCATGAGAGTTTGCTAAAAAAAAAAAAAAATGAAAAACACTATAGCTGTACCCACCAAAGAGGTCAGTATCATGGCTCCACAAGTCCACCACCCCCCCAAGAACAGAGCAAGAGTGAGCAATTAATATCTTTTAAAAGATGTTCGTATGAAGTGTGGTCTTTAACTGCATCCAACCAGGGTGCTTACAGTTAGAATAACTTCTTGGGGAAGAAGTTGTGAGACATTACATAAAAACAACATGCATTGGTTGAGGGAAGTACCGGTACTGCTCTTTGGTGAGAGGGTTGCTGAAATAATGTCAAACCCTCTTACATATTACAATTCCACAGCAGCTCTGGGTCTGAGTTTTGCCATCACTGTCTATGCAGTAAAACATTTAACTTCCCAACAGTGCACTATGGTGTTGCAAAAGTGTGACGCTAAACTGACGTTACACATCACCACCATCTTCCCTGAATCCCCCTTTGTCACATCCTTCCAGGGAGGATCAGAGGCAGAAAAAAACATTGCTCAACTACTACCTCCTACATGTGTTCCACAGCCTGACAGATGCCTTGAAATTGCAGTATGGAAGAGCCTATAGATAATGGTTATCATTAAGATGATGATAAATCCGTGATGTAGGGTGTGGAACAACTGCAGTCATAGTGAGACATAAAGTCAACAACATCAGTTTGAGACACATCTTCTTTAATGATCTTTCCACCTAACCATTGTCATACTCAGACTGTCATACAGTTTCCTCTTTCAGGAGGGGAGACTGAGTATAGTTGAGACGTGTACAGTTGAAACACCGTATATATCTCGCCTGTGCTGCATTTAGCAAGCCTGAGCCATGAATTTTACTCAGCACATGCATATTAGCGTCCTCTTTGGTGGTAGGAAATCTGGGGAATATTAACATCCCCAGTCGGAAGATATTAGCAAAAGTCTTTTTACTGAGGTGAGTATTTCACTTTACCATGTCCCTTCCACAATGAATAGCTTACTATCCCTTTGCCACCTTCAAACATAACTTATGTTATTGCGAACATGATTCTGTGCCCTAAAATGTCAAATATTTCATGGAATCCAGCATTTTAGGTCACAGCATAATTCTAGAGAAATACACAAGGTGGTTGTAGGTACAGCTGTGACACATTTTAGGCTACCTTTGGTGTTTTATTATTGCTTTTTTTACAATAATATTCCATTATTTTCAGTTTCAATGAGGAGGAATGAATTTATATTGAAATATCTTGTCAAATTGTCATGCATTTACAACTGATGTTCAGTCATCATCAATGGGTTTCAATAGATGTCTAAAGGTGTCTAAACTGTACCATGGTACCGTCTCACCTGATTTTGGAAAAAAAAATAAACAACTTATAAGTGATATTCATCAATAATAACTTTGTATACAAATTAAATTGTGTATGAAAATCCACTTTTTTCAGTGTATAGTTTTTGGGGCCACTGGTAGAGTTGTCATCTCTCAATAGGGTCGAGGGTTTGATTCCCAGCTCCTGCAATCACATATGGAAGTGTCCTTGGGCAAGACACCGAACCCCAAGTTGCTCCCACTGTTGGTCAGTGGTGTGTGAATGGGTATGAATGAGTTAGGTAAAAAACTGATGGTTCCTAGAGAGAAATTCCTCCCATCAGTGTGTGAATGTGGTGTGGATGGGTGAATGAAACTAGCAGCGTAAAGCGCTTTGAGTGGTTAGAAAGACTAGAAAAGCGCTAAATAAGTACTGGTCCATTTATATGGTCCATAGTTTCTGTGCAATAGCTGTTTAAAAATTGTCACCTGTGACCTGAACCCTGTTCATGGTGAACATACACATAAGTTATTTCAAGACACTGATCACTGACGTTTGTGTTGATGTATTTAGCTCTACATGTAACAGTTTGGGCTGAAATCATATTTAAAATACAGCTGGGTCAGGTAGTGTGCTGAAGTGGATCTGAAGTGGTGCTTTTATGAAGACAAATTGTTCTTAATCAACATCTTTAATTTTTCCTTTTTTTTTCATGAAACTGAAGGAATAAGTTGGCTGTCTAAGTTAAAGTTCATTTCAATGTAAACTAAAAATGCTTCTCAAACCCTAACGTCACACTACATTACTGGAAAGTGTGCAGATGGCTGTTGTGACAGAGTCAGATGTTGCATCAGCCAGCTGAGTGTTTCCATCATGGAAAACATTTCTCCTGCCCAAGTTTTACAAGACAGCACAAGACCACTGTGACTTCACATTTCTCTGCATGGCTCCAGCCTGTGGTAATCCATGTAATAAACCTGTCCTGTCAGCTTTTCCATCCAGTCCAGTCATGTGGCAGGAGGGCAGCTGAAGTCATCAGCGCTACAGGAATCTTGGAGTAGTGATTCATCATATATGCATGTACACAAACAACACACTGACTGTTTTATTTCCTTCTGTGAAAGATCAAGGTGTTTCAGTTTGAGCCAAGCCAGTGTGCTGTTTCTCCAGATGGATTCACTGATACACACAAACAACCCTGGCAGGGTGTCTGTTAACCAAAGCCAAGCCTGCCTTGTCAAGGAGGGAGTCAAGCCTCACTGCGCTGCCTGCTCAAAACATGCATGACGTCAAGAGTCACACTCAGGGGTAAATCTACACAGTCCAAACAATCTTATCTCATCACTTTATAGTTGGAGCTTTGGGCTGGAACGTCACAGGAATGTAGAGAGAAAAGCCAAATAATTTCATTTTCATGACGTTCACATTCTAAACTGTTTAGCTCATTGTTGCTGCTTTTATCAGGGCCAGGTTGAATTTGAGTATATTTAAAATATGCCTACAAAATAAGTTTAAGGTGTCAATCCATCATTTTATTACATAGACTGTATGAAACATTAGTGTGCAGTCCCTGGTATGTTACTCACTGACATCTGAGGAGGCAAAACCCACAGATGGAAGACACTGTGATGGAAATACTGGTTCTATTTGGTTTGATTTAACTGAACAGAACAAAGATGAACATCTTAGTGCTTTTCTGATCTTGTCCTCTGCATTCAAAGTTACTATCATCTAACAAAAATCATATCCTGCTTTCTGCAAATGTGTCAGTTAATGTGAACATTTTAGAATACAGAGAACGTTTCTTCTTTTTGATGTGCTGAAAATCATCTGACTGTATCCCCTCGAGTTCTCTAAACCAATTTAGGAGATATTCTATTCTATTCTATTCTATTCTATTCTATTCTATTCTATTCTATTCTATTCTATTCTAACAAATTGACATTTCACACAGATTTTTAACATTGAAATTCTTCAGAGAAAATGGCCAACATTACTCCATTAATGAGCCTACAGGCAAAATCATCATGTATCGATGGCTTAAGACGGGGACAGTAAAAAGAAAATCAAATGAGGAAGAAAAAAACCTCCAACACTGGCCAGGAGAAGGTGCAGCAGCAAGATGATTCAGCTGCAGTGAGCGTTGTGGACACCGTGGAAGCTAACGTATCTGGGCTGTTGTTCTGGGGCTGTTTAGCTTGGTGGTCTGCAAGGTTTTTTTTGGGGGGGGGGGATAAGTGGGTCTCACTTGAAATAATTTGAGAAACACTGATGTAAGTTTATCATAAGCAATAGGAACTCAGTCCATAGCTTCTTGACTTGATAACTGGAGGGTTGCTGGTTCAAATCCCAGCATGGACCAAGATTGGGGATTGGGCTGACAGCTGGAGAGAAGTTAGCATAACTTCCTGATCACTGCTGAGTTGCCTCACTGCTCAGTGTTGGATGTTGCTTTGGACAAGAGGGCCTGATAAATGAAATTGTAAAAGTGTAAATTTTAATCAGTGATGTCAATCAACCTTCTTGTGTGTGTGTTCTGTCATGCAGCAACAAAAAAACAAGGTAAACAGTAAAAATAAATAATCCCACAAGCTTGTCTTGTGTTTCAATTTTCTTCTTGCCTCTGGGTGCACTTCTGTTTATGTTTGCGTCCACGCTTGTAAGCTGTTACATCCGGTTAATGACATTCCCCAGTCTGCTCCTTTTCATTGGTTATAGTATTTCAAATTCTAAGTATTTAACATGTTGGATAATTACAATTATAGATAAGAAGGATCAGATGTGTCCATGAATAGTAAAATAGTTGTAATGAAATCACATCTGTCAGGGTTACTTGGACTAATCATTGGCTACATCAAGCCCAGGATAAGGTCCAGCTCTCAAATCAATCTTTAAATCTGGCTTAAAATCATCAAGTATGTGGCCAGCTTTCAGCTGTAAATAATATTCATCTCGTTTTCACTTTGTTTTGCGCTCCAATTGTTCTCTATTTCATATCATTTTTAATCTTTCCCATAAGAAATCGTTGTCTTTTGAAAAACATACTGTGAGGTTTCATCCGATTTTCACAAATATCCCTCTTAGAAAATAGCAACTTTCATAACATCTCTTGGATCTTTTGGGCATTTAATGAGCAGCACATTCTGACATATCTTCTTTTTGTGTGATCAAGACCAAATCCAAGAAATGTAATTATGGTATAAAAATCTGGAAAGATTTAAGTCCTCATGGCTTCGCCTAATACTAAAACACATCCATATGAGTCACTGGTTATAAATACCCTTAAAAGCAACTATTCATTCTTAGTCAACAACGGAGAAAAAAAAATGTTGACAGGAAGATAATAGTGAAAAGCAGTCTCAGGGTGACAGTCACAGATGTTAAGAGAAGTTAAGTCAGCAAAGTGAGTCATGTTTGTTACGGTAATATCTAAGTGATGCTTCTAATATTAGAAGTCATAAGTTACTGATCATAGTCACAGACATCACTGTAGGAACTTAACCTCTAAGGCTATGCTCAGTTAACAATGATCTGAATCTGATTTTTTCACTCAAATGTGACCCATATCTGCTTTTTTTCTGACAGTCTGAGCAGAAAAAGTCACACTGAACGTTTTCTAACCGTAGCCACTTTGGCTATGTTCACACTGCAGGCCTTAGTGCTCAAATTCAATTTTTTTGTGTGGCTGTTCAGATAACATTTTTAAATGTGGCCTGTCTGCGGACTGCGATGTGAACACCTCGCGCTCCTGAAGTGACCTGCATGCTCTGTTGAACATGAGTGACATCACACACGGAACGGTGTTTAAGGAAATGAACGTGGCCCCGGGTTGTTGGGGCTTGTTTTATAAAGTGTAGCTGCTTATTTGAGCTTGTTTTGCTGCCTGTAGGATCCCTGCCCGATTCTCTCTCAGATCTATTCAACAAAAAGAAACACAAGCACGTACTTAACTTTCTGAACTTTTTTCTGTTCAAACTGTCAGGAAACAGCAGCAGATTGCTGAGCAGCTCTGTGCAGAAATTTTATGCCTGCAAGAAGCAGTACTCTGTCTCAATACTGACAGAAACTTCTCTGCAGATGGACATGATGCCTCTGCAGTGTAGACTGTTAACTGTGTAAACAGTAGTGACAGTACTGACTGTAAATAGTTTATAAAGAGTAAATATCTTGTAATAATGTTGTAATAATTGTTTTATTCTGATGATGTTAAACTGCTCAGGAGACATTGTTGAGTTATCCTGAACCCATAGAGGAGCAGGACTTCATACTGCAGAGAAAAATGAGACCACAGTCAGGAAAAATCTGACAGAAGCAAAAACAACCAGAAACTACTTGGGATCCTGAGGGTTTACACAAGACTGTAAATGAGACTACCGACTGCCGCCATGTTTGTTTCTGTAAACACTGTTCTGTGCGTGACGTCATTTATGTTCAACCACATTCAACTGAGCATGCGGAGTGTGAGCTGTTCACATCGCAGTCCACAGACAGGCTGTCATGTCTGTAAAGTTTCTGTTATTTTTGGACATTCTGGTTTCATGTTTTTGGTTTCCTGTTTTATTTTTGAAATCTCTAACCCTTGTTTCTGTTCTCTAGATTTGTTCCTGTCTGCCCTGCCCCCATCTGTCACACCTGATTCCTGATTGTCTTCCCCAGCTGTGTCTCATCACCCCTCATTACCGCTTGTATTTAACCTTGTGTGTCTCACTGTCTCATTGCCAATTCGTCGCACTTCACCGTCTTCCTACCAGCCTTGTTCACAGTCAAAGTCTTAGCTGTGTATGATTCTTGCCTTGATTTAGATCCAGCCTTTTTCCTCTCGTTTTTTTTTTTTTTTTTTTTTTGTACCTCTGCCTGTTTAATTGATCTCCTGTGTACTGAACCTAGCCAGTCTGACTACCTGTTTGTGTATCAAACCCTGCCTGTTTTATAAAACCCTTTTTGCCTTTTGGAACTTTGTTTCAGGGTTTTTGCATTTGTGTGCTCTTTCTGAGTCATAGTTCCTGAAACAGGCTACATTTAAAAAATGTAATGTTTTACAAAAAAGTAGAAAAAATAGTTAAGCACATTATTACTTTTTGACTGACAGTTCTCTACTTGTGTTCTTGAACAGAAAAATTATTTTTGATTGATTTCTGACTTCTCAGACAATTTTAGTTTTCTGGTTCAAATTTGGGTATAAAATTATAAAATCAGTTTGAAACTCATCAGTCTTGTTCAAAATGGTGAAGCGAAGGAAAATCTTTGAAAAACAGAGTCAGGGTTAAATCTCTTCACGAAGCTGTGTGGTTTTCTCATATTTATGACAGGTGGTCCAATATATAGATGTGAGTCATTTACAGATGAGAAGTCTGTTTCGTTATCATAAGTGATGTTTGGTAATGTGGGAGGGATGCTATATATGGAAATATAAGAATGAGTGGAAATGACAAACATACTGTAACTCTGTGAAGCATTTAGTATATGGCGTAATACGTGAGAAGCTGCACAGTCTCACCTGACGCACATTCAAATCAAGAGATTGTGGTCGTGAGTCAGTGCAGTCAGGTCTTTGATGGTACCTGTCGTTATCACGTGAGCGTTGTGGTTTACGCTGCAAAATATGCACACTGCCGCCTCCCAGTAGCATCACTTAAAGGAGGGGAAATGATCTGTGAAGTGGTGGGAAACAAATTGTATGATGGGTTCTGGAAACTTCTCACTAACTTTTAAACAAAAGAAGATGTAGAAGGGGGGGGGGGGGGTAATAGGGCAGGAAACAGGGTGAATGTGGGGACTGACGTGCGAGATGCCCCTGTTTGAGGCCTTTCCTCATAGGGTGTGCGACCTATTTATTTATTTATTGCTAATGTTTAACTTTATCATAAATATCCCAAACAAACCATGGGTATATCTTGACATTATTAGTTGCATGCAAAGAGATTGCCAGATGAAGCATTTTATATCAATCAGTGGTGAAAATACAGAAACAACAACAACAAATTAAAGGCATGGAATTATTTTACAGCAGAATAATCATATTCAATTTCAATATTACACCAAAAGTTATTTTGTTTGTTGAAAATACATCTGAGATGGATTAACTTTCTATTGTTACAGCTGATGGATAAACTGCTTCAGTATAACCCATATAGGCTATGGTTTGAGAAAAAGTTAATAAATGGTTTATATGGGCTTTAATGAATTTCAGAAGTAAACACCTCTTCTTCTCTACGAAAAGAAGTCAAAAGATTTAGTGATGCTTCCGTTGCCTCATGTCACTTCTATCTCATGGACCTTCTAACGTTAGTGATGTTTTATTGTAGTAGTAATGCTGACTCATCCCAGTAGGTGGCAGTATTTTAGTACCACGACACAGACAAACAGCATTAGCATCGTGCATTGTGGGAAACAGTATACTAGGTAGACTCGTCTGCTGCATACTGAGAAATTTTCCCGGATGATTAGGACCAGAAAGATTTCACATACTGGTTTAGAAAATTTTATATATATATATATATATATATATATATATATATATATATATACTGTATGTTTATATATATGCTTATAGCAGGGTAGTACAGAGTAGTATGGTGTAGTATGTTGTAGTTGTGTAATCTTATAGTGTAGCAGTGTAGTGCTGTATAGCAGTGTATCATCATCACAAAAGGGTCAAGTAATAAACGAAAGACTTTTAGCCTGGAGATTTTGGGCTTGTATTCCACTTGGAAGCAGCTTAATTTTAAATTTAACTCTGGACTTTACTGACTCACAATCAGATAGTTCCTGTAATCAACCAAACAATGTGCAACAAAAGTGTGTAATTACATTTTTGAAAGCATGTTTAAGGTAATGGTTCAAACTGCTCAGTCAGATTTACAAAATGGTAATGGTTTTTGGGAAAGGAACACATCAAGGCTGACTCTTAGTTCCACTTAACAGTGGTCTTCTAGCTGAAACAGAAAGAGCCTTCTGGTAAAAAAAAAAGAAAGAAAGAAAAAGAAAAGGCATAAAAACATAAAGGCTTCCAGCAGACAGATGATAAAATTGTGATGATTCAATGAAACCAAGAAAACTTTATATCCATGTTAACAAAAGCTAAAGATAACATTCAACATAATCTTACCATTCACCACAAAACAATGTCGCGTGTTACATTATATGAAGATTAGCTGATTGATACAATTAGTTGGAATGAAAGGTTTTACTGGAAAAAAAAATCTTTAAAAAAATGTTTGGAGAGTGATCCACTAGAGGAATAAGAACAAGTTGGAATATTGAATATTATGTTTGTTGATGAACGTAAATAACTTCTTACATTCTCTCAAACACCCTTTTCTTAAACTCTTTCAAACTTATGGCATATCTGAATGTTTCTAAAAACACTGTGAGGAAATGAGGCATGAACAGAAAAACTTTCTGACTGCTTGAAAGACAGAACATTCAAATACATATCAGTGTAGTAGAGTGGTGAAAGTGGAACCTCCTCCCTAGTTTCAATCAAAAGAAAAAGAAAAAAAAGAAATAAAATAAAAATAATAAAATAATGGAAAAGGATGATGTGACAAAGACAATATAAATGCATAGCTAATGGCTAAATGCTTCAGCTCTGTTTTTTGAAATATTACACAATCTTCAGCAGCTGTTTAAAAAGGGAAATACATCAGTCTGCTCCACTGTGTTTGTAATATTTGAAGTTCATGGATGTTTAAAGTGACTGTGAGGACTTTCTAAGTGATCTTGAAAAAGTCTCATTTCTAGATATAGGCCTGGTCCTTATCTACAAGTTAAATGAGATTATCAGCACCAATACAGTTTATTTCTAAATTCTATTTCTTGACTTCCTGATCGGTTTGGATAGGACCCACATGCAGCAGTTATACTGCAGTGATTTGTTCAAACTTGAGAGTCTGTCAATAAAATAAGGAGTGAGGTTAAATTAGCTCTGATTAGTAGATGAGCAGGACATAAGGATTTGTTTACTTTACTCATTACAAACTGACAACGTTTGCTTGTTGTCACGTTAGCCTACAGATACCTCTCATAGAAACGGCTACTTGCAGGGCTAAATATGGCCGGCTACCAAACTACAGAACAAACTGACAAAGTTTGCTTGTGGCCACATTTCACACAACAGCGCTGTGTAACTGTTGATAAATACCTTACCTCCTCGTGTTGAATCCAGCAAAAAGTTGTCTTGAACAAAGAAAAGTAGTGCTTAAAAGAAGATCTGATCTCCATTTATTTCCAAAACAAACACAGGCCTTGTTAAGAATCATGTCCACTTCAAACAGACAGTCCTCATGGCCTCTCAAATCTCCCAGGTTTTAAAAAAACCTTTACATAATGGATGAAGTATTATAATAGTGTGAGTTTTGTGTTTCTACCTACATCTCTGTTTGTTGGGAAATAGGTCAAACATAATAAGTGCTCATACACTCACCTACTACAGTACACTTTATTCCTGTGAATCATGCAGTTCAAGGATTTGTGTCTTAATGACATCACCAGAAAGTGTAAATCCCTGACTGCAGTTTATGGAGCAACCTTTTGGTCGCAGAGCTTCTATGTCACATGATGGCATTATATGATCTTTCCGTTCAGCTTCCATGTATTTTTAGACATTCATTACCAAATAGATGTGCCTCTGACCATGACGAGGGTTGTGATACTTTTAGTAAATGGAAAAACTGTCAGCTGCAGTAAAGAGAAAAAAAAATATGCACACTCATGTAGTGATTGACTGCTAAAAGTTCAGAAGGGTTTTTTCATGTGTAAGTGCTGACCAGCAGAAAAAGGAGACGAGAGTGGAAACAAAGTGGAAACAAACTCAAGGACGTGGATTTGTGGTGTTGAAAAAAGCGTTGGAAGAAGGATTGAACAGATTCACAGTAACTTTTTTTGAAGCAGACACTTTGTCCGTTTTTCTGTCATCACGGCTTTCATAACTGGAATCTACTGCTGATATTATGGACCGCCAGTCTTATGATGAGTGCCTTCATAAAAAGAAAAGAAAAAATAAAGCGGTCTAGGTCTGGAAAGCAGCAGGTGACTTTTTATTATTATTATTATTATTATTATTATTATTATTATTATTATTATTATTATTATTATTATTATTATTATTATTATACATTTAGCTTCAAATAGCCTTTTTCCAAAAGCCCAAGTTAGCTTAGGTTGTTTTAAATTATACAAATTCAGTCAGGATTTATGGTGTATGTATAATTATATTGCAGAATTTGAAAGAACCCTTTTCCCCTAGACTGGAGACAAAACTGTATCTAGCACTACCATTGCCTGCTTTGATTGAACAAAAACATTGTAAAAGAAGAGATTTTTACTCTTCATGGGATTTTTTCTTAAAGATGCTTTTTACACAAGTAGGAAACCTGAATGTTTTTTTTTAACCATTCAAATTGGGTAGATGAGTTCTGGCTTGATAGTTAAGTCATCATTGGGGTTGTATTAAGCTAGCCTCCCGCATTTTTCTTTATGTTCTTTTGGCCCCGCACCATCAGATAAGCTCCACACTGACCTGACATTGACAGCACTGATAAATAGCACATTCCTTTGAGCTTGTCAAGCAGAGGCTTGAAGGGTCCCAGCTGCTGTCCTCATGCTGCGCAGCTCATAGCGTACATTCCTCACTGACTCACCAAACCACTGTCCGTGTGTGTGTGTGTGTGTGTGTGTGTGTGTGTGTGTGTGTGTGTGTGTGTGTGTGTGTGTGTGTGTGTGTGTGTACGCGTGCACGTATCTTTGTCAGATAAACAAAACAATGACTCACTACATTATATAATGGAGGTCGCCAGACTTCTAATTTAACTGCCAGTCAAAACACTCGCTCCAGCACGTTGATGTTCATTGATGGAAAGTATCACCACCTAAACAAGAACTCAAATTAACCAGAGAATCAAAAAAAAAAAAAAAATATTAGTATTATTATTAATTTTTTAAAGTCTATTTACACATTCAAATTCCCATACCTCATCATCATTTATATAACTCACATGCAGGTTTTGAAGTATAAGGATTGTTTTCTCCCTTGAGCTACACACACAGAGGGGCGCCTTCATCATTTCCTGCTACAAACTGAAAACAGGTTTCACCTGCTGATGTCATAAGACCTCACCTTTCTCAAACTTAAGCAATGCTGGGCCACACCCAGGACCTGGTCTCCAGGTGTCAAACACTCAGTAACACACATACACATACACACAGATGCATGATGACACACTTGTGGTGTATCATAGCAATGTTTTGTACGTTGTTTTTTTTTTTCATGTCAGGAAAATAAATCAGATTGTCTGCACTGAAGTATCATGTTTTATTAATATTGTTGATATGAGTGTTTTAAATGTGTAGCTGATCCTCAGGTTACTTTAAACACATCATTGATCTGCTGTCGAGATGTGTTTTTCTCAGCAGTGCAGGGACGATGGATTTCTGGATGTTCTTTTGAGTTCTAAATGCTTCTCCAAGGCATACATTTGTATTTCAGTGTGTGTGTGCGTGTGTGTGTGTGTGTGTGTGTGTGTGTGTGTGTGTGTGTGTGTGTGTGTGTGTGTGTGTGTTTGAGAGAGAGAAGCTGTTTTGTATAAGTGATGGAATATGTGAGGGTGTTGAAGTCATAGCTTCTTGACCCAGTTAGCATCACATAGAAGGTGATGGCACTTTTAATGCCGTGATGACAGACTGAAGACAGCCCATAGAAAAGATTGATTTACTCTCCTGATTTTTAATTTAAAAAAAATGTTTGCCAGTCTTTTATTTGAAGAAAACATTCCACCTTTATTTATTTCTATATTCTTTTCCAACAAATTATGTTTTTTGGAACATGTTTAGAGCTGGAAGACTAGATGGGACTATAAATAGGACAAGCCCCTGGGAACACTTTCGGTGGAGTTATATAAATGGGAACAGTGAAGTAAAGGTTTCAGCCTTGTAACTTTCCACATAACTGAACAGCACTGAAGATGACAAAGCATGTTGTGTATTTGGGAGGTTTTAATGGTGCACCCTCAATGTCACCTGGAAGGTGTGACTTGAAAAACCTGATGAGCATTATGAAGGACAATGCAGGTTGTCTACTGTTTGATTTCAATGGTTAAATCCATGACTGAAGGTAAGGACAAACTCTCTGTGACTCATAGCAAATTTATGGTCACATTAAACCTCCCACACTTCAGTCCAACAACTTTCACCAATAGTTTCACAACTTTGTAAACAGACGGGCTTTGACACTCATATTGTTTTACAAGGGGGGATAGTTTGATTAATAAGTAACAAAATACTGAGATGTAGGGAAGAATATTTCTTTATCTTGAAGTTAATGAGCTACATTAAAGCTCTGTAGGGCCACATGCTTCATTTATTTTCTGTTTGTGGTTTCATAACTGCTAGCATTGCTATAAAATATATCAACCAGAGTGCCAAACTTTCCCTGTAAGTAGACCATGTTTGACGTCATTTGAATATGAGTTCCTAGAATTAATCACATTTCTTTTAAGACGGATGTTGGTGTTTCATATTGTTATGAGATTTAAGGAGGGCAGATGTTTTCCTCTTTTTAGCATCATGGCAAAGATGAACTGGAATGTGGTGTATGAACATGAGCTTGTGTTTTCACCATGTAAGTGTCAAACACACACACACACACACACACACACACACACACACACACACACACACACACACACACACACACACACACACAGTCTCAGCTATACTTCATACACAATCTCTTCTGAGCACATAAACTCGGTTGCCGCTCCTCAGTCCTCTCCCTTCATTTAAAAGTCTCTTGTAAAGTGTGTAAAACACTCAGAGGGGGAACAGATGTAGAAGGTAGTGAATGTGTGTGTGTGTGTGCGTGGCGTGCCTGTGTGTGAGTGTGTGAGAGAGAGAGCAAGAGTAAATCGTGGTGTAGTGGGAAATACAAAGTGTATGTGAGAGAGGGGAAGGTGCTGTGGGAATGGATGGGAGAGGTTCAGTCTGTCGTCTCGTTTTGGACAGTCTTATGTTGGTGACTTATTTTCTTTGACCTATTTTATTCATATCAGATTTCTTCTGGTTACGTTTAGAAAAGTTTAGAAGCATTTGAGGCACCTCTGCCTGTTGACGCTGTATTAAAAGTGAGTTCCAATCAGCACAGAGATGTATATTTCATCTCTGCCATCATAACACCGTCTGTCTGTACCTTCCTGTAACCGGAAATACCCAGACATCCTCACGCCAATGCAGAAGTAATGCATGCACAGAGCCCATTAGAATGCCTTCAGGGTGAGACGTGACCCCTCAGTCAGTTCACCCAAGATTCTAATTTATACATACACTATTTATACATTATCCCTTACAAAAGTTTGAACTGTTCAAGCTATTACAGATATCTTATTTATTAATACAGTAACCCTAGAATGTTTCAACAATGACTCTGAAATTAATTCACATAAAGGTATACTTCCCAAACCCTTATGTATCTGTGACAAGTAAAAAATATATTCAGCTGACTTAACACAAATTTATGTTATAAATAAATAAATAAATAACTTGAAGTAGAAATAACCTTTCAGTTTTTCTGGGTCAGTTTTTGGTGTAGTACTGCAGTTGTAGCCAAAACACACATGTGAAACTCCCGTCTCCTCTCTTTCTGTGAGTGTTCCTGCCAGGCTGCCTGGAACATACTTTTCCTTTTAAAGAAACCGTCCGCTGGGAGTTTGACAGAAAGCGAAAACAGAATATTTTCACGGTGTACAGTACAGATGTAAAAAAAAAAAAAAAAAAAAAAAAAAGAAGAAGGTAAATGGCTGAATAAGATTAAATAAAGGTTAGAGATATGGATGTGTTATCAGCTGAGTCTGGCAGGCAGGCAGGCAGGGCCGAGGGTTAAGAGAAGATAAGGGCAGGACTTCAAAGAAGGCCGGCTGTGTTATGACGTAAAGGGTGATGCCTGTCAAACCTCCTCGGACACATAGGAGTGCTGAGTGAAGAGATTCTGATGCTCTTTAATGCTTTTTTTTTAGACTCCTTGATGATGTTAGCTGTGTAAGACTTTATCTGTGTTGCATTTAAGGTCATTTCCTGATTGTCGCAAAAGAAAAAAGAAAAGTAAGATCCTAAATGAAGTTTTCATGATTGAGTACCGGGACATTCTTGCTTTAATCTAACATTACACTACGCCTTGTTTACAGCTGGGGTCACAACGATTAGCCCCACATGATTTTTTTTTTTTTTTAATCTTTTTTTTTCTTTTTTAAATAAGTGCTGTTAAGCATATCAAGGATTTTTTTTTTCCCACACAGCCTTTTCAAACACCGTAGTTTTATTTTTGATTCTTACATTATTTTTTCTTTGCACATAGAAACAATATGATTTCACAAAAAAAGAAAGAAAGAAAAAAGAGAGTAGAATATAATAGAATGCCTTTATTTTCATTACACAATGAATAACAAAATTGTTAAAGATTCCCTTTTACAGTTTAGTAAACAATAAAAGAGACAACTTGGATAGAGTTAAGATGTGCATTATTGTACAGTTTGTATGTCCACAAGAAAAAACAGAATCAGTACCATCCCCGTCTATGAACCAGTTAACGACACAGTCTTACCAGGCTTACTGGAAGCACAGTATCAATACTTATTCTCTTAAAAAGCAGATATTGTCAGTACTGTTGAGGTTGAATGTCAGGCAGATATTTTCTGCTTCTATTAGTCATTGTTTGACCATTCAGCCAAATTAAACACAGCTTTGTTTGGCATGTGATTACAGTAAGTGGGATGGGTAAATAAAATGCAATAAAAGCCTTAAGTTTGGCATCTTCCGAGCTTATGAACCAGGATCATAAAAGAGGGAAATCCTGTTTCAGCGTGGAAAGGTGAATAAGAGGTAAAGATTGTGAGTTGATTAAAATCATAACTTATAAGAAGGAGTTGAAATGATCATAAATTATAATTCATTTGATTTATAATTTATCTAACCTCGCCGTCATTCAGAAAAAAGAAGAAAAATGAAAGAGTAAGTCTTTTGATGTAAATAGCAAATTATCAATTTACTTATGAAGTACATTTAATACAATATATTTGAAGTGATTCAAAAAATAGAAGACATTTATGTAACCCTTTGTTCTGGTTGATATTTTAAAAAAATACTAAAATCTGTTTGAAAACCTTTTAAAATGTTTGTTTGCATTTTTCTTCTCATCAGTAGCAACAAAAGGCCTCTAAGGCAATTCTGGCTGCATAAAAGATCAGATTTCAATCATTCCTGGGACTATTTAATGGTACTGTTTTACAACACTCCCTCTTTGTTACTGGAATAATGACACTATTGTTGTCTTATCTCATTTTTTTCAACTATTATTAAATTTATAAGCAGTTCATAAACTTGAGGGCCAGTTTTGCCTCAAGCCAGTGTTCACTTTCTGTTAGTTTCTCCAGCCCGCAGCTTAGAACGTTCTGTTTCACTAGTTTCATTTTTCCGACTGCGGCTTCTCGTCTGTCCCTCCCCCATCATTCTCCTGCCTCTCTTTAACCTGGAGAGGACGAAGAGTGCTGGAGTTCTCTGGAAAAGTGGGGAAGTAAGCGTAGGAGGGCTGGAAGCATGAAGTCTTTTAAAAACTGTTTTATTTCAGAGGATATGTGAAAGAATCTTTGATTGGAGGAGACACGTGCTAAAAGACAAAACTAAAGTAAAACACTCAGAAAAGATGAAGCAGAGAGGGGGTAAAAGAGTAAAATGGTTGATATAGGAGCTCACATGTTGGTTGAGTCTGTTGTGTCAGAACAGAATTGCTCAACAGTAAAGAGTTAGTGATAAGAAGGATGAAAGGTTGGGCTTTAAAAACTCCCAGTGAAGCGTCGGTCAATGATTTCCTGTAAGTGAATCTGAAGTCTTTCCAGAAACCACACGGACACACAGAGCACAGTGTGTTTCTCTTAGCTAAGCCAAATTTCAAAGTATATCTGTTTTCAACACAATAACTTGTACTTACTTTGTTAAGTACCTCTTATTTATATGTTTGTTTCTTCCTTTACTCTGTAGTGGATGTGATATTTTCTGTCATATTTTTGAGTGTTTCTGGCTGAAATCTGTCCATATCCTTCCAGCTTCAGCACAAGAACATTGTGATTATTAAATAGTCTCCAAAAAATGATCCACCAAAACATCTGCAGTGATCTTGCAGCTCGGCCTGGTGCTCAGTGGACACAGAGTTAAACCTGGACGGCAGCCACAGAGCTGACCTGGTTTATTTGTGGTGGAGTCACAGCAGATCTGCTGCACAGCAGGAAAACACCTCGATGCTGTGTGAGTCACAGTGTGGCGACTGACATGGATATCCAGTGACAACACACTGGTGACCTTGGACTGAGGGAAAACCTGAAGCATACACACACACTCACACACACACACACACACAAAGCAGGGTGGGTCCTAGATTTGCTGACAAGTGTTTTCTGAGCCAACGTGTTGAGTTTTTTTAACTGATGGTTCAGTATTTTAAACATTCACTAAGACAAAGTTACCCATTTCAATACTCATGCTGTCACCATCTCTCATGTATGTAAGTACTTGGAGGAATGTAAAGAAGATCCGCTGTTTCTTTTTTCTTTCTTATGATCAAGAAGCTCCTTCTTTTTAAAGTCAGAAATAGACCTCCAAAGCTCATCATATTACTTGTGTACAGATACAGTTGACGTTGTGTTACAGTAGTATCATAATTTGGGGCGGGGCATTTTGAGGAGGAAAACAATCCTTTCCCGTCACCTGTAGCAATGTAAGCACACTGATTTTAAAATCAGATATTTATGCTAACTGCTAACATGTCATACATTGATTCATTACAGGCAATTGAAAGGGATAGATACATGAAAAAATTGCTCTAATAGGATCGCATTCTTGTCCTAATCTTATTAAAGAGTGGGTGAATTATCATACTCAATTGCCTGAATTCCCTGATATCTGCTACCTGGATGAATCACCTGGTATGAGGCAAAATCATGGTCACTGATAAATTAAACCTCATAGAATTTCAATGTTTGACAAGGAAATTAGCACGTTTAGTGAACTTGTGTACCACACAAAATAGCCATCATGAGCTGCATATACTGTATATTGGTTACTGGTGACTCAGTATATCACTCGGTGATTTACACACACGGCAGCCTAAAAAGCTTTGGATCCCTGGAGGCACAGAACTTTTAACAAAAGAGAAGAAAGAACATTTCTTTCTTTTTTTTTCTTTCTTTCTTCTGGACCTGTCTGATATGGCTTCAGTCACCCTCTAGGACGACTTTACATCACACCGAAACAGGTAAGTATCTGAGGCAGGTAGTTTGTGAGTCCGACAAAGCCACTTGTAAAAAAGTTATGTGCCTCCAGGGACTGATACTTTTTTAGGCTGCTGTGTGTGTAAATGCCTGTGTGATATAGGCTACTGAGTCACCACTAACCAATATATGCAGCTCATGATGGCTATTGTGCAATAACAACCATTGTATGGAGAGCCCCGCCCCCAAACTTGACATGACACTGACTGAATTTATAGTAGCTTATAGAATTTCCATCAGCTTCAAAGTGTACAGAACCCTACAGGACTGTGTACTTAACCCACAAGTACCAATATGTCTGCTTAACAAAGATGACATTTACAACAATAAATCCCAACGCTTGTGTTGTAAAAAGAGATTTTTGTGTGCCTCAAATATAGTCAGAATTACACAAGCTAAGAAAAAGCATGCTACAGAATACACAGCATGACAACACAAGAAATCCAGGCCTGTTAGGCGCCGAGTTAAACTTTATTTTTTGACAAGAGAAAAAGATTAAGATAAGGCGGATTATCTGAGTTATTATTGATCAGTACCAATGGAACAGTATTTCCAAAAGTGTGAAGTTACTGACTGCTGTGTAAAATCTGTGTAATATATGGGCATCATCACAGTGATGTCACTCATTTGTTTGTAAGAGGGGGGGGGGGGTGAAGCCTATCACCAATACTGGTAAACTGTATTTTGTTTATTTACAACACCTCCATCACGGTACATGAGCTGTTCTTTCCATCTCCATCTTTTGAGCTGTTGCAACAGAACTGTTTCAGTTATCCACCTAAAAAAACAAAGCAGGTTGCATCAGCTCTTTACACAATAGTTCATGATGTACAAAAACATTTTTAATGTTTTAATTATAATTCTAAATGTAGCAGCTGTTGCAAAACTACACATAAAGCTCCTAAAACACCACCTACATAATTGTCTGCAGCTGAAGAAGTCAGCAGTTTCTTTCTCACAAACCTGAGAGGTAAGGTCTGGATCCCAAGGACATATTTCCAAATTTGCAGCTGTGTGAAAAAGCCCAAAGAGGGAAAAGCTTTCATGAATTAGATTTGTTCTCCCCAGTCCTTCACAGTCACAGTGAATGACGGTGGCATAAAGCTGATGTAAGACTTTTTTTTGTCTTTTCTTACACATCTGTTAAGTTCCTGTTTGTTCCTGAGGGAGAAAAACCTCACACTGAAAATTTGTTTGGTATGAGGATGAGAAATGTATAACTCTGTGGAGAAAACACCCCTTCAGAATGGAAACACACATCTGCAGACACACACTCCAGAGTACACGCTGCTAAAAGAATCCACCACTTTAGAAAACCCCCAAGAAATAAAAGCAGATAAACAACTTTCTGATTGAATGCCAGAAGACAAAAGCAAAAAGTGTAGTATTTCCTCAATTCCATTTTTGGATGAAAAAATAAGAATTAAGCAAAAAGTTTGAATTACTGCTCTCTGTACTGGAACATCTGTCTTCTGGCAGATTTTAGCCCACAGCAGAAATTCCTCCAAAACCACACTCCTGCTCTGACAAAATGAAACACCACTGTTTCCCTTTGTTATTGATGAGCTTTGTAAAGAAAAAAACAAAAAACATGTAATCTCCTGAAACTTGCAGTACAGCTTGTGTTACTCATGGTATTTGTACATTTTGTACTTTGGAAATGTGTTGTGCCTGCCAAGCTGTAACCCTGTCAATTGTTTCCTGTAACATTACATTTTGTGGTGCTCAAAAAGGAATTTTTCAGGTTCAACTGGATGATTATCAAAGGTGTATCTGTGTAAATTTTCCCTAGTAGAGATTAAAATTACGTTTTTGTTCTTTGTTTGTTCTCATTTGGTTTTTCTTTTGTTTTATGATAATGCGATAATATGATAATATTTTTTTTTAATACAGAATGTGTCTTGTCATTGTCTTGCTGAAATAAGCAGGGACGTCCCTGAAAAAGACGTGGCTTGGATGGCAGCATATGTTGCTCCAAAACCTGTATGTACCTTTCATCATTAATGGAGCCTTCACAGATGGTCAAGTTAGCCATGCCATGGGCACTAACACACCCCCATACCATCACAGATGCTGGCTTTGAGACTTTGACCTGAGAACAATCCAGATTGTCCTTTTCCTCTTTGGCCTGGAGGACACCACGTCCATGATTTCCAAAAACAATTTGAAATGTGGACTCGTCAGACCACAGCACACTTTTCCACTTTGTGTCAGTCAATCTCAGATGAGCTCGGGTCCAGAGAAGCCGGCGGTGTTTCTGGGTGTTGTTGATATATGTCTTTGTCTTTGCATGGTAGAGTTTGAACTTGCACTTGTAGATGTAGTGATGAACTGTGTTAACTGACAATGGTTTTCTGAAGTCTTCCTGAGCCCACGTGGTAATATCCTTTACACAATGATGTTGGTCTTTAATGCAGTGCTGCCTGAGGGGTCAAAGGTCACGGTCATTCAATGTTGGTTTTCAGCCTTGCTGCTTACGTGCAGAGATTTCTCCAGATTCTCTGAATCTTTTGATGATATTACGGGCTGTAGATGATGAAATCCATCAATTCTTTGCAACTGTAAGTTGAGAAACATTGTTCTTAAACTGTTGGACTACTTCCTTAGGCTTTTGTTCACAGAGTGGTGAACCTCGCTCCATCCTTGCTTGTGAATGACTGAGCCTTTCAGGGATGCACCTTTAATACCCAATCATGACACTCACCTGTTTTCAATGAACCTGTTCACCTGTGGAATGTTCCAAACATGTGTTTTTGAGTATTCCTCAGCTTTCCCAGTCTTTTGTTGACCCTGTCCCAACTTTTTTTGGAATGTGTTGCAGGCATCAAATTCAAAATGGGTGAAAATTTGAAAAAAAAAAAACCAACAACAATAGTTTAACAGTTTGAACAATAAATATCTTGTCTTTGTAGTCCCAAATTTATTTGAATTGGGGTTGCATATACATATTTCCATTTAGATTTTCTCGTTAAAATGAATCACCTGTGTCAAAATCAAGTATTTAATACAGTCAAGTGATGAACCAGGTTATTGATAATAATACTTAAATCAGTGTCAAGTATTAGTCAGAGATGTGTACTAAAGGTATTAGCTAGAATATATTAAGAGTTTAAATTAACATGCAGTATCCCAAAAATAAGACTGGACTGCTACAATGAATCGGTGAATACAAATCTTTATTTATTTATTCATTTATTATTTTCTAAACAAGAAATATAAATGCGTTGCATATGTATGTGAGTGTGCATGTTGTGTGTGTGCACTGATACTATTTTAACTTTGCTTTTACTAAGCTTTATCACACCCATTCCCGACCAGGACACAAAGAAAAAAAAAAAAAAACAGTAACCAGTCTGACCAGTACAGTGTCATTCTTATGTGCACCTTGAGCTTCACCTTCATGTCGAGTGCAACTTTAACCCCTTCATGGTACAGTCAGAGTGGAAAGTCCCAAGCTGAAACTGAAGACTTCTGACTTTGAGTGACGTGTTTAACTGAACCTTTTTGACATCATTTATGAAGGCCTTGACATGCTTTAAAATGTTTCATCAATATAGAGCTCAATTGGGAAAAAATGATCCAATGCTTTCCAGCTTTGTTATATAAATGAGCTTCACTATTATATTAGCAACAATCACTTGACAAGGCCAAAACACATTGTAATAATGGTTTTTTAGGCTATACTTTATATTTTTGTATTTTTGTAATGTTTGCACTATCCACTTTGCTGCTGTAACTCTGTAAATTTCCCTGCTGTGGTATGAATAAAGGATAATCCTGTCTCTTATCTTGTCTTATCTTACATGCTGCAAAAATTATCTTATAAAATACGTCAACCTTGAGGAAACAACACTATAAAGAAATAAAACAGAGAAGATTTAGAAGATGTAGCAGTACTAAGCTGAGTCTTGAAAATGGCTGTTGTAGAAATAAGGGTCAGTACAGGGCTCGAGAAAGGGAAATGACTAACTTCAGATAACCAGATGACTGATATGTTGCTTCCCAGTCATTTCTATGCAATGACACATACAGAAAAAAAAAATCTGACTAGTCATCATTCGGACCTGTCAGATCACTTCCTGGTCAAGGAGCGCATCATTAACTTAGAGTATATACTGATGTAAAGCGAGAAACTGTTGTTGCAACATGTGGGGGGTTTTCAATGTGTCCACCATGTTTACCATTGCTTTTTGTTTGTTTGTTTGTTTGCTTGCTTTTTGTGGATGTGACATGCATTGTGCACATCATGTGTAGTTTTATCTTAATAATTTTACAAAATGGGGGCGCTAGTGAGATGCCTGCAGAGTAGACGTGTTTTCTTGAGCTCCTCATGGCACGCCGAATTTTGCTAATTTAAACTGCCTTTTTGGACACAAAACTCTTCAATGTTTTGACAAGAACATTGGCTTACACGTGAACTGCAGCAAAGTGGAATATGAGCTCGTCTGGAAAAACTTCACGAGGTGGCAAAGGATCAACTCGGCAGCTAACGTTAGCTAGCGCAGCTAGCCGCGACCACGCTAGCACCAAATCACCTGATAAGTTGCTAACAGAAGAAGAGGATGAAATTCCGCTCATTTGGCAGAAGATGTCAGACAACCTCCTGCGCTCTTTTAATGAGCGGTTTGACAAGTTTGAGCAGAGCTTTCAGAGTCTCATGTCCGCTCAGCAAGCGCTCACCGAGAGGCTGTCCACCACCGAGAATCTCACTACGGAGCACGAGCAACGGATCCACGTCGTGGAGACCTGCATTACCGAGCTTCAGAAAGAAAACAAAAGTCTGCGCGCCAAGCTCTCTGATCTCGAGGGGAGGTCAAGGCGTAATAACATAAAGATTGTTGGTATCCCGGAGGGCGAGGAGAAAGGGAGGCCAACTGAATTTGTTTCAAATCTGATCCCCAAACTGCTGGGCGACGATAACTTTAACAAGCCGGTTGTCATCGATAGAGCGCACCGCACGCAGCAGCCCAAACCACCTGATGGCTCCAGACCCCGCACGATTATTGCAAGGGTGCATTTGGCACAAGAGAAAGAGAAGATTCTGCGGCTCGGGAGGCAGCGTTCACTGGAATATGGAGGTAACCGTGTTTTGATTTTTCCTGACTACACCGCAGAAGTGATGGATCAGCGTCGGAATTTTCGCGAGGTGCTGCAGCTTCTGAGGGAGAAGGAGATCCGACACTCATTACGCTTTCGGCCAGGCTTCAGGTGCACTACCAAGGGCAGGTAAAAGTCTTTACCGATCCCGCACAAGCGAATGACTTTGTTAAACAAGAGCTTTAAAAGCATATCCAACGGATTTAACCGAAGAGTTCAACTTGACTGAAATGACTTTTGTAACGGCAGTTTAGTTTTCATCTCAACTTGATATGCCACATGTGCGCCAGGGAGGGGCTGTGATAGAGGAGTGTTTTCTCTGCTTTTGCCCGGTGACCCTAGATGTGGATGAGGGTAACTCTGCTTCGTTTGGGGAAGCATGGGGAGAGGGATTTGTTCACATATTTGTTAGTGGTTCATTTTAGTTCGAATGTATTGTTTTTGGCTGCCAGTTGTAAACCCTGTAAGTGCTTTAACAAAATGCCTCTGTCAGTTGGTTTGAATATCACTTATGAATAACATGCTTGACTTTGTATCCTTGGTCTCTTGGAATGTGCGGGGCATAGGGAACCCAATAAAGCGAGGCAAGGTTTTTGCACATTTAAAGTCACTTAAATCCGATATTATATTTCTTCAAGAGACACACATTAAAGCTACCCATCACAGAAAACTCAGAGCTAATTGGATTTCACAGGTATATCACTCACCTTTTACTTCTAAAGCCAGAGGTGTAGCTATACTTTTTCGTAAGACAGTACCTTTTCGTTTTCACTCATCCACGATTGATCCAAATGGCAGATTTATCATCCTGAGTGGGCACATTAATCAATTTCCCATCACTTTGGTAAACATTTATGGCCCGAACACGGATGATCCTGGGTTTTTTCGTAAAGTGTTCAATATGATCTCAGATGATGATTTAAATCATATAGTTATTGGGGGAGACTTTAATTGTTACCTCGATCCCCACTTGGACAGATTGTCTTCTGCTCTAGCACCTAACATTGTTGCTGTGCAAACTCTCAATAATTTAATGAAATCTAAGAAAGTTGTAGACATTTGGAGACTTCAACACCCCTCAGATCGTGATTACTCCTTTTATTCCCATGTGCACAAATCATATACACGGATAGATTATTTTTTAGTAGACTCCAGACTTATCTCTGACATAGACAATACCAAATATCATAACATAATTATCTCAGACCATAGCCCAGTCAGTTTTAGCCTTCATTTGTCCCTCCCCAGGAGAACCTATAGCTGGCGTTTCAATCCTTCTTTGCTTACAGACCAGGATTTTAAGGAATATATAAAGACACATATTCTGCAATTCCTTGAGACCAATGACAATGGTGAGGTGAATGACTCAATATTGTGGGAAACCCTCAAAGTATATGTTCGAGGCCAAATAATTTCTTATGAAGCAAAACTGAAAAAGGCAAAAAGAGAGAGACTGGAAATGATTGAGAAAGAACTACCAGGAGCAGAGAGAACTTATAGAAACACTCTCCTTCAGTCAGATTATAACAATATTCTTAAATTAAAATATGAATACAATCAAATTCTAAGTGAGCAAGTTGGCATCTTACTCCTTAAACTCAAGCAAAGGCACTTTGAACTGGGTGACAAACCACACTCATTATTAGCAAGGCAGTTAAAGGGAGAACAGGCAAAACGAGCAATTTACAATATAAAATCGAACTCTGGTCAGACGCTTACAGATTTAAAGGACATCAATACACGTTTTAAGGAATTTTACTCTGATATTTACTCCTCCAAAATAACAGCTACACAACAAGAGATTAATCAGTTTTTTGACTCACTTAGTCTTCCACAATTAGATGATGCTGTAAGGGAAAATCTGGATGCAGAATTCTCACTGTTAGAGCTTCAAGATGCAATAAAAGCTTTTCCCACTGGAAAGGCAGCTGGACCGGATGGATTTGGGCCAGAGTTCTATAAAGCTTTTCAAGATATCCTCTCACCATTATTGCTAAGAATGATTAAAAACACATTAAGAAACAAGAAACTCCCATCTTCCCTTAGTGAAGCAAACATATGTGTTATACTTAAAAGAGATAAAGATGAAACAGATCCTGGCAGTTACAGGCCCATTGCCCTACTCAATTATGATTTAAAAATAATTACTAAAGTATTAGCAAATCGTTTAGGGAAGTATATAGCAACTATCATCCACCCAGATCAAACTGGGTTCATCCAGGGAAGGTATTCTTTCTGTAATGTTCGCAAAATTCTCAATATTTTGTATGCTGATTATGGGAAAGATGATCATGCTGCAATATTGTCTTTAGATGCCCACAAAGCATTTGATATGATCGAATGGCCATACCTATTTACAGCACTCAAGAGGTTTGGTTTAGGGGACACGTTTATAGAATGGGTCAAAATACTATACACTAACCCCAAATCCTCTATTTTAACCAACGGGGACAAATCCAGTCCATTCTGTTTGCACTGTGGAGTTCGCCAAGGGGACCCACTGTCACCCTTGCTTTTTAACATTGCTTTAGAGCCCTTAGCAATTGGAATTAGGGAACACCCAGAAATTAGAGGAATTAAATTGGGCAATGTTGAGACCCGTGTTGCCTTATATGCAGATGACCTTCTTGTGTGCTTAGCTGACCCAGAAGCCTCTACTTCTCTCTTACTGGAATATATCAATTCATTTGGAAAAATTTCTGGCTATGTCATAAATTGGGAAAAGAGTGAGTTTATGCCACTGATGGATTCATTTGCTGAAGATTTTTTGAGAAAACTTCCCTTTCAAGTGGTAAAGGATCACTTTACTTATCTGGGGCTTAAGCTGACCAGGAACTCAAAACATCTTTTTAGACTCAATTTCTCTGAGGCAATAGTGAAACTTAAAGCAAACATTGAATCTTGGAGGATACTGCCCTTAACCATGATTGGACGGGTTAATGCAATTAAAATGGTTAGCCTACCCAGGTTTCTTTATCTTTTTCAAAATTTGCCTGTCTACCTGAACGGGTCCTTCTTTAAGAAGCTGGATTCTATCATAATACCCTTTGTGTGGGGTTACAAATCACATAGGATAGCCAAGGCTCATCTGTATAAACCACTTAAGAAAGGAGGCCTTGGCCTACCCATTCTGAAACACTATTACTGGGCAGCTAACTGCAGGGCTCTTGTCTATTGGAACTGCAATCAGGCAGAGAAAGAGGATAATCCTTCATGGCTGCACTTAGAATCCTTAACTATCAAAAACTGCTCACTCCCAGCTCTCCTGTTTTCTAGCTCCTCACAAATCTATAAGACAACTAAACATAGGTTTACTATTAACAATTCAATACGAATATTAAATCAAATTAAAATTGCTTGCCAAACTCTCAATGCATTTCTCTGTGCACCCATATGCCAAAATCCATCCTTCAAACCTGGACAAGGGGATGCAGCTTTTACATTCTGGAGAGAGAAGGGTATTAGAACATTTCTTGATCTTTATATTGATGGTCGATTTTCTTCTTTTAGGCAGTTGAGCATTAAATTCAACCTACCAAATTCTCAATTTTTTAGGTATTTGCAGGTTAGGCACTACGTTAAGGAAAATCTCACAGGCTTTGAGTCTTCACCCACCATTCACCCTTTTCTAGATAACTTCAAGCTTTGTCCTGACTCCAAGCAGCTAATATCGAAATTTATAAATTGTTTTACTACCTCAGTTTCTTCAGATCATATCAGGGAAGCCTGGGCACGTGATCTAAACTCTGAGATATTGGTAGAATTTTGGGAAGAAGCGATGTCTCGGGTTCACAGCTGTTCTATTAATTCACGTTACAGATTAATTCAGTACAAAGTAATGCATAGACTACATTACTCAAAAACAAAACTGAATCGTATCTTCCCATCAGTGTCTCCTGAATGTGACAAGTGTCTCTCTGCAGAAGGATCTCTGGCACATCTTTTATGGTTTTGCCCTACTTTACATAATTATTGGACGAAAATCTTTGAATGGCTCTCTGAAGCATATTCTAGGGATATTCAACCAAACCATGACTTGGCTCTCTTTGGTTGCTCTACAAGGACTTTTGAGTTGTCATATGACATACAGACTGCCCTACATCTAGCAATGGTTGTTGCTAAAAAACTTATACTCCTGACTTGGAAATCTACCAACTCCCCCTGCTTTACACACTGGCTCAGAGAGATGCTGTCCGTTATTCAGTTGGAAAGATTACGTCTGTATAAACCTAACACATGTAACAGTCTATTCTTGAGAATATGGGGGCCTTTCCTGGCTCAGTGTAACATAACGCCTCATCTACAGGAGCCCTGACGCTCATTGACAACTGAACAAGCATGTGCTTTTTTTGTTTTTTGTTTTTTTCATTCCTTTTTCTTATATTTTACATTTTGTTTCAGACTTGAGTAATTAATATCATAGTCTATGTGAGGCCTTTTTTTAAGAATCAACTGGCAGCCTTATTGTACTGTTATGTGTCATGTTCTACTTTTTGTTTTGTTTGTTATATATATATATATTTGTTCTAATTGAAAAGTGAAAAATAAAATATTATAAAAAAAAAAAATAATAATTTTACAAAATGCACCTGATAAGTTTAAATGAAACAGAACTTTCTAGACTTTCTGACCACTCACTAATGTTGCACCACATTTACACACCCATAACAGAGAGTGCTGTACAAGGGAACCATGTTCAAACGAATTCCCGTCATACAAATTCACACACTGCTGAACAATTACAGAGAAATTTGGGTTCTGTGTCTTGCAAAAGGAGAATTAATCATGTGACTGCGAGAGCTGAGATCAAAACCATCGTCAGTTATATCCAGAGATGAGTCGTAGGAATAAGTGTTTAAATAAATCCAAGCTTAACTACAAAAAAATGGTAAAAGAATTAAAACCTCTAAATGTAACCATTTTCTGTCAAATCTGATTCTGTTTCACACACCATACAGATTTTACTGGGTACACTGTGTTTTAAACCCTTTTATTCCTTTACATTTAGGACAACTCATACTGTTCACCCTGTGTATGTTGAGTGGTCAGGGCCTGGTTTTCAAAGTTTACAGTCTCTCTCCACTGACCCTTCACAGAACCTTCCTTATCTGTTGTGTGATACTCATACAGTAAAGATAGAGACACTGTGTACCTGCCTCTCCAAATCAATCTATCTGGAGAGTCAGGTACTTTCCCGGTTGTAGAGTTAACATGGGCTCCCAACCAACTGGACCGCTGACTCACTCTCCTTCCTCCCTCTTCCTTACTCATGCTCTCTTTATCCTTTTTCTTCCCTTCTCCTTCTACTCTCCCCCTTTCCTTCCCTTCATCTTCCCTTCTGTCATCATGAATCACCTGATAAATCCAAAAAACAACCGCTGCTCAGACACATCTCATTCTTGCGGCAGCCATGTTGGCTCTCCAAACCGGCTCTGCACGTGGATGTTGCTAGGTGACAGCTGAACCATGTGCCCGCTTATGTTTGGCATGTCACCATAGTGATGTTCTGGAGGGCATGGTTAAATATTTGCAAAGTATCACTTATTAGAGGCACAGGCTGTAGAGTGTATCACTCAGGGTCTTTGAGGGAAACCTGAGATGGAGGGATGGAGGAAATAAAAAACGATGGTGAGGTGAAACCGAAGAAGAAAGGGTGGAGAAACTGAGGCCATAGCTTTGCTGTAAAGCTGAACCTGTAAAGTTAACGATTTTCATTGACTTTCACAGCTGACAACAACCAGTTATCAACTGTTATCATCCTTATATCACCATTATCAGCATCTTAAGCCTAAGCAGCTTTTAGGGGTCTGCTCTGTACGTTTCAACCTCACCTGATTCTCATCATGTGCCGTAAGAAGATGACTGTGCACTTTACGGCCGTTCAACATGAGTCCCACTCCTGAAAAGTTCCCCTATGTTTCCCTTCAACAGGGCGGAGTTGTACTCATGTCTTTGGAAAGCAGTCCCTTCAGGATAAAAATAAACCCACATGGTTTCTTTTCAGTGTTATGATATAAGTCATTTGCTCGTAATGGAAACAGCAGCTCAGCTGTAGGAGTTGTTTAATGTTGGAGCTTCATAATACAGTTAAACCTCCATTTGGTTAATCTCATTGTAAATTTAATACTATAGATTCAAATATTACCCTCATTTAACATGCAGTGCTTAATTACTTTGAAAACGTAATGAGAGAAAAAGGTCATCATGTGATGTCATAACTACACACAAACTATATATTGGTGTAGTTTTGGATTTATCTATTATTCATTTTTCATAGTTGTAATGTAAAGTCAAAAGTTCACACTAATTGCCCCAAGAAGGATTAATGTAGTTGTTTGAATGGAATTTTGAACTGAACCTGACTGGACAAGACAAAATGTTCCATGAGTTCTGATGAGGACTATAACACAACTGCCGCTCTTCACTTTGGCTGTTTTCAAAAACTGCCTCATACATACTGCGTACGAATGTAGCATGCAGTATATACTGACGAGTGCTTTTGAAGGTTGCATGTCAAACTGTGGCATCATGGTTTATATGCTTTAATTAATTCTATGGAAATGAACAGTTACCCTTGCGGTGATCACTTAAGCTGTTTCTTAATTCAAAGTTCACAAGTTCAAACTTGCATTCTCTGGAAGTTCAGACTTGGTGAGTTTGTTCAAGAGTTACTTCAGAGATACGGGAGTCCGCAGTACAATCCTGCTACTATTGGAACAGCAGTGGACTTGCTGGGGACCCTCGTACGTACCTACACATCACATTCGGTTGCATTGCAGTTTGGTGATGTATAATTTTACCCAACTCATCTAACATTTCTGAGTTTCAAACACAATTCTGTTACCAATAAGTATCCAATTCACATTTTTACATGGAAGAAACCGTTACTTACAGTTGTGCATCTTCTCCACCATGGTTTGAGTTTCTCGCTGGACGGCTCATATTGCATTGTGGAATTATGAAAAGTCTGCTCAAGTTATGTCTTGACTGGGGACTTGGTAGAAGGGAATCAGAAGTCTTAAACTGCAGTTTTACTAAAGAAGCTACTGATTAAATCAGAATGATCCATTTACACTTGACCTCCATGGAGAAGTGTGAGAGATGAGGTGAGAAATTTAGAATGAGACTGCCTTGGTACACCTACTTCGTGGTACAAAGTATAATGTTTGATTTTGAAACATGAGCATTATTATATCCTATGATGACAAACACTCAAAAAAAGAGAAGTGTAATGTTAACAAATTACACATTGTTCCAGATAGTAATATACAACAGAAGAAATCCATTTCAATAAGATTATTCCATGATAAGAAGAGGAGTGTTGTAATGCCGTATGATGTTACAGTTATGTTTGATACTTCCCTTTCAAGATTTCCTGCGCCGAACTTTATGTGAGTGAATTTTGGTGGCACCTTTGGACAAAAGTGAGTCAATTAACAAATTTAATTCTGCTTTCAATAAAAACATGTATCAACTAGTGTGATTAGTTGAAGAGATAAAAGCTTATTCTTCAGTGTGCTGTCAGTCATCTGGTGTGATACTGAACTCCTTGCGAACAGTGAAGGAAAATGTTGCTGATAATCTTGATGGCTTTTGGAAGTCATGAAAAGGTATCAGTATTCATTTCAGCAGCTGAAATCTCCTCATTGTGGCTATAAATTAGAACTAAAGTAGTAAAATAACTTTTTTATATAAATAGAATATCTAAATACTCCTTTCACAACTGATCAGAGGCTTGAATAACTTTAGAATCCAAACCAAAAATAAGTTTCATTTGCTTGAAAAGTGTGGAACATTACGCAAAACCTAAACTCAGTGATTTATTAAAGTCTCTATAGGCAAATCATACCGATTGACTTTCTGTTTCCAGACTCTGTTCTGCACAGCTGATGACGTTACAAACAGATGTTATGTGGTTGACACGGGTTAACACAGGTCTGTTCCAGTTAATGATCCATCTGTACAGTTTAGTCCCCATACACAGTGACAGGACATAGGGGACATGTGGGCACTCCTCAGGGATGGAGGTGCAGTATGTTTTGCATGACCTGCATAATACATTCTGTGTTTTAAAAACATGGGTGTCACAGCAACTCATTTTGACAATTTGTGCGATGGATTGACATGTTTGTATTAAGGCAGTGAAGGAGAACTAAACTGCGTTAGTACACGAAATGAATCTTTGTGAATGGTTACTGTCAAGGGATACGAGTTCAGGGCTTCCAAATAAAACACTTGCAATCTTTCACAGCCTATTATTCTACGACAAAAGAAAATCATTTATTTTTCAAAGTATGTATATGCAGTGGTTTTAGTTTGATAGTTTTAATGTCCCAGTGCAAATTTCCCACATTCTGCTCGTACTTGCAGCATGGGTTAGAGCATCTGTGACGCAGCACTGCATGTTCTAACATGTTCGAAAGCTGCATGTACGCTGATATGTCACGTCAAAAAACCCCAGTGGAAAACTTGGCACCGAGCACTCACACTTAGTCACCATAGGGGGAAAAAAGGGGGGAAAAAAGTCACAACAATCTAGAAGCTAACGTCAGCAGGAATGCTGCTGTAAGCATGGGTCTGTGTGAGCATGTATGAGCTGCTGTGGGCCCCTCCCTATCAGAGTTACTTTCCATGCAACCCAGGCAGGAGAAGAACAGAAAAAAAAAGTAGGGTGGCACATAACACACATAACGCTACAGCTATGTGCACTCCTCACCTTTGTGCCATATACCTGGAAGTATCTTCTGACAGAAGTGGAGGGGAAAAAGGAAAAGACAGGGGGAATTTTAATCCAAGCCCAATAAACAGACTCATAAAGTGTTTCCTCAACTGTCCAGTGCTGTCAGGTTTGTAGTTTAGATAGTTATTTATATGCAGCTGCAGTTTTTTTATAGCTGAACACGAGAGGCTTGTTTTGCTTCTGTCAGTCTGTCTGTGTCTGATGCCGGTACGGGATAGTGAGTTTAATTTTTCCAGGAAGCGTCTTTATGGCGGGAAAGTCTACATCATTATTCATGGCATGTTTTGTCAGAATTCTACATTATATAACTCCCATTTAAAAAACACTGGTAAAGCTTTATGTACACAACTAACTCATATGTACAACAACTGATATCAACTTCAGTAGATCAAGGATTAGAGAGCGGTCTATGTACGATACGATACTTGAGACTCTGGTGTGTCAGAGGTTAAACTAGTATACAGTCAAGAAAGTACACTGAGCATAGGGAAAACTTCTCTGTATGCTGACGGTAAGTGTACAATGATACTCTGCTTTGACATCTCTTAAAGCAGAAGTGGGAAGTCACTTGCAGTGCAAAACCCTGCATAAACTAACCAAGTGTATTTCTCAAACTTCTAGTCAATGTAGCTTATAAAAGCAACATTCACGTGACGGACGTAGAAACAACTCATGCATCAAAATGTTTGAAGCCATACAATAAGACTTGAACTGCCTTTAATGAATAAAAATATCTGCCGTATATGACTTTTTTTTTTTTTTTTTTCAAAAGTATGCATCTCATCACAGATAACTTGATGCAGTCACTGATTAGCAGAAATTCAGGTCTTTGTAGGCGTCTCATATCTTAGCACAAAATATTTCTGACCTTTTCCGGAGGCTGTGGCTTTTACATTTAATGAGATATTTTGACTAGAAGTTTAAATAATATACCTGGTAAGATTTTGTTTTATTTTGCAGTGTTTTAACAGGCTTTGCACCTAAATGTCTAATAATTCACATTGCATAATATAAAAACATGTGGGTGTCTGGAGGGCCTTTATGCCTTAAATGAGAGAAAAGAAAAAGTGGGTCGAGCAGGAAACGAGGAGATAGAGAGACATTTGTTGAATGCCTACAAGTTGGAATATAGTCCAAGGCGCCTTCTACAAGGACTAAAACCTCATGGATGCACAATCTGACCTTAAAACCTGTTTTTACTTATTTATTTTAAGAACTTTAAGACCTGTCTTATGGGTATGAGCTAAGATTACACTACAACCACCTATGTTGCATTTTTTTAAGTATTTTTTTTTATCTTACACCAGTTTTATCAGTGTGTTTTTTGTCTTACAAAACTCAAACTTCCTTTATGGATAGTTTTGATTCTCTAGTCTTCTTTCAGAATCTATCGTCAGTTTTCTTCTTTTCTTCAATCTGTTTCTTCCTGTTAAGCACTGAAGCCTGTATGTTTATACAATAAATGTTGAATGAATATCTTTCAAATAAATAAAAAGGGGTTCCATTTTCTGAAGCAATGCATAACAATGTGCATATTATAATGCTTTACTGGACAGCCTTTTGAAAGTTGTATATGACACAACATATGAAACAGTGTGAGAAGTACTCCGTTCTCTGAGATTTAGGAACATTTCTTCATAAATCCACTTTAAAATGGAAAATGATTATTTTTTTCTTTTTGTGTGTGTGTTTGGGGGGGTTAAGCTTTTTAAGTAATATGAAGTCAATCCAGAAATTTCTGCCACATCCTTTAACAGAGAAGTCATTTCTTAGAATAAACGTCAAACTGAGCTTACACCACTGTCGTCAGTGTCACAATCATCTAGTCACACTTCGGAGACCTTACATTAAATCTGTTACAAAGACTTGTCAAGAAAAGTAAATCTTGTCAAACTTAAATGTTTACATATCTCTTGTAAATGTTGACACATAAAAATAATCTTCTTCCCTCAGTTTGAAAACGGTTGTGTATTTAGTGTTTTGCCCTGGGGATTGGTGGCACCTTTTTTTTCTGTTTACCTCAGTCACGTGTTTCCCTCTTAGTAATCAATGTTATGCTGACTCTTGTACACTTGCACAACACTTGTGTGAATGTCTGCGCCGTCACTGCCAGGACTGATCATGACTCATGCGTGTGGGTGACACATGCAGCAACAGCACCATGCAGAAGTAGTGCAGTCTGTTAAATAGGTGAAATCAGCATGAAAACAGAAACTTAACATATATCTGGTCATTTATGGTTCAGTTATATTCTTTTTAATGGTACAGTTTAATTCCTAAATCAGCTACACTGATCTGAATTTTTTTGGCACATGGTCGTTATAATGAATTTGGAAATGCAGATTGGTTATGATAAAAGTCAGTTTTGGTCAAGTAATAAAACTATTAAAAACGATGTTTTTAATTTAATTGTTGCACTTAGAGCCTACAACAAGATAAGATTGCGTGTTATCTAACATTAATGGGATAGCTGATTCTGTATGAGTTTAAAAAAATCTTGGCAATGTTCACCATGTAAACCAGAAGGGAAAAAAACAACCCACCAAAAGTTATCCTCTGGTAATAAAATCTTTTTTTTTTTTTTTGATAGACAGATATTTGAAATCTGTTTTTAAGAAAAGCCTTGAAAATTAAAGCATTTTAAAAATGCTGAATAGTTAATACAATTTTTAGTCAAAATTAAACTAAAAGAAATTTAAGATTATATACATCTTTCTTTCTTTCTTTCTTTCTTTCTTTCTTTCTTTCTTTCTTTCTTTCTTTCAATTGTTTTGATGTATGTTTGATGGAACATAGAAGCTCTTTTATAACGGTAACAGAAACTAGAGGAAACCAGGGGAAATGCAGCAGTTTGTATTCCAGTAAACACGTACCATACATCTCGTCTCTGTAGATACAAAAATATCAGAAACCTTTCAGTACATGTGACCTGGGACGAGATGATTTAACTCTTCATAAAAAACCCAGATTAGTCACAGGAATGTATATACTGGAAATATAGGATGATTTGCCCATGTATGTGTTCAGGTGCTTTTTGTCAGCTATGAAAGAAAAAAAAAGAAAAAACACCCTCAGTTTAAGTAGTCAGAGCGGGATGAAAGGGATCTGTGTTAAGCTCCAAACAGCCTCCTTTGCCACTTCACATCTGGGTGCTTTGGATGCTGAAAAATTTCACAGCACCAGAATGATTTATCACTCAGTGCAGAAAACCACTCATCATTCATTGCACTGAGAATGTAGATGAAGAATAAACACGGAGAAAAACAAGTATAGTCTACTACATGCCCGTATAAAGAACCTTCGTGGAAGCAGTGTAAATAAGCCACTTTGTTTTCTCATGCCCATGAAACTGAAACTTTTGACACAGCTAGCTAAAAATACAGTTTTCTTTCTTTTTTTTTCACCCTTTTTTTTCTGTTGTTGTTTTACAACCCGCCCTCCTCTGAGCTCACCATGAAACCTGAGTTGGAGGAGGGGTCATTCGGGAACATAGCAAGTGGAAACTGGGAGGGACTTACAAGGCACACAAGTCTTATAAAACTGAGGCACACTAACACAGAGGCAACTTGACTGAAGTCTGGACACAGGTCTTAAAGAGTACACCGTGGATCAGAGCTGAATTTTCTCCTTCTCTTGGTTAAAGGGGGTACAGCATGTCCGAAATGCTTGACGACATCTTTACAAAGGTGAGTCAGAGTGTATGAGATTTACTTTGCTTTGGAAAAAAAGGGCTGCAGAAACGGGGAGTTTGAGAACTCTGACTCTCTATTTTCCCATGATTTTTTGTGTGTTTGTTTGTTTTTTTTCTTTTTCGAGTTGTTGCTTATTCCTGCTGAGATTATTCCTTTATGAATCACTGATCTGACAGTTTATACCCTTTAAACTGAGTGTACTCACAGAGGGATTATTTACTTTACAGAGATAATGAGATAAGAGTCAACGCTGGGTTGTTTGTTTCTTACATTCTAATCTTCAACTAGCAGGATATTCATGAGGGACAGAAAAGTTGTCAAAACGGCAATTATCTACATCCAGATTTTTGTTCTCCTGAAGGGTTGCATGTGAAATAGTAGATTACACTTATATAACTCAAAGCGTAGCACATTTCTTTAAAGATAACCTTGCCAGTGACAGTTTTAAGACATTTGCTGCAAAATTTGAACTTGGGTAAAAAGAACTTTGAGGATGAATAGTTAAGCTATACTAAATGGTTTTGTAATGAGTAAAGAAGACGAAAGATCTTAATCATGTCAATCATCTGTAACAGAACTTTCCGAACCTGGCCCTGGACGACGCCTTGCTCACGCAACAGCCTCAACTCAAAGCACCAGGGCAGAGTCGGCTGAACCGGTCAGCCTCCTTCTTCTCTCCGCCCTCCCCTCCCGCCACCCCGAGCCTCAGCTTCAGCACAGAGCATGTCAACAATGCCGACAACAACAGCCCTTTCTGGCCATCCAACATCTGGGGCCAGGGTCCTGTGTCTAAACCGAAGCAGCTGCAGCTGCCCTTCAGGCCCGACCGCTCCATGAGCCTGACCGAGTCCAGCAGCAGCCTGCTCGCCTCGTTCGAGCAACTGAAGAACCTTGAGGGTTTTTCTTCAGGTCCTGCTACTACTACTGTGGCTCCACCACCGGGTTTCCCTCCTTCATCTGCCCTGCCTTCCCAGATTCAACCAATGGTTTCCTCTAACCGTTACAAGACAGAGCTGTGCCGTGGCTTTCAGGAGACCGGCAGCTGCAAGTATGGCAGTAAGTGCCAGTTTGCCCACGGCGAGGCTGAACTGCGAGGACTCTACCGCCACCCCAAGTACAAGACGGAGCCCTGCAGAACCTTCTATAACTTTGGCTACTGCCCCTATGGCTCCAGATGCCACTTCATCCATGAAGGGTTGGTCAGTGGAGGTCCAATGTCCTCCACCAAATTCCAGCCCCAGCAGCAACCTACTCCCTCAGCAACTAATGTGCGCCACCTGCTGCGCCAGAGTGTCAGCTTCGCTGGTTTCCTTGGCTCCTCTCGCAGCTCTCCTCCTCCATCATTCTCTTCGACCTTCAATGATCCCAACATGGGGTTCAGCCGTGCTCCCTCCGTTTCTCCACCTCCCGCTGATTTACTCTCCCCGGTCTTCGGGGACTCCCTGCAACGGGAGGCTGCAGCATTCCACTTTGGCAAGCATACGACCCGGGCCAGTACCGGAGACATCCACAACATTCCCCTTATCCTGGAACCCAAGGCCACACGCTGTGTGTGTGGTCATGGGAATAACTTTAACAGCAACAACAGTAAGCTCTTTGGGATGGAGGATGGGCACCTCCACCAGGAGTCCAGCAAGCTTTTTCCAGCTCCAGGTGGATTTGTGAAGCCTGCCGGACTCCAGCGCTTCTCTTCTGAAGACTCCTTGGAGGACAGCTACAGCAGCAGCAGCGGGGGCTCCAGCGGATCCGAGTCTCCAACTTTTGATGGCTCTGCTTCCAAGCGGCTCACTGTTTTTGAGCGGCTGTCCCTGTCCGACTAAATGGGTCCGAAGGGAAAGAACAGAAGAGAACTGACACTTTGTCAACTGTGTCTGAAATCTGGACTTTCTTCAGAACCAGAACTGATCAGGACAAGTCAAAATCTGATGACAGAATAACACTTAAAGTTCTTAATTTATGTGTGTAAAAATGGAACTCAGCATGGAGAAACTATGCATACTGAGATAATTATAGTGCCAAAATTCTTATTAGACTCTATTTTTTGTACTTAACAATAATATGTAGCCTATCAGACCTTTGTATGTGGTCTTCCAGTCAAATTAACTCCTCTGCAGGTCTTGCCAGTACCAGTCAAAAGTCTTGTTTGTATTTAAATTTGTAGTGATCAAAATGGCTTTGTCTTTAGGAAAATAATTAATTCCTGTGCCTTTAAATATTCTCCATGCCTCATGGGATATTTACTCTTGGTGCCACAAACAGTATGTTTGAATCAGTAGCCTTAATCAGTGAGACCTGACATGTGTCATTGATGCCATTATATCTGTGATATGCACTTTACAGCTAATTGAAAAGGGAGAAAGTTTCGGCTCTCCCAGTAGCATTCAACCAAAGCTTCATACTTCACTCTGCCCTGCGTGCGTGTGTGTGTGTGTGTGTGTGTGAGAGAGAGAGAGAGCGCATGAGTTTCTGGATGTATGTGCAAGTTCGAGTGCATGTGTCATCTTTAAAGGACCTGGGGTGCAAGTATGCAAGAAAAAGTAAGCTGCAGAAAACTGATAGATCAAAATGTGCTTTATGAAAAGATTCTGTCATCTTAACTAGCCTGTAATTTGCACCCCATCTTCTCCCCTACCTGTATTTGTTCAACAACCTGGTTCAGGGACTTTAACACCGCAGTATTCCTTTCGGTTAATGGTTTCCTTGTGATGTTTAACTTAAACTAATATTATTTATTATGATATTTATTTGTGTTTAAAGGAAAAAGAAATGTATTTTGTACTTATTTATGGAGGAATATTTCAAGGTCTGTGAAATACCAATGTGAGAAAAGCAGTAAAAAGAGAATCTTATATTTTTAATTGCCTGAAAGGGACAAAATAAATTTCTGAATAAATGAAAGAAATGACTGTATGCTGGTCTGTTTGACTTTTGTGTAAATCAGCACAATAACATCCTTGCAAAAATGTCTTTTAGCTTTCCACATGAACAATAGTTACAAGTTTCTTTCTAAAGGTAACTTCTTTACCCATCAAAGTTTGAAATGACCCCAAGATTAAGGTTACATATGGATCTCTGAATATAGAAAAAAAATCCAGTCAAACTATAAAATAAGAGCATTTCAACACTACACTGTATTTTACCGTCAAATAAAGCTAAGATAAATCCACAAAGCGACAGGAAGATGGAAAACAGCTCTCTGACAAAATGATCTATTTAGCTGATACCACCAATAGAAAAAAAGTTTTACCTTTCTGTTAACATGTCATTTAAACCAGCTTTACGCTGGTCGGTTTTGCCTGAAACTTCCTGGAAAACTCAGCACAAATGAGGACATTCCTGCTCTCGCCTGAGTGCTTTTATAAAGTCCCATGCCTCACTTTTTGTGTACTTAAAGCATTTTCACAACCCAAAACATGTTAAATGTTGTGCACAGTGACTAAAACAGAATTTACATTTGCATGCTGAACCTCTGCCCCTTTTCTTGTGTGTGTGTTTTGTAGCATACAGCCTTTCTGTTGTGTATACAGCAGAGCAGAGGAAACAGAGTTTAGAGCTTCACACGAATGGCACGTACACACATTATCACACAGCTTTACAATCTCACCTGCAGCTAATCTGTGCTGCACTTTAAACTGGTCCAACAGAACATTATTTAATATGTATATAATATACAAAAACAGCTGCTAAGACCTGATGAACATTACTAATAAAAAAAAGTATGAGTCTTTAGCAATCTATGATTGAGCAATTTATAATGTGATGGAAATTCCAGACTTTAGTTATTTAGTTATTTATACATTGATGTCTTTACAATCAATTCTAGCAGTAAGGGTAAAATGCAGTCAGGTGGGAGGGTAAACCAATAACCAAGGGTTGGAATTAAAGATTTTCATGACTAAGTCAGTCAGTGCAGCACATGTCTGGGCAACATTTCAGAAACCAGCTCTGGTTAAACATTAAACAGCCCCTCTCAGAGCAGAATGAGAGACTCCTGGCAAAGGGTCAGAGATCCAAATACATTTTGAACAGTTACTGAATCCCAGAAATGAGAAAAGCAGCAGTTTATAATAAGTGACAAAAATCTGAATAAATTTACATCAGGACACAGAATTAGTAAATCGTGTAGGCTAACAGATAGCAACCAACATTGGATAACTTTACTTAGGTCAAACTTTCCTTTTTCTAACACACCCAGTTGAGTTTAAGGAAACTATAGCAAAGACTAAGGGGAAACCCAAAAATCTAGACGTATCATGTAGCATTAGCTACCATAGTTTCAAAATAGTTTGGTATACTTTAAACATGTTTTAATTTCATTGTTTTAAAGACCTGTGTGCTTAATAACCCGTACAGACTTTTAAAGATGTAAAAAACTCAGGCCTTTAACAGATTTGATTTATGACCTCCACTTTCTGAGCTTTAGTTACAACGTTCAGAGCCTCTGTGATAGGAACTCTGCTGGACATTTGATTGTGTAAGGCCCGTTTGCAAGTTAAGCAGAAGTTCATGAAAACACCCTTTTGCAATTTCCCCTCTATACTCCCAGTGTGATCTTATGTTGAGCAACACAAGCCTCCACCACAGCCTCCACCTCATGCTGTCAAAGCACCAGATTTTGTAGCAAGGCTGCAATCTGGAAACAAAAAAGGGGGAAAAGATGAAAAAAATATATATATCCCAGCAAGGGCTCGTGATGAACAAGTAACAGAGCAAAAAAGGCACATTGAAAGCTTGTGAGAGTACTTGTCTCTTGACCGAAAACACTGTCAAACCACCTCCTTGCTCTTAACAGTCTCAGTCTCATTTTTAAAACAGATTTTACTTTGGATAATGTATTTTTTCAAGATACACGTGACTCTGACAAATCAGATTTCTGAGGGACTTGTATGAACTCATTTCAGGAGCTTAGAGCCAAATAAACTGACACAAAGACTTTTTGTTTGTCAGGATTGTTCTTTAATAATGTGTCACTTCTAAGTAAATTGCATAACTGTACATAGATCTTTTCTAACATGTGGTATCCTGTTGATCTCTGAGGATCTGCTTTGAAAAGCTGTTTTTTTTTTTGTTGTTGTTGTTTTTTTTTTTTTTTTTTTTGTATTGCTTCTCTTGCGTCTGTTTACAATGGACTAGTTTTAATGCTGACTTTGGTCTGGATCCATCCACACCAACTCTGGTGAGGTTTGTCTGTGGTGAGGACAGATGGTGGCCAAAACACAGGACTTTTTGAAAGTAGATATGTAACACTTTGACGGACTGAAACCAAAACTAAACAAGCTCTAACAATGACCATGCTGTCTGATTTCCTACTATTATCAGATACTGTATGGGGTCTGAACCGTTCTTGAATCTGTTCTGGTTTGTTGATGTCTTAGTTTCTTAGCAAAAAGTGAGTTAAATGAACCAACAAAGATTTACCATAACCATTTTCACATTCATATTCTGGATGAAAATATGTAGTACTTTATTTGAAAGTTGAAGACATCAAGTGTCAGTAATCCTCTTTCTTTGGCACCTCATTAAAATGCTATATTGATCGTATGCTAACTCCCAATGATAGCAAAACTATGTGCCATGCCAACCAGAAATAAGCCTGAAAATTTAAAGCTACTGTGAAAAGTTTTACATAGTTTTAATTCTGGTAACCTCTTTGAACAGAATCAGTACTGGTTTTCAGCATGAGGAACTACATTTCCCATGAGCACTGACACACTGCTGTAAAGATGTAGCTCTTACCAAGTCTGTATTTGCTGTCAGAGAAAACTAAGGGAATACAGATCTTATTTTAATTCTAACTGATGACAGACTTCACCACTGGAGTTCTAAACATCCCTACGTCTGCATGAGTGCCGAAAATTGACGTAGGCTGTCTTGAGGAAAGTCTGATAACCTCATTTTTTCCTTTTTTATTTTACATATGTGCATCATTTACTTGCTTCATTTTGTATAGAATAAATGATAAATCACAGCACACTGAAAGTCATGCAAATATTTGTATAATATCTTTTTTACTTCACTTATTTCATTATTTATGTATCAAATATGTCTTAGTAGAATGTACATACTTTACATTTTTTGTATGACACTTATGCTTATATTTTGTACTGCTCTATATTTCAACACTTTTTTGAATGAAAGTAGCTGTAAACCAAAAACCAATTTCCCCTTGGTGATCAAAATAAGTATTTCTGGTTCTGATTATTATTATTATTATGTCCTTCCTTTGTGGTAAATCATTGTGAATTATGATCGTATACATATCATATACATGTCTGGTAAAATTATCTAAATTTTGGTACAATTTGTCAATCCAAGAGTTTCAGAGCTGTCAGGTTTATTAAGGGCCTGGACTTCAGACACTCAATAAACCTCAGCTGTGGCCACAGCTACAACTGCTCATTGTGTCTAGAGCTCCTGTTCCCCTTTGGACCAATGGCAGGATGTGTTGCTATGGTGATGGACAATGACCACAAAGAGTAAACAGCGAAGACAAAATGAAGGGCTTTGTGTGTGTGTTTGTGTGTTCACAAATATTAACTCCCCAGCCTGTTCTATAGGAGCAGACTGGTTAAAGTTCAACAAACTGTGCTGCTCTTGCATGAAAACACACACAACAGTCTTCTTCATAAACCTCTATAAAACTCCTTGAAAGTAGCTCTTGCCAAACGGTTGTGAATACACATTGATGAAAGTCCAATAAATCTGTTAGGTTAGCACAGTACTTGTAGTATTCTTGCTTCATACGTGATCCCAGCCCTACAAAAGGTCCCTCTTGAATCAGGCCAAACATTACCACCATCTTTCTGTGGAGCTGTTAATAATCAACCACAAAGCTGCTGCTGTCAAATCTCCCTTTACCCTTGTCACCTGATCCTGTCCACTGTGCACACAACATGGGAACAGAAACACACATAGGTGTACAGAAACATACACACCTTTGAGTTAAAGTTCAAACCTGGGTGGAGATCCATTAAAGCGATTACATATTATGTAGCGTAAAGGTGAGAAAGAGACTAACAGATACTAACTGGGTTAACGTTTTACAGGGATAAAACAAAGCAGTAATCTAAGAAGAGCTGAGAGTGACACTTAGTAAGGGAGGGAGATGAAATTTCACTGATTCCTCTTGGAAAGTTGTAAATTTCTCGTAATCTTCGGCTAAAGGTGGAGTCACTAATCTGTTTTCAACTTTGCGTCTGGTCGGGCCTGTTGTGTTGGAACGTCTCAACCTGAAGCAATCAGCGGCAGAGATTGCATAGATCATCCAGAAACTACACACACAGCCACATTCCTACCTGTAAAATGTGCCTCTGTGTGTGTGTGTGTGTGTGAGAGAGAGAGAGAGAGTATAACCGTCTGCATGCTTCTGTGTGTGTGAACTCAGGCGCAGCCAGGTTTCAGCCTGGATTTTCTAACAGCTCCCTCTAACTTTTCCCCTCCCACCTTGCTTCCCTAGTTTTAACTTGCAGATTAAGCATTATGGTTGCGCAATCGTTCAACCCCAAACCTCCGTCAAGCTTTCGTAGAGTGACGGAGTACACGTTATGTAACTTCTTCTTTATTAACTAGGTCACTGGAAAGCAATAACTCCCCATTTTCTTGGAAAAGAAAAACAAACTGTTTGGTGCACCCAAAGAATTCACTGACATATGTAGTCATAGTTTCAGAAACACAGGTATACAAGCTCCAAAGTAATATTGAATCAAACGAGAATTATGTTGTGAGAAAGATAGATTTAACATACATAGCCGTAGTTTTTTGATGCATAGCTACAAACATGGCAGGTAGAAAAAATGACGGTAAGGTCAGCCAAGGAGCTTACATATACAGTTGAAAAGTGATAAAGTGGGAAAGTCTACCATTTTACCATCAACTGACACACCATAATGCGATAAATTCTGAAATATGACATTTGGTTCCTTTGCTTGTGATCTTAGTGTCCAATTTGATGTTTTATTAGTGCCCTCTTTTTGTTCGGCATACAGTATGGCTTTCCCTTGGCGATGACTAACATGAACACGTTTTAATTTTTTTGAGTCACACATTATTATTCACGCTCATGTGCAATGAGGTATAAAACAATGCAAGAAATAAGTAGGACAAAGTGTTTGGAGGAAGTTGTCTGAGTAACGGAGGAAATAAAAGCTTTGGAAAGTCATCTTTAATTTGTCCAACCCTAAATAAGAAGGACATTATGTATCCCAGCTTAAATGTAGAGTTTTTAAGCACTTAAACTCCTCTTAAGCAGCTACATTCAAACTGGGATAGTTTGAAAATGACGTCATGCTAAGGTTGGGAAACTCAAAACACTGGAACAATGTCATGATAGAAGCCAATTTTAGTTTTTAACTCAAACATACATGAGATCATATTTTTGTTAAATGTATTCGTTTTCAATTTGCATTAGCATTACCCCTAGAAGACATAATAGCTTTCCAGCTACTATTAAAATACATGTAAAAAGCTTTATCAGACCAAATACAGACTGGGCATAATTGACACACCTAGATAATGTGGTTGCTATTGGGCTACGCTTGGATTCAGCTGGATTCTGCAGGTCTCGGTAGGCTTCAACAAGGAAGTAGATGACCATGATAAATGGGGCTGCTCTGCTCATACAGCCCATTGCTGTGTCCCAAATGACGTACTTCTGTACTTACTCTTATTATTTTGAGTGTATAAGTGAGTTCACACGGACATTATCGAAAAACGAAGTGCACTTTGATTTCTCAGCTGTCGCTCTCAAAACAGGCAAAAAGTTGAGTGTGGAATGGTGGACACTTCTCACACTCAACAGCTGCCATATTGGCTACGTATAGGAAGGGGTGGGGATGGATCAAACAGTGGACGATGGTTGTAATCAATGAATAACAGAAGAAAACCTGTGAACGGTTGTGAAATGGGATTGTAGTTTCCAGTAAGAGTGAAACTGCAGTGTTTTTTTGGTTAGTGCAGAGTGTACGCAGTGCACTTCATGTAAGTGTAACGTCATTACAATGTTGTCTTCTCTTTGGGTAAACCGAAAGTAGTTTGATGCACATGCAACTTCGCTCATCAAAAAAAGACACAGCGCCACCTATTGAGGTGGAGTGAGACGCTCTCAGTCAGAAATCCAATTCTCTTTTCTGCATGTATACACAGACAAGACTAGACCCCCCCCCACTGTTACTATACTATCAAGCTATAACCTTAGCCAGACTGCTGCGTGCATGTAAACATACTGACTGATACACAGCGAACAGGTTATCAGCAAGGAACGTTTCTAATTAACATGACATTATCCATAATTGACATATTTCCTGTTGTGTTGTAAGACTGTCAAACTGGTGTTTCTGTTAAATGCTTGCTAATAATAATGTTAGCTAAGAGTGGCTGAACATTACAGTAAGCTGTTGGAACAGTTGGTTTAATTGGCACTCTTAGTATAACTCAGCCCCCAACAGAAACTTTATTAAAAGACTTACCATGACCAAGTCCCCTGGGACCTCAGAAGACCCTGGACTGTATCTACCCCACAGTTATTTTTCACTAACCCTTGTTACCATGGTGTCCTTGTTAGCGTTTCATCTGAATTTCTTGTAGCTTCCTGCTAAAGGCAACTAGATATTTTTGTAGTGATAACCATCCACTTACACGGTTAAGTTTGTTAGCCTTTGACAGTGTTAAGTTTTTCTCCAAAATGTTTAAGAAGCTAACAAACCACTAAATCACGAGAGCACATAGCTTTGGGTGCTCTTGAAAATACAGAGCTGTCTTTTGAAGTTGCTTATCTGTGACAAACTGGAATGATAATGATTAGTTGGATAACTTGTATGATTTATTACCTGGAACACAACAGCATGACATAACAGCATTCAAGCTTCTCAGCTTGACACTGGAGGTTTGTGAATCTAGTAAACGAGAACAGCTGAAGCCGCTTTGTTAAAGTTTTTCTATTCATTTTTGCTTTCTGATTGTTGATGTTATAAGCTGAAATGGAGCAGGATGCAACTTTGATGTTAAAAATTCTCTGAAGCAACGAAACAGAATAAAATGTAGCCTACTTTATATCATATATATATATATATATATAAGTCATGGCCAGCTTTAGGCATGATCAATTTCTTTTTCCATCCATCCAGAAAAACAAACACACCTCTGACTGCCAGTTTTCACAAATGTAGTTGGCTAGAGAGGAAGAAGGAGGAGGAGAGACAGAGAAATTAAGGAGAAATAGCAGCGTCAGTAAGTCAGACTTTGGAAGGGGAAGGAAGAGAGAAATGTTTGGGTAGTGACATCACAGCAACGAAGTGGAAGTACGCTCCTTTTATAGCCATGTTGCCTCTCTCTGTCACATTCCTAAGCCACAGAACTCGATCCGCTCCTCCCCCTCCTGCCCTCTTTCCTCCTGCCTCATTCCTGCACCAGCTCCAAGTGCTGTGACGCAAACAGAGAGAAGGGAGGAGACAGAGGGAGGATCAGGGGGAGAAAAGTTGGTAAACTGTGAGTGAGAAGGCAAAAAAGTCCCTGAACTCCCCCCTACTTAGCTCCCCTGACCGCTTCTCTTTTCCTTTCACTCCACTCTTCCTCTCTCCTCTTTTACTTTCACTGGCTGCTGTGATTTGGCACCAATGGTAGACCTGGAGGAAATCATTGCAAAACCCCAAATTTCTAGGCCACAAGAGCACCTTTTATGAAGTTTGACCAAAGTCTTGATACCCCTGTGCCTTACCCAAAAAGGCCTTGGAGGAGCCAGACTTTTGGATATTATTTGATTATACGTCATGATTACTGAAGAACTTACAAGTAAAACTTTGTATGATGAACTTTGTGTAAGAAAAGCTGTATCTGAAGAATATATATATATAAAACGGACATGGCTGCTGGAATACGAACCATATTAAGTGCTTATTATTAGAAATGCTATGTATGCAAATGCAACCCCAGCAGTGACGTCCTTTACGTAGAAAACAAGAAGTAAATCTAGATGAGCATGTACAAACTGTTCTGAAAAGCAGAAACAAAACCAATGAGCTCTGGCGTGCATATGGAAACGAGAAGAAAAGCAAGATTTATAACTCAGATGGCAGCCGTCTGTGAAGCCATGAATCAGTTTGACAGAGCCAGAGCCTTCATACTCAGCTCACACAAATCAATCCAGCAGTCATTAGACAAGTGTTTTATAGATGCTATAACATTTCTCATGGCTCGTGCTCTGAGATGTTAGAAACAAAAACGAATACCGTCTACCCTATGTTTGAATAATAATGAGGGAGGAAGCTAAGAATAAAAAGGACCACACGAATCAGAATTACAAAAATTACACGCTGAAGGAAATAAACAGCCTTTTTTAGCCACTTTAATCACAACTCTCTTAAAAACCTTCCCCAGCATTATGCACTGTTTCATCACTCTCTGTCACATTTTCTCTACAGCTTCTTATTAGTCAAAATCTCTTTTGCTCAGAATCTTACAAACTACTCTCAAACTTTGATCTCGATGGAAAAAAAAGTTGAGTTGAAGCAGTTCTGCTTGTTGTATGTTCATACCCAATTTAGACTTATTAAAATAAACATCTCCATGTTTTTCTTGAGACCCTAAAATGCCTAAAGCTCATATCACATCATCCATCTGGGTAAATATAGTTGATCTATTTAGATGGAGGGTTTTTTGTTTGTTTGTTTGTTTGTTTTTAACTTATTAGCAGAATTATAATATTTTCATTGACCCTGGTCTTGAACAGATTAAGTTACACCAGAGTGTTGGGCAGAATAAGAAAGTCCCTTTCAACAGTTTCACATCTGTTTGTGTTATTAAAACTGATCTTTCACAACAGGCTGGCCCATACATGTTCCCTGCACGCTTCCTGTTCATGCTCTCACTGAGTACATGCTTCTCCTTTTAGACTTCACACTTCCTGTTTTTATGTCCTTTCCTTAATATGGTATGAACATAAATTAGCACTGCGTCAGTGTGTTGATTAGCACCAGATGTGTGACCTGCACATGAGAATAAAAACAGCTTTCTGTGTGAAAGGCTAAAGACAGTTTCACCTTAAACAGTGGCAGAGGAGGGAGTGCTGATGAACTCTAAACAACATGAAAAATGTCAGCTTTTCTGCATTCGACTTAAGATTAGTGTTTGTGGGTTAAGGCATCGGCTATAAACACATAAATGGATTTGAGTTTGAGTGGTTGATGACTTTTGACACTGATTATAACAATAGTGTATAAACCAACCTCATACTTGCTGAAAACTTGAGCACTTAGCTAAGACAAGGAGGAAGAGCCACATCTCAAAGTGTTCAAGACACTGAGCCCCAAATTGCTGCTGCTCTTGGTCAGCGGTGTGTGTGAATGGGTATGAATGTGTTAGTCAAACCAGTGGTTCTCTACATGACACTCTCTGCCAGTCCAGAAGTGTAGATTCACCATAACCGATCAAAAAGACTAAAAAACCATGAACTAAGCATGATTACCATTACTGACTTTTATTAGGAGGCCAAAACATGCCAAAAAAAAGTTTTAATTGTTAGTAACCACCTGCTAGTATTCTGTTTCTGCTGCTTGCTGCAAGCTGTTTTGAAAAGTCAAGTTTGCCTCAGTCTCTGTACAGGTAAATACACAAAATTAAAACTATGTAAGACTGTAACCGTGCGTCTCCTGCAAGTACCCTGATGAAATAAGATTTTTTTAAAGGATAAAAAGGTTTACTTAAGTAAACGTTAATATTTAATTAGTTGCCAAGCCTTGTCATTCTTTTACCATCTTCATCAATATTTTACTTCAGAATTCATAACAATAATCTCTGTCTGTCAAAGCTATATCAGGACATTGTGTCTTGTGCGGTGACTCTTAGAACTCAAAAGCCTATGTGCTGAGGTGTGCAGTATTACAGCTCAGCTGCTTCTTGTCAGTGGACGTGTTATTTTAGGTCCAGTGTTTTAGATTTATGCTAAAACCAGCCGTAGGCCTGTGGCTGCTGAGCCAATTCATGACACAGCACACACATCTCTGTTTGGAGGACAATGAGCCTCTCTGTGATGAAGCGCTTACACATGTGCTCATATACACACGGCTGTGTTTATACAGGTGGGCAGAAAATGAAGTGGTTTGCGAGATGTGCGTGCGTGTGTGTGTGTGTGTGTGTGTGTATGGGTGAGTTTGGTTATTGAAAGGAAAGGAATGGATATGGCGCATGTGTGTTTAGCCTTGGCTTCCCTCCTGGGAACCACAGTGCCCTCCTACATACCACAGTGACACTAGCAGTGCAGAGAGCAGCAGAATTCCTTCTTACAAAAATAAGCTTCATGGAAGCAGAGGTGAGGAAAGGAAAGGCAAGAAAGGCAGAGGAAAAGAAAAGGGGAAAAGTTAGCAGAGACAAATACAAAAAAAATAAAAAATAAAAAATAATGATAATACATCAATGGAGTCAATTTATATATTCTCATGTCTACCACTGTCATCTGACATGAGGTCTAAATTCATGTTGTTTAATTGCCTTATTATGTTGTGCAAGTTACAGAAATTTAAAACTGATGCAATTTCACTGTTATCCTAATGAGCAGAATGCTTTTGGCTTTTCCTTTATGAGGTTTTTGGGCTTAATGCACGCCCACACAAGGGAGGGGAGCTGCGTCCGTGTACTGTACGAGGACGTTACCTATAGTAACAATGGAAGCTAGCGCGAGCAGCGTGATGGGACGGAGCCAGCCCTACCTGTTTGAGCCATCAGAGCCAGAAACTGACTCTGTGAGGAATGAGGCTGAGCTGTATCAGTGTCTGACTCAGTTTCCATCAGAATGATCATTTATTTCTCCCATTTATGACATTTAGCAACATGGATTACTGACTAGTAACGTTATAGCCTAGACAAATACAGTTAGGCTATCAATCCACCTGTTTCTTCAGAATACTATGGGTGTTGCTGTGACAGATAACTACATCTACCAGCAGTTATCTGTTTCTGGTCACCTTGCAACTATATGGCTGACCACCACCTCTAGCAGCAGGGGCGGGGTTATGCCAATGATGGCTCAGTAATGTAACACGGCTATGATTTCTGACCCGCCCATTAAATCCTGAACACAGAAATTTGAATCACGATTTGTAAAGCTTAGCTTCACAATTAAATCCTTAATGGTTGAATGTTTTTTTTATTTTACATGTTTTAAGGAAATACATTTGTGACCTATTTAATATGTTTAGAAAAAAATGGCTGAATTTGCTTTACACGGACCTTTACAAGAGCTTCTGAGGAGGAAAGTACAAGTTGGATAAAGACTGTTCTGTTTGACTCCAATCCAGTGACCCTATGATACTGTAGTGTTTGGATCTGCCCAGATACCTTAATGGCTTCAGTCAAAAATGCATAGCTACTTTTTTTCTTTCTTTTTTTTTTTTGGTGTCACTATTGCCTCATTTTAAAGTATTTTATAGGCTCTGGGTGGGATAAGTTTATTATTTAAAGTGTTTGTTTCAACATATATATGCTAAAATAAACAAATTCGGGGGATTCAGTCTCTTGGGTGCGACAGGCTGAGCTTTCGGGGAAGTGACTTGCTCTTTCAAAAGGAAAGGCTAAAACAAAGAGAAAGCATTATGATTCCTAGCTGAGTGTTAATGAACACTTAACAGGAAAAAATGATGGTGGGAATTTTATGATCCCTGTTTCCTGAGGTTTATGTTCTCTCCCACTCAAATTTGTCCTCAGGAGAAAGCAGCAATTTAGTCTGGATATTTCACAGCAGTGTTACGCGCACACACACACTTGCACACACAAACACACACACACACAAGTGGCATTCATCATGACATAATGTTTACATTACTATGGACAGAACGCTCCCTGGGGACAGAGACTCATATCACATCACCTAGAGACGCTCCCCAACAACAAAAGATGAATGTGACAAGTGTGTATGAGTTTATATCATCACATTCAGACTTGCCAGATTCAGATTTTAAATACTTTATTTATACACATCAGAGTGTTAGGTGTATATTGTTACGTGTGTTATAATCTTATGAACATTTTTATTTCTGCTATGTAGCACAGGTAGCTAGTTTTTTGTTTTGTTTTGTTTTTTTTTTGAAAGTTGTGAGAAAAAGTGTTCATTCTATCTTGTGAGTTTCACAGCGAGTAAGGATTATAGTTCTAAATCCAAATTATGGTAGAACCAGCCTGGTGCCATACCAAACAAAGGATTACAAAGATTCACTATTTATCCTGAAAGAGCTGATATTGTTAGAAATATTTAGTCCAAAAGGGACTTACTATGCAAATTTGTATTTTATTACATACAAATAATGTTAAATTGTTGTGTTGATACTAGGTTCCACAATGAGATATATAGATGTTGGCTTTATGTTTTCTGGCTTCCTTGAATGGCTTTCTTAGCAAGACCTTTCCTGAATTTGACGTCAGGCTCTGCTGTTCTGTTAGGACAAAGTTAAAGGATATTCCCAGCCGCAAGCTTTTCCAAAGATGCCCAAAGGATTTAGGAAGTCTATTTCACCAGCTGGCTTTTTCAGCATTTATTAGATTCAGTGTGTTCCAGATATCTTTCCATAAGTTTGGTTGTGAAGGAAAGTCACAGTTGTCTTCTCTTCTTGAAGAAGAAGGTGCTAGAAAACAGTTGGAAGTTTTCAACTTTTTAGGACAACAGCCACAAAGAGGCTGTCTGTGCTCGTTTCTTTGCTGATGACTCTGTGGTAAACAAAGGCCAGAATGAGCTTGATTTGTATCTCAACTGTTACCGAAACCCATCTATCTTAAGACGTTTTCTGCAAAGGAATAACTTTCAGGTTATTTCACGACTACAAAACTACATCCCCAAACTGTCTAACTTTATATTGCTGGAAAGGAAACCATCCATCCATCCATCCATTTTCTATACCGCTTCTCCTGTTCAGGGTCACGGGTGGCTGGAGCCTATCCCAGCTGGCTGAGGGCGAGAGGCAGGGTACACCCTGGACTGGACGTCAGTCAATCGCAGGGCTGACACAGAGACACAGACAACCATTCACGCTCGCACTCACTCCTACGGGCAATTTAGAATCTCCAATTGACCTAGTGAGCATGTTTTTGGACTGTGGGAGGAAGCCGGAGTACCCGGAGAGAACCCACGCATGCACGGGGAGAACATGCAAACTCCACACAGAAAGGCACACCGTGCCCGAACCGGGATTCGAACCGGCGACCTTCTTGCTGTGAAGCAAGAGCTCTAACAGCTGCGCTACCGTGCAGCCCTGGAAAGGAAACCAAAACAAATAATTTCAAGCAAAAGCTCAATAGTGTCATTTTAAAATAAGAAAGGATTTTTATGAGCTGCAAATTATGCAGTGCCACTTTATAGGTTTCCCAGACTGATGAAATGTAATGTAGGGGAAAAAAGGTGCAATTTGTCTCCTTTAATGTGAGCAAGGAAATTTTCACTTTGATGTGAGTTATAGAAAATAACTCAGATCATTTCAAAAACAAAGTCAACTGTGTTTCAAGACACATTTTAGAGTTTACATGTAACAGGAAAATACAATCCTTGATGCAGAGCAGTGGGGTCTTGTACCTGAAGGGGCCTGCTTGCTAAATATGATCTTATTCATAACATGGCTCCTTCCCTGGAGAGATAGTTCCCTTTATTAAATGAGGTTGTACAAGGCAGTGGCCTCCAACCTTTTTGTGCCATGGACCAGTTTGATGTCAGACAATATTTTCCCGGCCCAATCTGTAAAGGTGTAGCAGATAAATACAACAAAATAGAATAAGACCGGTGTAAAAACTGTGGTATTTTCAATGTAAAATAATCAATGTGAATCCATATGTCTAGATTGAGTCATAGAAGGATGCAATGGAAAGACTCTGGTCATTTTTCAGAATGAAACATCATTCAGACTCAAAGTTATTTAATCTTTGTGTACAGTCCCCGGCCCAGGGGTTGGGGACCACTGGTATAAGGTACCTGTCAATATTAGGAGGTCCACTGGAAACTTTGTCAGATCAGCTTCTGTGCCAAGAAAAACTATACAAAAATAAATAAAACTTTTCTCCGACCCTCTTGAGAAAAACTTGACAGTAAATTTTGGAACTACACAGAATGAATATTTGAGCCTCTCATTTGATTTCCACCTCAATGACATCATGAGAACTTTCATGAGGATGCTATCATCACTGAACAATTGGCAGCACTGTTCCCATGAATCACAGACAGTTAGCAGACACACAGTCTGGTGCAAAACATGGAAACTACTGGGGGAAGTTGGCACAGGAAACAGTGTGGCAATGACACTTCCCATCACTGATAAAAACCCACCTATTGAATGCCACAAATACACAAACACTCATATGTGCAAAACTCTCATCTGGCCTGTTACCAGTGTCAGTTTATTCCTGTCTTTGAGGTCCCTCATAAAAAAAAAGTATGCTTCGTGGATGCCAAGGAATATTCATAACAAATCTCATACGCAGATGAGTCACAACAGGAAAAGACTGAGAAGACTCAAAGGCTCACTCTATGAAACTGCTTTCAACGTGACTGTCCTGGATACTGATGTATAAATAAAAATCCATGGCAGACATCGTGTGACATGAAACACCAATATTGATTCATCAACATCTTATATTGATCCAGCAATATCTTTCTGATCAAAGATACTGATCAATGTTTTGAGCTGTTGCCTGGATACAGTTGGATGATCACAGAGTGAGAATGTACAGACCGGGAATCATCCCCATGGTGAAATATACACACACTATGACGCTGCTAACATCCCTTCATCAGGTTTGGCATTAATCCTGTGTGGTGTGAGGTAACACATAGAAGAATATCTCGTGCTTTCAATACAGACACATACATTTGGCTTAAACAGACAATAATATCGTATTGGGAACACTCTTGTACTGTATTAATTTAGTTCTTATTGACCCAGAAAATGAATTACATAACCTGCTGCCTCATGACATGCACACAACACAAACACACTTGATAAGTAGCACATGGAGTAGTTTAATTCAATAAACACCATGACAATAAGCCTGTGGGCAAAATAGCACGAATACACTAAAATGCAACCAAATGTTATTGTGTTTCTGTATGATCTGGCCATTTACTAGCTAGATTGCTTCAAAGAAGTAGAAATAAACAGAGGCCATGTTGTCTGCAAAAATAGTTCAAAGCAGCAGCAAAATGTAGGAAATGAAAATGTTTTTGCGCATCTTTTAATGTACTGTTCATTCTTATTTGACATAAACTGACAACGCACTTCCCTGAAGCCTCAAAGAGATCCACAGAAATTTCAATCATTATGTTTAACACAAAAAGAAACGCACACATCTCCTCCTTACATCGCTGTTTCAGGCTTATATCAGCAAAATAACCAAGGGATTGCCTGACATCTGAAAGAGACTTTCAGCTGCATGTTAATGCAGAATCCCTGTTCTCACGAGTGGTGTTATGTTATAAATCTGTATATTCCTTATCTTCAGCAGCCCTGGCATAAAACCAGTAAATCAACTGAAAAATATCTTGGGGAATTTTACACCCGGAAAAAAATGTCTGATTCTGCAATGTAAGCAGACTTTTGGTATTTTTCCTGTTCCTCCTTAAGAGCTTCAATAAATAAATATGTCGTAACAAGACTCTGTGTGACGCCAGTTCTACTTTTTGCTTCTCTCGGTATCCAAACACCTGACATCGCTCTGCACTTTTTCTAGGCTTATGCTCCTGAACCTCTCTAAGCCTAAAGAATTACCAAAAAGAAAAATCTGTTCTAAGATTTACTGGATCTGATTAATACGAATTAGTTCAGATTGTTTCTCTGCACCTCACTTTAGCTAAATCTCTCCCTACAACTCTCACACTTATTTTTTGAAGTAAACATTTATACAGAGTGCAATTTTAGAAACAGTCTAGGTTACTCTCAGCCACTTTCAAATTTACTTTATTGCCCCCCCCCCCCCCCCCACACACACACACACACACATACACCAGCACCACCACCACCCCTCCTCTTTCTGTACATTTCCTTCTCCTTTCTTCTGTCTGTTTCCTCCATGTTCTTTACCTAAAATTAATGTGCCAGATACGTCTGTTTTGCAACATCTGAGTGGATACAGCTGATATCTAAAGCTCTGCTGATTCTTCTTGTATAACCCAAGGTTTGTGTTATTGGTACAAAGATTTGTCTGTTTTGTTTTGGGTTCAGGAGGATCTCCAGGAAATGTTGCTTAATTTACAAACAACTACACACACACACAAAAACACACACAAAAACACACAGTTGTGTGCCTAATTTCCAGGGACCAGGGTTGTGTAAGTTCCCCTTTGTACCGATCTGTCTGTGTGTGTTTTCAGCAGCTTTGGCTCAATGCTTTGATTCCTTGCTTTCAAAATAAGCTGTTTTTGTTTGTTTGTTTGTTTGTTTTGCTGTACATGGATATGAATTAAGATGCATATACAGCCTATGATAATTCATGCAGATGGCCTTTTCAGTTTCTCTACACAGACTCAATTTGCCACTTGAGCTGGATTCAGTCAGTGAAGCCTACCAAAGCTATCATCAAAATGGTACAACAGCTCCACTTGCAGGTGACTATGTATTATTTGTTATATTTCAGTTTTTTTTTGTTTTTTTTTTTTTTTTTTTTTTTTTTTTTGAATTTATTTATTTATTTATTTATTTATTTATTTATTGAAGGAACAAGACAAAGTTACATGTCTGTACAATAACAACAGGGTCAAAGGAGCCTAACACAGGATTGGTTTAATTCCTTTTGTAAAGACTTTGTCTTTATGTCTGTACAGTGAACATTAACAGAGTACATGATAATATCAACCCACAGTCATTCAAGAGCCATCCAGCAACATTTTTTGTGCTCACTAGGGGGGGCTAATACACTTTAAGGACGGTCAATGTCGTCATTTGTTCCAGTAATTAACAAACTTGTCCATACCTAGATTCAGTGAGTTAGTTTTTTCTGTATTTCAGCCACAATTCCAACACAATATTTCTTTCAGGTTATTCAGTATTTCATAAAAGGTAAAACGTCAGTCTTTGACATGTTGTATTTGTGCTTGCAACACCTCTGAAAAAATCCGTCAGAGGATGCAAGTTCTTATTTTTTCCTTGTGAAATTCATTCTTTTTTTTTTTTAAGTGAGATTGAACCACCCTGAAAACAGTAACAGAGTTTACAGAGTAAACACAGCAGCAGTCTTGTGATTATAAGCAGTCTCATGACTCTGAGCCATTACATGTGTGCCAGTCCTGATTTGTAATGATTTTCCAATCCAGCAGAGAGCGGCAGAGTGCAGCTGATTTTTAGTTTTAAAGATGCAGTATGTATATGTTCAGCTCTTGCACTTTCTCTGCCTAAATGTTAGTCTTAAAATATAAGTTCAACACATGAAGCTAATTTCTTACTGACTACACTGGCTGATATAAAGAGTGTATATGTGATACACGTACAGTCTATTTAACAGTCTGACTGAAGATTTTCTTTGGCTTTATTATCAGATTACAGGACAGCACAGTGTAGTCGCCTCATTCACACATGAGCATTTGAATATTACTACCAAATTCTATTTTTAAGCATCAAATTAGTAAGCGCTCAGCATTGTTATGCTGTTCAACAGCCATCTTCATCTGGTAAGTCTTTGATGTGAGGGATAAGGTCATGCTTGCTGTCTGTTTTTTCAATTTGGCCCTGAAATATATGTACAGCCAATGAGGTTCTTCACAAAGCAAATTCAGGACAAAAATTTCTAACGTACCTTGCTGTTCATTCAGGGAATAAAAAAAGTAAGAAGCAACTTAATGTCTGAAATATTTTTGTGAGGCTGAGGAACTCAGAGATCTTCCTAATAAAACTAGGCGGTCCATTAAATCATGAAAACTGCTGAAGAGCAAAAATATAAACTGATAAATATTCTTTTGTCACATATGTGCTCTGGTTTATGTTTTGTTATCACTTGTGTACTCTTTTTTTTTTTTCACTTTTCCCCAAACCAAAAAATTGAAGGAACAAATGCCTTAACCCTTCTTATCACTCTTTTACTTGCACACTCAGAATTATTGTTTCTTCTGAACCATGTGCAGACATTTGTCACTGTTATCTTGTTTTGAAACCTCCTACGCCCTTCTCTCCTGCCCTCTCTCTCTCGCTCTCTCTCTCTGGCTTTCTAATTGAATCCACAGGAGTGAATTCCAGGAGGCAGGAGAGGAGGAGAGGCTGATGTCAGAGGTCAAAGTTTAGGTTGTGGCCTTTGCCCTGTGAGTAGAACCCTACTGTGCGGCATTTCTGGATGTGTGCATAAGTGTGTTTGTGTGCATGTGTGTGAGCGTTCGTGTTTGCAAAAACAGAAACAAGAAAGAGTCATAGTTGGTATGTATTTATGCATACATAGACATTCCATGCAGTCTCTCTGGTGATTATGTCTATTCATGAGGAAGCAGCCATGACATTATGCTAATGCTTCGATGTTATGTGTTTTACTTGATTCGACAGTTCATTTACATGTTTAATTATTTGTGTGTGCAGTTTTCTGTTTGTAGGTGATGTTTTCTTGTTAGCATTAGTTCTTAGTCATAAAAATGGTTCTCAGGAGGATACCTGATATGATTCAATATATTATAAGCACTTTTTCTAGGATTTTGGAATTGCATCAAGCCTGCTATCTGATTACACCGCAAAGAATGTATACCCCAAGTAAGAACTGTAAAGGCGGAAATTGGGGGGATTTTCTTCCTGAATCCAAAACCCTTTCAGTGAATCCCAAATGCTCTTTGTGACCACACACTCACACACAAAAACACATATAAGTGAGTGGGGCGGGGGATACAATGTGTGAAGGATGAAGAGGGTGGTGGAGAGGAGAGGAAAGGAGAGGAAAAGAGGAGCAGATGTTCATCATGCCTACAGGCCCCTCCTCCCCTCTCTTTAATGTGTCACCAGTAATAAGAGCCTCTTATCTGAAGAAGCTTGTAGAGGAATGACTTAACCTTAGACTGTATAACATAAGACTTTACTCAGTCACAAAAGTTTCAATAGGCTGCATTTGAGTGATTTTACTTCTTTAAACACACACACACACACACACACACACACACACACACACACACACACACACACACACACACACAGAGGACACTAATTGTTGAAGCTTTGGAGGTGGAATTCTTTACCATTCTTGATTGATGAACAACTTCAGTTGATCAACAGTCTGGGGTCTCTGTTGCCGTATTTAGCGCTTTATAATGCTCCACACATTTTCAATGGGAGACAGGTCTGGACTGCAGGCAGGCCAGTCTAGTACCTGCACTCTTTTACTACGAAGCCACGCTGTTGTAACACGTGCAGAATGTGTCTTGTCATTGTCTTGCTGAAATAAGCAGGGACGTCCCTGAAAAAGACGTGGCTTGGATGGCAGCATATGTTGCTCCAAAACCTGTATGTACCTTTCAGCATTAATGGAGCCTTCACAGATGGTCAAGTTAGCCATGCCATGGGCACTAACACACCCCCATACCATCACAGATGCTGGCTTTGAGACTTTGACCTGAGAACAATCCAGATTGTCCTTTTCCTCTTTGGCCTGGAGGACACCACGTCCATGATTTCCAAAAACAATTTGAAATGTGGACTCGTCAGACCACAGCAGACTTTTCCACTTTGCGTCAGTCCATCTCAGATGAGCTCGGGTCCAGAGACGCCGGCGGTGTTTCTGGGTGTTGTTGATATCTGTCTTTGTCTTTGCATGTTAGAGTTTGAACTTGCACTTGTAGATGTAGTGATGAACTGTGTTAACTGACAATGGTTTTCTGAAGTCTTCCTGAGTCCACGTGGTAATATCCTTTACATAATGATGTTGGTTTTTAATGCAGTGCTGCCTGAGGGGTCAAAGGTCACCGGCATTCAATGTTGGTTTTCAGCCTTGCTGCTTACGTGCAGAGATTTCTCCAGATTCTCTGAATCTTTCGAATGATATTATGGACTGTAGATGATCGAATCCATAAATTCACAAAGTGGTGAACCTTGCCCCATCCTTGCTTATGAACCACTGAGCCTTTCAGGGATGCTCCTTTTATACCCAATCATGACACTCACCTGTTTCCAATTAACCTGTGCACCTGTTGAATGTTCCAAACAGGGTTTTTTTTTTTAGCATTTCTCAACTTTCCCAGTCTCTAAGTTTATCAGTTTGAACAAAAAATTATTAAAAAGGATTTGCAAATCATTGTATTCTGTTTTTATTAACATTTTTACACAACGTTCCAACTTCATTGGAATTGGGGTTGTATTTCTCACTTTGTTAACTAGCTTTCCTTCAATTCCTGCTGCTAATACACAATATATAGAGCAGCCTTTTTTTAAACCATCCCCACACCAGGGGATGCATCAACTGCTCAAAAGGCACATTTCAAGAAGACTGCATTCAAGCAGCATATGCAAAAACTGTCACAATTTAAAGACCCCTTCATATGCTGCCAATAATTGTGTCCTACTTTTCACAGACTGCAAAGAAAACATTAAAGCCTGTGATTTTAATCGTGCCAGTTCAACAGGATGGTGGACTCTCAAATATCAAAAAAAAAAAAAAAAAAACTGCTAAACACTGGTATTTTGTTGTCAGTTTAATGGAATACTAAGCAATGTAAATTCCAAAACAGATAAATGCCTAGTTTTGAAGCTCTCCTTAGAATGATGTGATGGTGGTTATGTTATGTGCCATTAGCTAGAGTGGCTAGTTAGCTTGCCAGTTAGCTACCTGTTATCAAGCAAGCTGGTGGTTATGCTGTGTGATGAGAAGGTAAAGGTAGAAACAGCTGCTGAGGCAAGAAGTAAAGTCTCGATAGACTGGACCGTCTCTTTTCAGTCCAGCCTGAGTGGTCTACAGAGCACATGAAGGCTCTTTAAACGATCCTATCCCTGAACAGGGACCGGGATTCAAAGTGGGTAGCAACAATTTTTCATTAGAATGTTTCAGACAGGTTTAATCAGATAATCTGACAAATAAATAAAGTGAAATGGGTGCAATGTTCCAAAGGCAAGAAAAGATATTTGAACAAGTAGCTTGCAAGATTCAGCCTCAAAGTCATAACAAGTAAGATAAGTTTTCAGTTGAAATCAAGCTAACTTTACTGTCAACACAAGAACTAATATGAAATGTTCACATTTCCATTGTAGTGTCTTGTGTGTTAAAGGTAGCGCTAATTAAGAAATGGTTTTATACTAATATTAGCTTTGTAGCTTGTAGATTGATGTTTAGCTTGAGTTTACTGATGAAATGGGCAGTGAAGTGAGAGCAATTTCCCCATACTTCATTTTGCCGACCTCTAACACTGCAACACAACAGTACCAGTAGGGCTTACATGATTTTTTCAACTTTGGCAGAATACAGACATGTTTTAAATCAGGAAATGGGAGCACAGCTAGTTGTTTATCAACAAGTGGTTCATTATTTTTCCTTGCCATTTCTCTGCAAACAAAATCTTATTGGATCAGTCTTTTTAGGCAACCTCACCGTCCCATGTCACCTCTATCAATCTCCTTTAACACCAACCAGATGTTGAATCAGTGAATGCTTTCCATAGTGACTCAGCTAATTATTTCACTGCAGGATGATTTAGTGATACAGCACGGGAATGCACTTTGTGACATGTTAAGGCATTTAGTTGAAATCAGAATCTGTATAAAAACTTTATAACAGATTGAGTGTTAAGAAAGGCCTCCATTCCCTGAGATTCCCTCCTCTGTCTCCCTCTCATTTCCTCGATACTTCTAAACAGCCCCCAATCTTGCCCCTTCATCCCTTTCCTCCTCCTAACAAGCCCCTCTATCCCAGCAGCCACTCACCCCCCTTTGTAAGTTCTACTGTGTGTGTGTGTGTGTGTGTGTGTGTGTCTGTGTGTGTGTGTGTGTGTGTGTGTGTGTGTGCGTGTGTGTGTAGTCTCAGAGGGCGGGCCATTAGTTTGTTAGTTGGTTGTGCAGCTCATTGAGCTCATTGTGCTCCAAAGGCCCTCCAGCCCAGCTGGACTCTACAAGAAGCAAGAAATCTTTTTCAAAGCTCTCTCCTCCTTTCTCTCCCCCTCCTCCCTCCCCTTTTCTTCAAAAACCACCCCCATCTCTTACTCACTCCTTACTTCCAGTAATCCCCAACTCACCTAAAAGAGATTTGTTTATAGAAGTAAACCCTACTTGCAGGCCAAATAGCTTGTTTATAGATAACACTTGTTTACTTTGGCAAATTAACAGCTTTCCTCAAGGCAGCCATGTTGTTGACATCTTGCTAATGGCTTGTTGTTCATAGTGATGGTCTTTATCTGCAGGGTAAAAGACAAACATGCAGAGCCAGCCCCTTCAGACGATGAACTAATTAGGATAGTAGGATAGTGTCTCATGTCTGGGTTAGCACCCAAAGGTCAATCATAATATAATTAAGCCTTGTTTGCAATCTGTGTTAGATGCAACTCAGATCATATGATCAGAGGTGGGTAGCTTTGAATACAGCCAAGCCTGCAGACTGGAATTATCAGACTAAAGCCCTTTTTCGCTGTGATGTAACAAAATTCTGCCATCACCACAATATTGTTCTGTTACTTTGTACCCCATGATGGCATATTACTGTGATTTCACTGTGTTTAAACATGGCAGAATCATGAGAGCATCAAGACACCTTGCATCCTGCAACCCCAGTCCTGTTTTGCCTCTGCTACATATTCGTATAACTGTGATTACTCTGTAAATGAGAAACTATCATGTAAGCAAAGGAGCGGTATCAGGAAACAAAAGGTAGCTAAAGTGCATTCGCCAGGTGAGAATTTTCATTGGACAAGTCTTTTCCTGGACCCTGGCATTACATCATCGCAGTATATAGGGGGGTGGGGGGTGGGAGTGGTGGAACTCTGTGTGAAACAGACACAAGCATGTAGACAAATAAACACACACACTTAATGGTGACCACTTGGCTGGACCAAAACAAAGCTTTCTGGCAGGCTTTGTTCTCTGCTGAACTCATTTTTCTAAAGCAGCTCAAAGCTGTGAGCTGCTTTCAAGAACTCTCAGACTCAAAGTGGGGGCTCAGCATTTTAAAACTTTCATTCATGTACATCAATTTTTTTTATGTTTTCATTCAAGAGCTCTTGTAAAGAAGGTACACGACTTGCCAACTAATTGTTTTTATCTGCCCCAAACATGCACATCAAGGGGGTTCAGACCCATACATAAGACCACTGGAGGCGTCAAACTGTACAGAGCAAAAATGAAAGCTGTTTCTTTCCCTGCAGTTACAGCAAACTGTCTGCCAACTTGTCAGACTACTGGGCGTGTTGTTGCAATCCTCTTTACAATCCCAGAGGTGTGACAACTTCACTCCTCGCAGACCTGCTTGGTTGGGGAAGATTTTAAAATTCTGTCTCTGCAAGGACAAAGCTGTTCGATGTAGGAGAAAGGGATATTCTTACCAGCGCCTCTTCATTTATTTTTTTTCCATGCCAGGATTAAGAGTAAAAATGTTGGTATTGATTAGTTGTAGTTTATGATAATCAGATTTTAGTGTTCAGACCAATCCTGAGTTTATGTGTGTTTTGTGTGGAGGGGGCTCTGATGTATCCTCATGGTTCTGCTCTGCAGTGGAATTTTTCACACATCAGCATTTACCTTTGAAATAAGACTCCACTCTTCATCAGTCTCATAGGACTACACTCTCTCCATACTGTCTTCTCCCCCAGTGTGTCCAGTCTTTCTCTTCTTTTCTTTGTTACTTTGCCTGCCATTCCTCGTGGATGTTTTAGTTTCAACTTTTCTTTCTTTTTTTTTCAGTGACTGCTCCTCCTCCTTCCCCTCTTTTAAAAAATCATATGACTTCACATAGCTTTATCATAATCTGGTTTAGCCACTAAATTCCAAATAAAGCATTCAGAACTATGTAGGACTTTTAAAAATAGCTGCTATCAACCAGCTGCACACTCTAAAGGAACTGGGAATTCAAGGAACAGTAAAAAATGACATCACTCATTACTTAATTATTAAGAATATTAATATTAAATATAAATAAGACAATGGTTTCCAGGCCTGCACTTTCCAACAGTACTCTGAGTGACAAAATTAAAGTTATTTAAATGGCACTATTGTTTTATTTTCTTGATAGAAATAACAAGTCACATACCTTGGTTGGCTTGTAACAGTGAAGTTCTAAGCCATTAACTTTAACTTACATTCTTTAAATGATGCTTACATGTATAATGCATACATGCATTTTAAATACTCAGATTTCCTGCAACAATAGACAGCTAGTTCTGCCAGCATGAACCATTAACATACCTCATTATCTTGAGATTTCTAAGAAACAAAAAAAGTTTGTTTACCCATTTTAACAATATAATTTTCTGACTATCTGATTCTATTTATGTTCTTGTTTGTTATTTTAGAATGCTGGAAAAATTCTACAGATATATGTACAAGAGTTTAAAAATGCATCTTAAAGTAATCCAGTATCATTGGCTAAAGCAGTAATAAATGTTTGCTTAGGCCCTCCTTACATGTTTCCTACTGATGCTAAAAACATGGGGTTTGAATAGCATGCATATCGTTTAACAAACAAAACTTTCACGTGTGTCAGGATTTATGTTACTGTTTGATTTCTAATATTTGTTGTATTTACTTATTTTTGAAAACTTTTCGATTGTGTACCAATCAAAAGGAAAGTGAAACTAGTTTCACCCTGTAACCGAAGTCCAATATAATGTTCGGGCCTTAAATATAGTTGCACATAAATATACGAGTGTCATCCTAAATACTAATCTCTTTTCCAGAATAAGTTACTCAACGTTAGATTGTTTAAACTACTTTGTCTAATCGTAAACTCTGACGCACTCCCGATCCACCGTGGGCTGTTGAACAACTTTGGGTTGACTCACAGATCCGTGGGTGGGGCCTACAGCAGTACTGTTAGGTTTTAAATTCACACGTGGTCTGGGACTTGGGCTTGTTGAACACCACACAGACAACTAGAAACTTCTGATCAACTCATGCCAGTGAGTTGCCCCACGTCTATCACTGCGGGGGCAGACGGGAATCCGACGAGGCTTTCGATAATTCAGCAAAATGCCATCCTATCCTCTCAGCCAGTTTTGTGACCTGGAAGAGATGATGTGCAAGGTAAACGAAACGCGCAGAGAAAGTTCAGCGAAGAGCTGAGCAAAAGTTAGCTAGCCTGCTAGCTGAACGGTTAGCTGTACGCTGTTTGCCTCCTTTATTTTTAGCGAAATATATGTTACACCGGTTTTCAACACACATTGTTACCTTACCAGTTGTTTTAGGTAGTTGGACACTCTTTTGATGAGTGTAAACTTTACCTGAAGCTTACTTTTCACAAACTTAAACATTTGTTTACGTTGCTGCATTCCCGCGACATGGCTTCATTAAACTTTCTACTAAGTTAGCAAACTCGGTCAGTAAGTTGGGCTTAGATTGTCTCGTTGGAAAAAAGTTTCGGTATGCTTCACAATCTCTATCCATGCACGAGTATTAACGAGGCACGGTGACTTATTTACGGCAGTCGAGGCCAAACATTTCAATCGAAACCGGACCGTAAACAACCATCCAATTAGCTAACTTTAACGTCTTCGTAGAGCATTCATTTATAAAGCTGCGCTCACACAGATGAGAAGGTTTCAGTTAACGAAGTGCTAACATGTACAAGCAGTTTAATGAAGCTTCTCTGAAGAGTAAAATGTACTTGAAGATCGAGTAAACCGAGTTTGACTGTCCTTGTCATCGGACGTGTTATCCTGAAGTCTGTCGTACTTTCAGTCAGCATTGTGGAAGATATTGGAGTGTGATGTGTCGTAAATTGACTTTTTAAAACACACACACACACACACACACACACACACACACACACATATATATATATATATATATATATATATATATATATATATATATATATATATATATATATATTTATTTATTTATTTATGTGTGGATTAAAAAAATGATTTGACTTTTTTCCTGCATTTCAATATGGTTTGTATTGCATATATGAGAATCAACTGTTGCTCAGCTGCTCAAACAATCAATAATCGAGCTGCTGCAAGGTGATTATTTCCTGTACTCCAAGCAGTGCAGTCCTATAGTTGAGCACTTTTTAATATTTTTACACTTTAATTTATGAAAAACTTGCAACATCATTAGAGAGAATGCATGTTTAATAGGGTTTAGATGAAAACAAACAAGCTTCAGTGACATGAGACATTATTTTATGGAATTATTTATGACTGACTTAATGTCGGAGTAGCAAGCAACAAGTCCTTATCTTCATTTATCTAGTTTGAAAAACACTGAATTTGTCAATCAATTTGATTGAAATTTGTGAAATTTATCATCTAATTTTGTCCTTTTTTGATGTTGTTTCAGCATCTGTTGAATCTGGACATGAGGGAGCAGGCTGGACCACTACCATCCCTTAGTCTGGCAATGAGAACACCAGGTTACGTTGGTCAATCGAGCAGCAACCCATCACTTTCCCTCTCCTCTCTCTCCTGCCTCCCCCCTGATTCTCCTGACAGCTCACTTCTGACTTCCAACCTGTGGGGGCAGCAGTCAGAAAGCTGTCTGCCCTCCCAGCTTGCTAATACCAGCCAGTGGGGAAAGTCAGGCTTTTTCGCCCAGCGCTCCATCAGCATGGTGGAAACCAGCAGCACCACAGCAGCAAGTCTAGGCTGGCCTGGGACTGACTTAAAGCACTCCCAAAGTGACATCAGCCCCGGTGCACTGAACTCTAACTCCTCCTCCTCTTCCCGCTACAAGACTGAACTGTGTCGATCTTTCACTGAGAGTGGCCTGTGCAAGTACGGCGGGAAATGCCAGTTTGCCCATGGGCCAGATGAGCTGCGGGATCTCAGCAGGCATCCGAAATACAAAACGGAGCCGTGTCGCACGTTCCACACAATCGGCTTCTGCCCCTATGGGATCCGCTGCCACTTTGTCCACAACAATGAGGAAGAAAGGAAACACTCCTTCTCTCGTTCTTCCTCGTCCTCTTCCACCTCATCCTCCGGCGTGCCTTCACAGCTGCCTTCCTCCTCCCGCCCTAACAGACCTCCTCTGGTCCGACAGAGCTTCAGCTTTGCTGGGTTCCCATCTCCTCCCCAGCAGTCTCTCCAGCAATCCCTCACCCCTTCCCCTGCATCTGCTTCTTTCACACGTGCTCCCTCAGCCTCCCCTCCCAGCTGCGCTGATGTCACTGACCTCCTCTCTCATGCCTTCCTAGAGATGGACACTGCTTTCAAGGCCTCTTCTTCCCACAAGTACCAGCCCCCAATAGGGCAGGCCACAGCACTAGACCCCCGCTCTCCATTCCTGCCTTCCCCTGACTCTGGCTGCTATCCATGCGAGTTGTCTCCGACCACCTCACCTCCCCCGAGGCAGAGTCCTGGTGCTGCCAGCGTCTTTTCAGGGCCTCTGGGTACCAGGTCTCTATCATACACCTCTCTGTCAGACCAGGACCAGGATGGAAGCAGCTCTACTAGTTCACTCAGCGGCTCCGAGTCCTGTGGTGGCATCAATGAAGCCAATGGGAAACGTCTGGCTGTATTCAGTCAGCTCTCTGTGCCCGATGATCCAACAGGGTTCAGCCTTTAGACTGAGTTGTGTTGGGACACAAATATACATATCCTGCTAAAAATACACACACACACTCACACACACAGAGCCTCTGGACTGATCTACAAACGTTCTGCGTACCTATGTAGTACACAGACTTGGCGAGTGACTCATTTCACTCATTGAGATTCACCGATTAGATTCATGTGGTCAAAACGTCGTCACTGTCATACACGTAAGGGAAGCTGTGATGCCGTAAATTGAATGCCACCAAAACCTATCAGTGCAGGAAGCGTTTGAAAGCTTTATCGAAATAGTAACCGGAGAGAAGCAAATGGTGACAAAGATATTGTAATCACAGTGTGATCGCCTGTTGTCACACTGTTCATTTTTTGCATCTTAGGAATGTGAAAAAGCCAAAGACATGTTTGTAGCTCAAACTCTTTGATTATGGTGATGCAGACACACAGTGTGGCTTATGTTTAGGACTTGTTGTTTTCAGCTGTATGCACAGTATTGTGTTGACAAGCTGGTGAGATTTCCTTTTTTCCCCCCTCATAACTGTACAGTCTGAAGTTCTGTTTAGATCACCGGCCTCCAACCTGAATGTTACGTTTCTAAACAGCTGAAGCGCCTGTAGCGTTATTGCACAGGTAATGTTACAGTGTTTATACAACCTATGATGATTTGTTTAGAGGGACGTGGAGAGGCGTGCTAGTTGTTGTTTTTTTTTTCTTCGTGTAGTTGAGTTAGCTTGTCCGAGTGTAGCGCTGTTAGTTGGATTTCTACAAGTGCTTTTCTTTTGTCTCATGTGCACTGTTGACCGTTTACCACCAGTGAAGTGCCAAATGACCAGTTATTACCTGCCCCACATTAGGAGAGAGACAAACAAGTGGTCTTAATCGTATATTTTCCTTGTTTATTTTGACATATTTTCAAGTGTACCATATCTTTAACATAATGAGCTTTAGAATGCCAAATGTGTCAGGTGGCACAAAAAGCAGCCGCTGTCGAAACCATTAACATTTGTAGTCGAGGGTGAAACAGAAAATCTGAAAAGAGATCCCATTGCATCATTCTGCATTCTACTGATATCACCTGAATGTAGCTTAAGTTTAGCAACACATTTTTCATTGCGGTGCTTATTGTGTGTTTAAGCTTATCCTAAAACACCAACATCCCCAGAGGTGAGATTATTTTTTCCCCTTGTCTACAGGCAGCCCTGGTGTTACTTTTTTTTAGTTTTTTTGTTTTGTTTTGTTTTGTTTTGCGTGTCTCTCATCCAACAGTCTCTCCGTTTCATTCAGTATTACTTCTTCCTGTTACAACTCCATACTGTTTTAAATGTCTAACATCCTGGTTGCAGCTCCCAGGTCTGTTACCGAGCCTTACCGAGCTAAAATGGGGTTAGTGTACGTATGCTTAGTGTTATAGCAATTTTACTTGCCTGTTTTTTGTGTGTTTATGATATAGTTGGTTAGAACAGACGCTGTGCTGGTTTTGTTGTATTTAAAATTGCCTTTTCATCAACATGTTTCAGGCCTGTTTAGTGTTAAAGGTGATAATCTTTAGTAAATTAATTTCTTTAATTTATTTTAACGTATTTATAGAGGACTTTGAGTTGTTAATGCTTGTATCAAGTTTAATATATTTACTTCTTTTTGCTTTTTGTACTGGAAATAAAGTTGTTTTTTTTTTTACTTAAAGTTGTTTGTTTTGTGGTTTATCACCTTGTGGCTTCAGGTGAAGTCTACAACACCGGGGCTTCTCGAAACTGATGCAACAGTTCGTATGTCGGGCAACTTATGTTTGTTTCCTTGCATTTTTGGCTTGGTTGCACATCGTGCTAGCTGTAATTGATCTGCAGCGATGGGCCTCTCATGGTGCAGAGAGGACGGAAGCAGGCAGGAAACCAGCAAGATGTCGTTGATGGTTTTTATCTAAAATCACGTTTCTTCAGGAGCCTGTGCTGTGTGCATTAAGTGGAGCTTCAGCAGCAATGACTCCTCAGACTAAGGGCGTAGACTTAGAAATAAGACAATCATCTCATTTCATCACCAGTACAAACTTGAAAAAAACACTTATTTTTACAAGTAGGTTAATACAACATGCAAAGCTTTGAGAGCTTAAATTGATCTTCAGTTTTTGGATTACAGGACATCATTTCAGATGAGTATTAGTGTTTTGAAATTAAGGTGTTGATCCACAAGTATCACTTTGAATGACTGTATGAAATACAACAGATCTTTGATATTTCCATGTGAAATTGCACAATACCGCCGGAAATGAATCATGCCCGATCTGTGGTGCTGCCTCAGCTTGAAGAATGTGCTTACAAACCAGATCTGCTGAATGATTCATAACTAAATACGACTCTTCGCGTCTTTGGTGTTGCGGTTTAACTTGAACAAAACAAATAGAACCTTATTTCTGATTTCATGAGGGACTAAATTAGTTAAATTAAGGAGAAAAACTTGAAATCACAGCTGAAGTAAGACCTTAAAGGCTAAAAGCTAAAAGTAAGGAAAGGTTTTCATGTCTGCAGAAACTGATTGAAGTAAGCACCACAACAAGTCTGGTGTGAGGGTGTAAGACACTGGTGTGGGTGAGTGTGTAGTCATGCAATGGAGATTTCATGTGGAGATAAGAAGTCTTTTGTTTGGGGTTTAATCTGACCAATCCTCAGCTCCCACCCGTTTCCCTCTCCCTCATTGATTATATCCTGTTTTCCTCATTTTGTTCCCTTTTCTTTTTCTTATTTATATCCTCTCCTTTCTACATCCCACTTTTGATTTCCAGGCTGATGTAATAGTAGGATATGTCACTTTAACACAAGATCACATCTTTGTATATACAACTATTTTTTAAACTTTTAAAGTAGAAAATATTGACATAAACGGAAAAACGCTTTCACTTTAAAAAGGTGCAATGATGATGATCGTTACATTAAAAAAATAAATAAATAAAATAAAAAAAAGATGCAGCCTCATGGTTGACCCTGCTGGAATCTGTCTTTCATGCTCACACACAAGCACAAGAGCCATTATCTTGTCAGCCTTAACATGAGATGGGCTGCCTGGGAGTGATTAGTGGCCGTGAAGGGGTTAAAGGCATGTGTGTGCTCACATGGTTTGTGTGTGTGTAAGTGCTGTTTTGTGTCTGATAGACATTCTCCCACACTCTTGCCCTGTGGGACATAGGAAAGGCAGGCAGATGGCTGTATTCAGGTCCACCACGGGTCAACATATGGCCCCAAGAGACACTGTTTGTGTGTGTGTGTGTGTGTGCGAGAGAGAGAGAGAGAGAGAGAGAATCAACCTCTTACTATGCATGAGTGGAGGAAGTTGAATGAGTAGGCAGTGAGAGAAAAAAGGTAAGCAGAAAAGAAAGAAAGTGTAAGATAAAGGAGCAAAGGGACTGTGGAGGGGATGAAAGTCAGTGGGTGTGATCTGTGAGATTATGCAGGTATTAAAATACAGCAGCCTGGTCTTTGGAACACTTAATGTTCTGAAGCTTTCAAGGTATTAAGACCTCTCATGTTTGCTCTCTTTTATTGAACTCATTTTTTTTTTTTTAATAAAAGCACTTCAGCAAATTAAGAGTATACTGGAGTGTAAAAATTGCTATTGTGGATCAAATATTCAAGTTTGATAAAAGTTTTCTGTTGCTCACCGTCTCTTTTTGTGTAAAAAAAATAAAAAACTGATATCTTCACTTGGTGACCAGTTAGCATGTCACAAGTTAGCTAGCACCTGAGCTCCCTAAAGGATCACTTCTCTAATGTAAGCTTGCTAATGTAGCTTCACGCCACTTACAAAAATTAACACCTGAACATAAAGTAAACATAGACTACTGTATAATTTATAGATAGCTTCTTCACCTTAGTTAACAAAACTGTTTTCTTGTATTAGTAGCCTTTGCCACAAACTTGGTTACAAAGTTGCTAAAAGTTAGCTAAATGGTTGTTTCTCTGTTAGCTCACCTTGTTAGTTGTAGTCACTGAAAGCATCCTTCTGTTAACATCCAAGCAGTTTCTGTTTTTGAAGTTTTGTTTAGTTTTTGAAGTACATGCAATGGTACCAGCTTGAATAGATAGATTTTAAACGTTGGGGCAAGTAATGAAGGTTGTAATCATTTATTGTTTTAGTCCATGTTTATGAGTACAGGCAAATAACCTGGATTTTATGTGAAGAGAAAATAAAGGGAGCCATTTTAAGAAAACGTGACTCAGATCAACAGTTACGATCTCTTGTGCTACAAACGATGTCTACGTGGACAGTGATGGGGAATTTAGCAAGTCATCAATTTAAGGGAGAATTAAAGAGAGTGAATGCAGGTTTTAGTTACAAACCCCCAACCCCCCTTTCTTCTAACCCTGAAAGCCCCCCCTTCACTTCTATTCACTGTTCTCCTTTGTGAGTGTATCGGTGATATTGTGATGCATGCGTAAAGCTGGAGGAAGGGGAGTGAAGCTGTGCAGAGCAGTAAAAAAAACAGCTGTTAGGGAATTCTAGTCATCATCCCTCAATGTCACCGTCACCAATTCCCATCAATACTTTTAAGACATTTAGGTGAAACCAGGAGAAACTCAGAGCACTGTCCCCCTTTCCTTTTCTCACTAACACATCTTCTTAATCTCCCTACACTTCCTCTTTGACCCCCCCCCCCCCCCCTCCTTTTTTTTGTTAGTCAACTTCTCTTGTCTACTCTCATTTCCCTCCAGTCTCCTGTAGAAGCTCTTCATCCTCTCCATCTTATTCCTCTCCCTCAATCTCACCATCTCCTCCTCCACCCACTTTTACAATTCTGCCCCCTCCCAGGCTTTCTCTCTAATCCCTCCTTCTGCTTTTTTTCATCCTTTCCAGAAAGGATTTGGGCAAAGTGTTTAATGGGTTACAAAAAATGTGCATAACAGGGAGCCATAGTCAGGTGCTGCTCATGTATGCAGATGCCTAACTCAGTTTTCCTGGCTGTTTTTTAATCACAGTTTGTTTTTTTTTTACTCTTCAAGTTCTGAAATAAATCCACAACTTTCTGTCACCTATGACGCACTGCAGATCAGCAGGCCTTTAAGCTCTTTAAAGGACTCTTGTCTTGAGGGCCTCCATGCTGCAGCAAGGACATAACCCAACAAAAGTTAGCCTGGCTTTAAAGGAGTACTCCAGCAAACAACTGCTGCACTTACATGAGGTTTGGGATACTGATCAGACAGATGGTTTAAACTGCTAATCAAAGAAATGCAGCAAAAGTCAGACTTTATGTCTTAACATGGGCCAGGCTCCAAAAGACAGATATTTCCTTTATTAGTCGTGCATTCTGGAGATATTAACAGTTATAGACAGTTGACTGTCAGGAGGATGAAATGTATCTAAGCACCAGGAGGAGAACAGTATGCATAGGCTCTAAAGTAGCATTTTTAACGTAGCTACTGCTTAGATTTGTACAGAGAGAGACACACTGAGAGCACACTAAATAAGTTCAGTCACATAGACAAACCTTTATTTTGTAAAACTACTACACTCACAGCAGTGGAATACTGAAATAAAGACACGTGAACTTCATCAAGCCAGACTGAGCACCATAATCCACCTAATGTAGTAACGCCAACATGGAACCATGCCAAAATGTAAATATAATGAAAATCCCGAGGATTGAAACGTTTTACCAAATCTGAAAACTTTACCGTAAAAATTAGGACTCATGTAGCCCATGGTTTTCTGGAAAAGTGATGTTAAAGATTAACCAGCTTGGATAAAACTCTGATACTGAATATACAGGAGGTACAGTACTCTCACATACAATGGTAACCTTTTAATACCAAGCTCATGATATGGATCAAAAACAAGAAAGAAATATTAATAAGTTAAGCAGGGATGATGGGAAGGAGGTCTGCAGTTACACAAAGTCAAATGTGTAATAATGGGTTTAAAAAAAAAAAGGGGGGGGGGGGGGTTACAGAAAGAAACAACTTAGTTTAAGTCATCAAATCAAAAATCCTAAGAGGTTGTTTAAACTAGTTTAGTCAGTGCTGTCATAATTCTGTCTTTGACTCAACATGTAAAAATTGCATTTGTGATCACTCCAAATATAAAAAGGTATTGTAGTCCAATTCTATAATGTAAAAAAAAATGTGTTGATAATATCTAATGGATTGATATAAGACATAGAGTGACAACATAGTTTTTATAAAGTTCATTTTAAGACAATTTTGTTTCATTAACACCATGACAAAAAAATACCAGGTAGGGTTGTCATGGTTCAAAGTTTTCTTTCTTTTTCTTTTCTTTTTTTTTGTTCAGCTATTGAACCTTCTCCATGTAGTTAAGATGTTTAACTAAAAGATACACTACTGATTAGACATAAACAATACAGCTGACAAGAAGAAACACGTGAAAGTGGTAAATCTGTAGTTTTATGCAGCAGACATGGGAACTCTTTAAATATCCATTTACAGTCTGATGTGTCCCTCTAGTGGCATCGAAATGCTACAATAACCACCAAAGGGATGCATTTCTTCTTACCTCGTGGTATGCAGTATCCTCGTTTTTTATTTCAGTCTTTTCTCATTCAAGAGATCTCACTTTCAGATGTTATTGTCGTGACATTGTTTATTTTATCGAGAAGTAATAAATATGAAAAAAAAAATGACACAACCAGAAAACGTAGCCTCATTAACTCAGCTTAAGTGAACTATGACACAGCTACAGAGGTAGAAAACTGACTAAGGAGATCTCAAACAGATTTCTGGCACCAATTACTCTTCCTTGATTTACATTTTGACTTAAAAAAAAACAAAAACAAACGATGTATAAACAATCAAAATGTAGAAACACTCAGCTCCAACAGGCAATCTGCTTGGAACATGTTTCTGATGTTTGAGTTGTGATGATTATCAACAGTGTTATGGTTATTGTTTGGGGGGGGGGGGGGGGGGGGGAGTTGTAAACAGATGGGTTGGCAGTTGATATTTCTGAAATTATTCAAACTAACAGCTGACCTTTTTTTCTCTTTCATTTACAACTATTTTAAGTCAGCACACAGTACTCACTATAACACTACATCATGACACCATTGTGATTTACTACACATTCACATTCTTGTATTCACAGCAACTGACAGTTAAAGTCTGACCTAGAGGGGTCAGTCAGGCCAGGCTCAAATTATGTTATGAAAAACTACAACTGAGAACATCATACAGTTACGCATTCACACTGGAAAAAGACTTTTAAAACAAAAAGAAAAAATAAAGGTGGAAAAGAAATAAAATAAACTTAATTCTGTCACACAATACCCAACATCATGGCCAAACCTATTGCCCTGTTAGGTATACCTGACTGCCAGCAGAACTTGATACCTGTTTTACAGAATAGCAGAAATCAGGGTTGTTCTTTAGTCCTTCTGTGACTGGACAGGAACAAGGATCCTTTCTTTAGGACAAACAGAGCCCCGCAGAAGCCTGATCCTTGTCCCAGTGGCCGCAGAGAAGAGCAGGTCACAACTTCTGGACCACCACTTGAAACTTACCTGGTGGGGAAAAAGTAGGAGGGAGGTGATTCAGTTGTTCAGACGTTATGAACCCTTTTTTAATTAGCCAGTGAGTTCACTATCTCCACTCATGTAAAAATACCAAAGTCAGGAATTTCTAAAAGTACTTACAAGATGGCATAACAGAGACCTCAGCTGTCACCACACTGTCCAGACCAAGGTTGGACAGAGCTCCTCGAACAATACCACATGAAAATGCGAGGTACTGTGTGAACACACAAGCACATGCAGAAAATTTAACTGTTGCTACAATGAGACACTGATTTTATCTGTTAAGCTAAAATATGACATGAGACCTGACACATACAGTGGGGGAAATAAGTATTTGATCCCCTGCTGAATTTGTAAGTTTGCCCACTGCCCTGGGAAATTAACACACTCTAATTTTTATGGTTGTTTACTGGTTATAAGTATAGACAGAATATCAGTTGAAAATGCATAAAAACACACAGTATAAAAGTTATAAATTGTTGTGCATTTTATCAAGTGAAAAAGTATATTAGTATCAGCAGGGGATCAAATACTTATTTCCCCCACTGTATCTGTCCTTTCTCTTGTATAATAATAATAATAATAATAATAATAATAATAATAATAATAATAATAATAATAATTATTATTATTATTATTATCTTTATTTATATAGCACTTTTCAAAACAAAGTTACAAAGTGTTTTACAGGCGGGTCAAACAACAAAGCAGTTAATACTCCATAAAATCAGGCAGCAAAACAAGATCAGATAAAAAGAAATAAGAGTGTATAATAACAAGACAATGAGGTAAAACAAAGTTCAAATAATAGAAAATAAAAACATTAAGTAAAATCAGGGGAAGGCTCTCTGATAAAAGTATGTTTTAAGAAGTGACTTTAAAGAGGCTTCTGACTCGGCAGACCTGATTTCATCTGGCAGACTGTTCCAGAGCCTCAGAGCATGGACTGGAAATACATCGTCTCCTTTGGTTTTCAGCCGAGTCACCAGCACATTTAAAAGACCCCTGCTCAAGAACCTCAAAGGATGTGTGGGCTCATATGGAATTAAAAGGTTTAAAATGTAGGGAGGTGCAAGGCCTGGAAGGGCTTTAAAAGTAGTTATTAAAATCTTGAAATCAATTCTAAAGCATACAGGGCGCCAGTGTAAGGAGGATAAAATCAGGATAATGTGCTCACATCTCCTGGTTTTGGTTAAAAGCCTGGCAGCAGAGTTTTGCACTAACTGTAAATGATTGATGTCTCGCTGGGTCAGGCGGGTAAAATGACTGTTACAATAATCTAGGCTCGAGGATATGAAAGCATGTAAAAGAATCTCTGTGTCCTTCAAACCTATTTTGGCACTGCTTCTCAAGTGATAAGAACAAAATGGCACAAGTTTAGTTGTATGCGATTCAAATTTCAGGTCACTATCAAACCAAACACCTAGATTTTTTGCAACAGCTTTCACGTGAGAAAACAAGGTACCAGAAGATGGCCCGGTTTACACCTGTTATCAACATGTGTAGAAATTAATCCAATACCAATTAAAGAGTAGTTATCAGACTGCACTTCCAGTGAGTGTGAGATCGAACACATGAGACAGAAAGAGAGAGGGGTGTATGCTAACCTTAGGAGCCTGGTCCAGATACTGTTTTCCATTGGAGAGCTGAGTCAGCAGGGAAAACTTATTGTCTTGCAACACGTATGTACCCTGCATCAGAGGATAAAAGCATTATGAAAACAACCAAAATAACAAATGTATTTACATAGATCAAACAATTTCAGGAGAACTTTAAAAGGTACAAATCTCAACAATCTATTCTAATTTTATCTAGTCACTTTCCTCTTAATTTACCTGATGATTGGTTCTGAGATTGTCAATTTGCCTCCTGAACACCTTCGTCCAAAAGTCTTTACAGATGAACTTCATGACATCCAACTCATCCTTAAAGCTGGGAGAGTCTCTGGTCAACCTAACCAGAGAAAACAATCCACACAGGAAAATGACCAATCCAAAAGTAAGCACGTGACATGTATTTCATTTTTGCATGTAATGTTGATGAGTGTTTAATTACCTTTCAATGAGTCCCTGTCCCACCCTGAAGCCCATGCTTTCCAGGACGGAGACACACATAGCTCTGTCCTGAAGAAAAGACATGAAAGAAAACGCATTGGTGTGTTGTGTGACCAAAATGTTTATCATCTGTATCAAGATAATATTACGTAAGGATTAGCTTCTTTTCTCTGAGTGAACATGTGGATTGATAAACTGGTATGGTTACGATAATGATACGTGATGTTTGTATCTGACTCCAACCCACAGTTAGTATAATGCAACGTTATCATAAGTGTTATACGTCCCTAGGTTGTATCTCTTTCAGCACACCTTGTTGTCCGGTTCTTTACTCGATTGTTGCTCCTTGTACACATGTGACACAATCTCCATATGGAGAAAGTCAAACAGCGCCTCGTCTGCCATTCCTGAAAGATGAAAGAAATAATTATACGTCCCAAAATTGGTGAATTATACCGTGTCTCCTAACCTTAATCGTTCCCCACGTGAGCTGTAAATTAATTAGCAATGGTGGAAAAACCTTAATAGCAGCTTTGCGTTAGCATGACAGTTAGCGTTCGGCATCTAATCGCATTTAATGCTAGCAGTAAGTATAGCTGTGCTACAGACTTAATCCTCCCGACATGAGAGAGAAAATAAGAATACATTATTGCATACATGGTCCTACAGCCTGCAGCTAAACCCAATGAATTACAAATTGTAGGCAGTTAAATATAATGTACCTATTAAATTGGAGTAGGCTAGCAGAGGTAAACACAAGCTCGCTTCCTCAGTGCACTCGATATGAATGCCTGCGTACTCCTGCTGATCAATGGAGTGCTAATAAAATCTTGTTCCGACGTACATCTCGTCAGAACCATAAATAAATTATAATGTCTGCTTAATTTATTTATATGCTTCTTTATGTTTTTAATGAATGCATAAAACAACTCTGAGGTGCACAACCGCCACTTACCTACTAATATTTCGGCCCACGCTGGTACATAAAACTAACTCCGCCGAAAGGGCAAAACCCAGTTGTGTTGTTAAACGTCACTAATCACATGATTAAATCGCTTGGATTGGATTGGTTCATAGGAAATAACCTACTTCCGTATATCTCATGTGATTTAGTTTTAGACACCAAAGAGAAGGTTTGACAACATTCTGATTTATTTGCTGTGTATTTATGATTAACTCTAATCCAGACATCTTATCGTAAATTCTAATTACACATTCTAACTATAGATTATAGTTAAGTGTGAATCTGTTATAACGGCAAGATGGATCTCTGTTTTGTATCGATCATCGTTCTTTTAACAACAACACTAACCTACACTGTTTCTTTATTCCTTTCAACATTGCTCATAAAATTGTACGTGTCTTTGTGTGTAGTGGCAGTCATGTCCAGTAGGTACCAGATTGTGGTGCAGGGTGAGGCGTCTGAAACGGACTCTGATGATGAGGTTTACATCACTTCCATGGCTGCTCCCCAAACTGCCACACTTGGGGCCAAGGTTGGCTGGCAACTGTGTGTGCATGTCTGCGCGTCTGTTTGATAAACAAAGAAATTTTTTTCTTTCTATCAGCAGCCCTCCTTTTATGGAATCTACTTTGTCTTTGATCTTGAATGCTGTCAGGTACCAGGGGAGGCGTCTGAAACAGACAGTGAGGAGGAGGAGGAGCAGCAGACGGGGAGAGTCTCATCTCTGAGCCAGGAGAGTGCTCAGATTCTTAGGAGAGACCTCCCTCCTCTGATTGTTGTACGAGACCATCCTGATATACAGTCTGTAGTTGAAGACAGGCCAAGCCCCACACATAGGCCACATGGTGAGGATTATTGGTCATAATACTTGATAAACACTTGAAAGATTTTCAGGGGGTTATATATTTGAATGATTTAACCTACATGTGGCTTTCAGTTGTATTCATAATCTTTGTTAGCAGCTGGGACATGTTGCTAAACGAATGACCGTATAAATAGACGGAAAAATAGTCTTTCACTGATTGAGAAACAACACAATTTTAATTTTGTAGCTTCACAATTTAAAATATGAATGTATAGATAATACAATAGATACTTATTATTCATTTTTCCCCCCCAGGAGATACTCTTTTACAACAGAAACTGCAGGAATCAAACAACCGGCTGTATTCTGACGTTGGACAGACACTACGGCAGGTTTATGGCAGTGCTAGTAGAGAGGTAAGAGGTAATTGCTAACCCAATAAACATATTTAAATAGCTTAACAGAGGTGAGCTGTTTACGTTTGTTTGGTGTAGTATAGAAAAAGATACTATTTGCACTAATATATGCTGTTACTTTAAGCATCTTGGATGGCTATTGAGAGGTTAAGCTGTCTTTGTACTGTCAGACAGGTTACATTAGAGTGGAAAGAAAAAGATGACAGTGACAAAGAGGTTATTGTAAAATGCCAACACATTTGCAAAAAGTCCCTCGGCAGGAGTCAATGTTTTCCACAACATCAGCAACAATCCTGTTTTAAGTCTGTTTGAAGCTACAAAGAAGTATTTGGAATGTCTTCATAAAAATAGTTTTGTTGCTGCTGTAGTTGTGACCTAATGTTTTGATTTCAAGGTTCACAGTGCAACTGCTCAGCTGACTACCTCACAGAGTGCCATCATCAATGCCTCCCACAGCATTCGATTAATCTTGGATGACCTGAAGGCAGTTTCTGAGAAGATTGACATAATCACCAGCTGCCAAATATTGCCTGACATAAACATCAATAATCTCAATAATTCTACTTCTTCTGTACAATAAAAATGAGAATAATACATATATTTCAAATCAAACACAAATTTGATGTTTAAAATCATCATAGGGTTTGTCTTCAGTGAAATGAGAATAGAACTATTAAATTAAAGGAGATGGCTTTATTTAAGTGTTTACAGATTATCCCTTTGCATATGAACAGGAATGTTTATTTGACAGTCACTGACTATATATTTATCTGTAGGTTTGTATGTTTCCTCATAATGAGAGCCTTGGGTTCCTGAAGGTGACAGATAGAAAATAATAATAATAGTAACACTGTCACCTAGTGTTTTCTACGGAAGACGAGAACAGCCATGGATTTATTTATTTTTTATGCATGTTATCTTGTGGTAACAACTTATTTTCATGTTATCTCCATAAAACAAAGATCGTAATAACAATTAATTAATACTGTGTTTGTCTTGAGCTGCTGTGAACGCCTTCCAGCCACTAAAACCCCTAAAGTAAACAAACTAAGGTGTAACTTACCGGTAGGCTACAGCTACACCCAGCTGGCTGGAAGCCGTTCATGGCAGCTCTTGTAAGGTTGAAATCAAGACGATCGAGAAAACGAAATAAGTCGCTATCATGAGATAACGGTGCATAAAAAAATCCTTGGCTGTTCTCGTCTTCTGTAGTTTTCAGATACATATTTACATGAAGATTTATTGAACGCATCATCATACACAAGTGTTACTCAGTGTTATCTCTAAAGACTGTGCACTGATTTTGATATCCTTTTGTACCTTTACTGTTATCAAATGAGACATACATTTTTTTCAAGAGATATTTCTTTGTTTTATTTTCTCCATTTGCATTGAGATTGTTAAATAAATGTTACTATGACTAACACAAAAGCCCCCCATTTTTTTTTTTAAAGGTGGAGCCTTGGGCTGCTGTCATTGTGGTTTACTCTCAAAGAAAGATGAAAATACGTGAAACATTCCTGAAGAATATTTTCACATTTCTTTAAGAAATACAGACTTCTAAAACAAACTGAATAAATAGAGGTATGGCTCAAAAACATCAGCATGAGCATGTAAAATTTTTCCAGCTTTAAGATAAACCAGTTCCACTTCAGTAGTACTCTTGTCTTCTTTGTATGCGTGTTGTGAAAACACTCACTTTCCCTCCCAACTTGTCATTTCATCCATCAGTTAGATTTTATTTCAGATATTTGTCCATTGAATTTGGCAGAAGAAAAAAGAAATATATCTACTGTGTGAAGACTTATCATGGATGTGTGTAGATGTACATGAACACCACCACAAGCAGGTTGAGAACAGTGCCTACACTACCCACAACTCCAAGCAGGATGTCAGGGTCCACTTTACATCTGGGCATTTTAGGGGGGCACAGTGACAGGATGAGTCACCTAATAGCAAGTGAGAGTGATGCAGCTTCTGTGCTATTCTTTATTCTTTTAAAAGCAGAACTTTTAGTGCGATGATGTGTTTTGAACACCTGATGGCGCCATTGAAACAAGTGTTTTTTTAATGGAGAAAAAGCTGGAGTACAGGAAGAGAAATATTCAAATTCAACAACTGGTTAAATTTTCAACCACTAGTTTTGACAACATTGATCAACCAATCACAACTGCTGATGCATAAATCTGTTCATCACTGTAATGATGTAGCCTGAGAGTACTCATTTGACCAGACATCTTTATTTATATAGAACCATATTACAGCAAATAGTATTATGGGTCCAGAGCATGTTCTGTGATCTACTGACAGAGACTCAACATCAAGACAGGGTAAGATCCAGGCCCAATTTACAAGCAACATTTAGTTTATCTCATCTTGATCCATCCTGAGCAGAGCATTCAGAGTTAAACTGGCAAAGGAAAACTTCTTTCAACACGCAGAAACGTTCTTCAGGATTTCAAACCAAGAATCACTTGAGATTTTTCTGTCTGAACCTGTGAAGATAAATCTTATAATATTTTCCTGTAGTGGGTAAATGTATTTATTTTAAACCACCAGTCTTACATGCTAAACTTAAAATCATATTGTATACTGTTCCAGTTCTCTTCTGGGCTCCATTTTCCATATTTAAACTCTCTCAATCAGATATTTAAGACTCTTTCAATCAGCCATGAGCTCCAAATGTTCAGGATGATGACCAGTAGAATACTTACTCCATGAGCCACACAGTCTTCTTTGTCCTTGGCTTTCAGCGCTTCAGCTACCCACAGCTCTGCAATGAATGAGAGAATTAAAGGATATGGTTTGGTTTCACTCTGCATCTGATCGCTCGGACAAGGACAAAAAGTTTTAAGGTTTCTAACACTAGTTCTGTGTCAGGTCGTATGTCTCTGAATGTGTTTCAATGTGTTGATGTATTTTTAATTATTGAGGTTTCCTTAAGTGTGATGGATAATAATTGCCACTTTGTGTCTGTAAGGAAGTGTGTGTGTGCACACGTGTTTGTTGTAGTTGTTGTTGGTGGTGGTGTATATGTGTGTGTGTGTGTGTTACACCATTTAAAGGTCCCAGTAGAGAAATTTGTATTTTTGCTTATGGTTAGAAGCCAATGTCAGCATCAATGTACTCAATCTTCCTTTCAGGTGATGATTTCTTTTCCAAACCATGGCTCAATGTTCAGCTTAGAATAATTAAACCGTTGAAAGAAGAGATACACACACACTGCAGTGATGATGGCTATCTGTCACACTTAAGGCGAACAGAGTCCTTCCCATTGGAGGACCTTTATAATGAAGATCCTCTGAGGCATCATTACAGGTGAATCTGAGGTGCAGAGGTGAGTCATCTTGCCATTAGGCCATTGTCATCCAATACCAACAGTTTACTCCATGAGCTCATAATATATGCGAAAAAATAATTTAGCTGAGCTAAATGTACAGCTATGTATTCCTGACTGCAGTCTTGCATTATGCATACACAACAGTTTTCTAAGATTGGTAAACATAATAATAATAATAATAATAATAATAATAATAATAATAATAATAATAATAATAATAATAACAATAATAACAACAATAATAAAAATAATAACGAAAACACTACTTAAATACTCCAGTATCTTAATTAAAATAATAATCTAACTTAGCAAATTGCACTTGAATTGGAATAATATTTAACGTGGGATATTTATACTTTAACTTAAGCAATGAGTTTGTGTGCTTTGTCCTCCACTGACTGGGCCTCAGGGGAGTATTAGAAGCAACTGATCCATTGATCCCCAGGAACTCTTAAAAGATGCAGATAAATGTAATGAGTCCCTGGAGACTCAACAATCAAGAAATCTTTGTGCGACAAAGCAGTTTCTGTTGAAGATTAGTTTCTAACAACCTCCTTCCATCCATTATCTTCACCACATCTCAGGGGGAATAGAGCCTACTCAGCTGTCATTTGGACCCGCTGGACGGGTCGGCAGCCTTTCGCAGGGCTAATTCGTAGAGATGGACAACCGTTCAAGCACACACTCATACCATGTACCAAAAGAGCACAGGGTGAACAAGCGAAATTCAAAGAGAAAGACACCCTCTTCAGCTGGGGAATCAAACCAGGAACTTTTTTTTTGCTGTGAGACATCAGCGATAACCACTTCACCAGTTTGCAGCATCTCTAATATCCTCATGAAACAAAAATCTGTCATTCCAGTGTGTGTGTGTGTGTGTGTGTGTGTGTGTGTGTGTGTGTGTGTGTGTGTGTGTGTGTGTGTGTGTGTGTGTGTGTGTGTGTGTCAAGCCCTGGATGTCATAACTGAGATCAGTCCTTCTAGGCTTGTATTAGTGATTAGTAATTTGGATGAGGGCGAAGACTACAAACTCCAAACACCACTGGACTTGTTTATTTCCAGTGATCGAAAAAAAAAACATGCAAATGTGATGACAATGATGATGATGACGGTCGCATACCTTCTTTCTTCATTTTCTTGCAGATATTAGTCAGAATACCATTGAAATATGTTTAAAATATATGAGCATGTAGCAGTATGGTTTTATTTATTTCACTACTATATTTGCCAACGACTTGCAGAAAAAAATATTCATTGTCTCCCAAAAATGTGACAAGTAACCCATTTATTTTCTTGTAGAAACAACAAAGCATCATACTTAAATTGTTTTACAACCAGAAGGTCCAGAAGCCTTTATTTCCTGATAAAAAAAAAAACATTTCACTGAACTATATGGTTCCTGTGGCCCATTGTCTGTATTTCCATCATAGAGTGAAGACCTGGTAAATTATACAAGTCAAGTTGGTGATGTATGGAGAAAAAAAATAAGGAAAATTGCACTTAAGTGGAGGGAGGTAAGAAAACAATGAGGTCATTCAGCAAAAATGAGACCATAGAAGGTTAAAGATAGGCCAGCATACAACATCCTGGTCGGCCTGTTAGCATGGAGGATACTCAGCCTGCGCTGGCTTTGTTTGTGCTTTAATGTGGTGCAGATGGAGTAGTTGACACTTCAAAGGAGACAGATGCTGGTTGGCTCTGTTACAGAACCAGTCTCGAGTGGCCACTCGAGGAACAGCAGTTAGCCTTTCAGCTTTGGTTTTCCTTGCAGCCCTGATGTTGCTTCTTATTACATATAAACCTTTCTGTGTTTGTCTGTTTGGTTTTTCTCCCTCTAGTTACATTTTTTAACACTCACTTATAGAGAAATTCAGATCAGATTATATAAGAAACATGATTCTGCACTTCCTGATTTAAACTTATTAGATGATTATATTTGCATACATGTTGAAAATGTAAAGAAATGCAAATTTATACACACACATTCAGGGCTTTAACATTATTTGCCAATGGCATTGTTATCATGTTAAAGAAGGGGTAGCATACTTCCCTATATTTTAAATTTGTATATAATGTAACAATGCTTGATGTCCATTAAAAAAAACAGATTGCTAAAATTATGAGATCATCGCGTAAGGAACTCTGAACTAGTTCATGACACGTATAAAGCCAAACAAAAATACCCCATATTTAACAATTTTACCACATGTTGTTAACAGTGTCAATATTACATGGTTAGTTGTAAAATTCTAGATAGTTCTTCTAAACGAACTTGATGTAATATTATGTAGCTTATTTCATTCAGCCCCCTTTAGGTGTATGACTCAATTTATAAAGTGAGCAAAAGGGAATGACTTAGATCCTCCCTGACACACTGTAGCTTGTGCTTTAAACACCGAGGTGTATTGAAGAAGCTCAGAATAAATAAATATGAGGGAGAAAAAAATGAGGGTTCCTTCAAGGCTGGGTGAACGTCTGAGAAAACTGTTTCACTCAACAGGCAAATGGGACATTATACTACTGTTTACATAAAACAGCTTTCCTTGTTCCTGTGACAGTGACTCAAGGCTCCAAGCCATGGATGAGGTTCATGCTTGAGTTGGCAAACTAACTAAAGACTATAATGGGAGTACAGAAACAGTGGGCCAAGGCAGCAAGGAGAGATAATAAATGTTTGTGGTACAGAGAGTGCAGAGGGTAAGGGAGAACGGGAAGAGAGGATAGAGGCCCTACATTATAAAATCATACTCTATAATGTATTTAAGATGAAGTCAGATTATTGCTGGAGTTGGTGTGTGAGTGTGTTTGTGTGCACCACCCGGGGGGGGGGGGCAACCATCCAGATTAGCAAGGTCATTCACTATCTCATGGGGCCCCTGAGGACACACACTTAGTTCATCTGGCTGGCTGAATATGGTTGCATACAACGGCAAAGGTCTGCCACAGAAACCATATAGCGTACTATAGGAACCCCGCTCTGTGGGTGAATTAACCTTGTTTTTATTCTTAGTGCATTTGGCAACATGGAATCAGGAAGCTTCCTGCTTCAACCCAGAAGGATAAACAAGTGTACAAACTCCCAGTGGAGTGAAAGGCAGTGCCAACACTAAGCACTCAAGCTGAGTCTCATTGATATAATTTAAGTATAACTCAATAAGTGGATAACCTGAATGGAATCATTCAATGGTCATTTCCACATCCTATGTAACATTTCCAAGAGCATGGACTACCCAGCCTGATTGTCTTTTTATACATATTTTCTTTATATTTGAAGACAAAGGTGAATGCTTTTGTGATATAAACAAGAAAATAATCAACAAAAAGTTCCATGTTCACTCACATAACAGTCTATGATCCAGTGGTCAGCGTAGAAAATATGGAGTCAACAGTGTGCAAATTAAAGCTTTGGCAAGTAGTTTTTGGCAGACTGAAACAGATACTGATGTTTTCTTTAGAGATATGAATGCAAGCAAAGATGCAAACTAGGAGTGCATGGAAGTTTGTAAAATGTGGTAAAGAAGGTAACAGATGAGGCAGTCAAAGCAATTCAGAGAAATAACCTCAGGCAAAGACTTATATAAAGGGAAATTAGTCAGTCTTTAATTGTCTTTTCTCTACTTGCTTCATTAAACCGGTCATGTGGGGGGAGATATAGCATACATTGTAACCCTAAGGGGTCATTCAACCTGAGTGGTTTGGATTAAAACGTATTGCACCAGCTGCATGGAAGTAAAGGGAAGTTTCTTGCCTATTGACTTATGTACCTAACTCCTTTTGGATGAAAATTCTCTATCAATTCAACTGCCATTGTTGGCAACTCGCAAAATGCCTTTATATCACAACCCCACTTCCAATGAAGTTGGGACATTGTGTAAACAAAAATAAAAACAGAAAACAATGATCTGCAAATCCTGTTTAACCTGTATTCAATTGAATATACTACAAAGACAAGATATTTATTGTTCAAACTGATAAACTTTATCATTTTTTTTGTAAATATTCACTCATTTTGAATTTGATGCCTGTAACATGTTTCAAAAAAGCAGAGACAGGGGCAGCAAAAGATTGGGAAAGTTAAGGAATGCTCCAAAAACACCTGTTTGGAACATTCCACAGGTGAACAGGTTAATAAGAAACAGGTGAGTGTCGTGATTGGGTATAAAAGGAGCATCCACGAAAGGCTCTGTCATTCACAAGAAAGGATAGAGTGAGGTTCACCACTTTGTGAACCACTGCATGAGCAAATACTCCAATTACAATTGCAACAAATTTAGTGATTTCATCATCTAGAGTCCATAATATTATCAAAAGATTCAGAGAATCTGGAGAAATCTCTGCACGTAAGCAGCAAGGCTGAAAACTAACATTCAATGCCCGTGACCTTTGACCCCTCAGGCAGCACTGCATTAAAAACCAACATCATTGTGTAAAGGATATCACCATGTGGGCTCAGGAACACTTCAGAAAACCATCGTCAGTTAACACAGTTCATCACTACATCTACAAGTGCAAGTTCAAACTCTACCATGCAAAGACAAAGACATATATCAACAACACCCAGAAACACCGCCGGCTTCTCTGGACCCGAGCTCATCTGAGATGGACTGACGCAAAGTGGAAAAGTGTGCTGTGGTCTGACGAGTTCACATTTCAAATTGTTTTTGGAAATCATGGACGTGGTGTCCTCCACGCCAAAGAGGAAAAGGACAATCTAGATTGATATCAGGTCAAAGTCTCATAGCCAGCATCTGTGATGGTATGGGGGTGTGTTAGTGCCCATGGCATGGCTAACTTGACCATCTGTGAAGGCTCCATTAATGCTGAAAGGTACATACAGGTTTTGGAGCAACATATGCTGCCATCCAAGCCACGTCTTTTTCAGGGACGTCCCTGCTTATTTCAGCAAGACAATGACAAGACACATTCTGCACGTGTTACAACAGTGTGGCTTCTTAGTAAAAAAGTGCGAGTACTAGACTGGAGCCTAGACCTGTCTCCCATTGAAAATGTGTGGAGCATTATGAAGTGCAAAATATGACAATGGAGACCCTGGACTGTTGATCAACTGAAGTTGTTCCTGAATCAAGAATGGTAAAGAATTCCACCTCCAAAGCTTCAACAATTAGTGTCCTCAGTTCACAAACACTTATTGAGTGTTGTTAAAAGGAAAGGTGATGGAATACAGTGGGAAACATGACCCTGTCCCAGCTATTTAGGAACGTGTTGCAGACATCAAATTCAGAATGAGTGAATATTTGCAAAAAACAATTAGGTTTTTCAGTTTGAACAACAAATATCTTGTATTTGTAGCATATGCAATTCAGTATTGGTTAAACAGAACTGACCAGCTGACTTGACAGACAAAAGTTGAAGTTTGCTTTTGCAGAGGTAAAACCCTACCTTCAAAACAGCAAAGCGAAATGAGCAGCTCTACGACTTTTTCACTTTTATTGACAGTACTTTTATTCTGTATATTATTTATATATATATATACAAACATACAAATAACATTCCATAAAAGTAGACCAGATCTCACAGCATCATTTCAATGCTAACTCTTAAAGACTGTAACAAAACATTTTCATAGTGGCTCCATCAAAAGTGGACACAATAGTCAGCCTTCCCAGTGAAAAAAAACAATGTTCCTTGGACAGACATTGAATATATCTCCTTTGTCAAGATCCACAGTTTAGTTTATTGGTTTGGCAGCAGTTGTCCATAGATTGAAGCCACTTAAGTCAGCATTTCAGGCAAGTTTGATGCAAGGACAATTTAACAGACCTTCACAGAATAATCAGATCCTGTCATCTTAGAAACGAGAATACTTGCAGCGAGAGTCAGATATGAGGCAAATAAAATGTTTCTGTCAAGCCTGTTTCTTGGTCTGAAACTGGAATCTGTCATGACCACATTTTCAAAGAGTTTCCAGAGTTGTTTTGTGACACAGAAATAATACATAATATCGTTGATCCACTTGTCCACATGACTGTGTCCAACATGCCCCCTTAGTTCACGCATCATGAAAAAACCCTCATGATTCTGTTTTTGCTTTGGTCAAATATGACATGATGGCTGGCTGACTCAGCCTCAGAGCCTCCGAGTGACCACTGATGTCTTGTGTTTCAGTGCTTTGTCTTAACAGTTGATTCCTGGGGCAGGAGCCAGGAAACTACTCTTGTATTTCCTGTGGCTTTGAAGGCTGTTTCCATAAAATAATGTTTGTGCACATGTTACATATGTGCCTCATTGAATTTTTAAAAACACAATTACACTTATTGGTCTACAGGAAGAATATACAAACATTGAGTTAGTCCCTGCACACCACCTAACCATTGGTTGTTGGGTTTCAGTGGGTCAAGCCTCACTGTTTTTAATATACCTGTAGATGAACTCTATTTTGGAGTTACAGGTTGGTTTGAAAAGTTGAATATTTATACAAAAATCCTTCAAGCTATCAAATATTCAAATATTCCTCTGCAAGGAAGTCAGAACCAAGTCATGGCTTAATAAGGAGCTCAATCTGCTTTTATTTAATTGGTAACAATACAATATTAATTTTGTAAATAACTCCATAAACACTCACCGGTGTCTGATTTTCAAATAAAACATATAGTTAATAGTAGTTAGGGATACAATAAAACACGTAACGTACAACTTCTGGATTCCTTTAGAAAAGTGTGCTTAAGTACAGTGAATAAATACCACACGAAAGGCAATGCAAAGTTTTCTCATTTTTCTATGAAGCATCAGAGTTATCCACTCATCAGTGAGTGTGGTACATTTTAGAAACACCAAGTGGTACCTGAAAACCTTCGCCAGTATCTCTGTAAACCTGAGCTCAGAGTTAAAGAAATCATTGAAGAAAAAAAGATCACATTTAAAATTAAAGTGTACTTTGATGTTATTTCCACACAACTATGACAGTCCATCAGGATATGGCAAAAAAGGTTGCAACTCTGTGCTTTAGTGCAGTCTAAAAATGGATTCAGTCTGATAAACTTCACAAGATCTGTGCTGAAGGATGGGTGTTCAATTAAAGTGTCATGATTGGAATTTTTATTTTTGTGGGGACCAAGGTTAGAGATGTGTAAGGGCTTGTGTCCATTAACAGTGTATTCTACAAAACAAAAAAAAGGAAGAAGAAAAAAGAAGAAGAAGAAAAAGACAAACTTGAGACACATTGTGTTAATTGCCGTATGATCAACAGTAACATCTATTAGGTCCAGTATTACATAATGTCTTTTGTGTTGCTGTGAAAAAGCAAGAAGAAACCTAACGTGATATGATATATGTAAAGCTCATGTCAGCTTCAATCACTATGTAGAAGTATATATCAGGCTTTATTTGGGAAAAAAAATTCAGATGAACACATATATATATATATATATATATATATATATATATATATATATATATATATATATATATATATATATATATCGATGACAGTTTTATTTGTACATATGAATGTGTCAAATCAAACTTCTTTGTGATGATATTAATTGAGAAATTCAAGCTTTTCATGTTGTGCTTTGCTAGGTAGATCATAGCTTAATCATAAATCCCTTTGGTGTAGCTCACAAACCCCAAAGTTAGCAAACTTAATGCTTCTCAGCATTTTCTGTGTCTTTTAAGCACCACCACGGTGGCTGTGAGACCTCATGTGCTTCTTTTCAGAACCTGTAGGATCTACAGGAATGGATAGTTATTGCAATGTGACCACATTTCATCTACAGTGTAGATGAAATGCGGTCACTTCACCCAGAGTTCTGTGAACATGTCCATGAAAAACATCCCCTGTAAACCATCTACTATATAAAAATATATATATACTGTCATCACCAGAACTGCAAATATGAAGTATTCCAGTGAAATCCTCTCGACCTTTAGATTAGACTCTAAACTTGTCAACAAAACACACACACACACACACACACACACACACACACTAAAATGATAATCATGAGCACACATGTACAATGTTAGAAGGATCATTGTGTACAATTGTTATCAAAATATTAAGACTACTTCCACAATCCAATGTAAAACTGCTTTAAGGTAAGTGTGCAGAGTTAATTGTCTGACCCATTATGTATGAAAAGTAAGTCTGATTTGACCGACAGGTGTACATGTGTGTGTGTGTGTGTGTGTGCTTGTATATAAAGTACTGTGATATGTGATATGACAGCAGAAGCTTGAATCCGTCTTCTCAGTACTATGTCTTCTCCGGTGTGAGCTTGTTGGTGGAGAAGAGAATGACAAGGATGAAGTGTAGATTCAGGCCAGTCCTCTCTGCTTGCATGTCAGCTGCATTTAGGTTGCCTTCTCCATTAGAAGTACAGTTCTTCAATCTGAAATCAAATCCACAGTGACATAAAGCTCCAGTGGAAAGGCTGTAACTAAATCCAAGGGAGTTCTTTATGTCTTCACAATTTTTGAGACGTATGTTGATGCCTTGTGTTTTATGTCTTCTTTGGTCAGACATCCCACACTGCTCCAACCTGATTCTTGTGTTGCACTTCTTCGTGTTGCACCTCAAAAGAACACCGTCTTGACTTGTGTTACTTTCTCCCAGTTCAGTGTGTTGCCCTTTCTGATGCTGCTCTGTGCTGCGATAACAGATCCAATCACAGAAACACAACACCAGAAAATAGACCATTTCTCTCAGGTACCAACTTTCCACATGGGAATCTTTGATGTTGTGCAGAACTGCTGCACTGACTGAAAGATCAGCGCTTTCTAGCTCCATGTCTTGGTGTTTACAGCATCAAAAAGCATGTAGAACAAGAAGAAATACTATAAAAATGAGATTCTTTACAATAGATATTTTGGTTTAGGCATGGTGACAATAAAACAAGGTAAGCTCAAGTAAACATCTCATCATGCAAGTATGAAAACGAGCACTGGACCTACGAAAACACCAAATGTGGGACATCAAATTTACAAGACAGTAAATTTCATAATGTATATTTTGATTATGTATAAGTCAGTGAGTTTATGTCTTCTTCCTGAAAACTTGATATGACTCATTTTGCCTGAAATCTCCCTCTAGAGCACCTGTTCACAAAGTATCGCTACGCTATTGGGTGCGAGAACCTGCCTACAATTTCATAACATCCCCAAATCATCCATAAACAAGGCTGTGCTTGATGAAAATCATAGTCTGTGCACCTCTGTTTTCAGCTCTGGCCTAGCTGTGTCTTGATGAATGTATGTCATGTGGAGGTGTATAGATAGACAAACACAAGCAGCAGGAGGTTGAGTGCGATGCCGATGACTCCGAGCACAGCCAGGAAACGCTCCTCTGGTGTGCTCAGGTAGGGACACATCAGGTCCATGAACAACTTTTCAAAGAACTTTACTAACTGGAGAAATTTCTTCTTAGCTGTACTTGAACTTACGTCAAATGTAAATAGGCCAAGGGGTCAGTGATATAAATTGTGAATTTGGTCCTTTTCTACTGACTGTTCTCTCTTTTTGCTCCTATTTTGGGTTAAAGGTGCCCGGATATAAAAACCTGCCAAGAAAAGTTAAATTGGCAGAAATTGATTATTAAAATGCAGGAACCACACACTTTTAAACATCTTGTCAGAAAATGGGCCACATATCACAGATCAAAGACTCTGAAAATCTTTTTTTTTATGTCCCAGTCATAGATCAGAGTGATATTTGGCCTTCACCATTTCCAGGCTGAGGAGCCTGCCAGCAGTCTTTTGACATATAATTTAGAAGATTAAGCTTCAAATTGAAGAGAAACAGCAGATTAATCCAGCGCTTCTCTTCAGCTGGCAGCAGTCTTTAGTTTGCAGAGCAGAGCTGTCTTAAGGGATAAGCAGCGATGCAGGTGTAGATAAAAATGGCTGCAATCCAACTCAACACACCAACAATGATCCTCAAATCTTCTCACAACTTGCTGAGCGTATGAATACTTAAATAGGAAGTTAGTGGTGTGGGGGAAAGTTGGATACAACTCGTGCACAAGCCTTATAGATTATGTGACAGAGGTGTAGATGTAGACAAATATGACCACTAAAAGATTGAGTATGGTTCCGATGATGCCCAACACGGCTAGGATTCGCTCCTCGCGATCGTTGGTGTTGTCTTCCTCTCTTGCGTGAGAGCTGCAGACATAGCGGCTGCCGGGGACCATGGTTACCATCACAGAACCCCACCCCCACAGGGCGTGACGCCTGGATAGAGAGACAGATGGAGATGAGAAGAGAAAGAGACACAGTGGAAGATATTCAGATGTGAAGGGAAGAACAAAGTTTAAAGAGAGGGAGTGAAATAAGAAAGAGGTAAAGAAAAGACATTTAATCATTTCCGACAGTGTTACTGAAAATTGAGGCTAGCTCTTGAATACAGGTGCATAAACAATGTTAGGCTAGAAAATCCTTTCAGCATGCATTCTAACATTTAATATTAATCACTGATAAGTGAAAACTGAAGTCAGTGCAGACTGAAATGAGATTTTGTCTTTGTTGGTAGAGTCTTGTTTGTTGCTGCTTAACAAGTTTCACCTCTTTCTAAACTCATGGTGTACATCTTGTTACTCTGTCCTGCAGTTTCTGTCCTCCCCTGTCTACTGTTAGCTTTACCTATCCAGGTAAAAGCAGTAGTTTCAGCTTTGAACATTTTCCAAACTAAAAGCACACTTAAAGAATTATTCATGCTTTTATCCTGCCCTTAGCTTGTATATTTCAACATCTTGTGAGCCAGTTTCCTCAGTCCTGCCTCCAATTAGTCCAGAAGGCTGGCCAATCAGAGAGAAGTGGAATTTGTTGGGCAGGGAGCCTTAAAGAGACAGCAGCTGAAATGAAGTGCGTCTGACAGAGGATGAAAAAAGGTTTTTCTAAAACACCAGTGTGGGAGAAATTGGGATTTAATGAGCAGTAAATCATTTAAAGGTACTACAGGGTGGTGTGTGTGTGTGTGTGTGGGGGGGGGGGGGGGTTAAAAAAAAGGGGGCAAAACCTCCTCATTGAGATGACATTTGTGCCCTAAACAGCACTTTGATCCGTTTCTTTCATTAATGTATTTTACTGAAAAATGTATTCACTGATTGTTTAATATTGAACAATATGCACTGGAAAAAGTAAAACAACTGTGTCATTAAGTCAAGTTCCATTTTTTAATTGGACCAACTTAAAATCCTGTTTTTTTTGTTATAAACCTGTTTGGTTCAGTTTGCCTGAAAGCAAAAAGCAAACATCTTGGATTAAATTAAAATAATCATTTTACTGAAATAGCATTTTCACTTCAGAGCAGAGGTTACCATGTCATGTCACCCTGGTTAAGCCTATCTAAGTTATTCCCATAATGCATTTCAGTCAAGTGAGAATCCAGAGACTCTGAAGAATCTGTCAATGTGCATTTCTTCTCTGTATTGCAAAAATTTTGCCCGCACGGCCGAGTTGAAAATGAGTGAACGAGGAGAAGAAGAAGAAGAAGAAGAAGAAGTGATTATAAAGTAGAAGAACAATATGTTGAAATGCTGAATCAGCATTTCAATATTAAATAAATAAAAATGATTGCAAATGCAGAGGATATAAGAACCTGCTGAAATTAAAGATGGTGTATATATGTGTTACACGTGGCTTGTGGGCAGGCATAATGACTTAAATGTTTGTTGATGAAAGATGTGTTAATGGTGGCCAGTTTTGAAATGAAGCACACTTTCTCAGTTCAACTTAAACTACCAGGACAGTATTTAATTGGACCACAGACAGCTGGTCCATGCCATGTGAAGCACAGACAGTCAGTCAATGTCATGTATAGCATACACAATCTGTTCCCCCATGCGCAACATGTAGGGTCTCATATCCCTCCTCACTAACGGTTCCAAAGGCCGTCACAACAAAAATGTAGCAGAGCAGTTTTTGAAGTGTAACAGATATTTTTACCGTGTGAGAAGAAAAAACTCAGTGGACATGAGACCCTGCTGTGCATTAACGCATCACATGGGTCACACAGGCTGTCTACGCTCCACAGCATGATCAGTCAATGACCTTCATGGTTAAAAAACACAAATAAAGAGTAACACGTGGACATATACCTTAAAGTTAAGTAAGAGACTATACTGTAAAATTGTGCTGACTACTTTTGGTCTCTAAATGGTTTTAAAAAGTCTACTTATTAATCCTTAATCATTTATATCAATACAAATGTGTTGACATGTCTTTAGGGACTGTTTCTATAATACTAACATGAAGTCTTGAGGAGGAGGAGAGACAGAGACTTGAGGAGGAGAGACTGAGACTAGAGAAGGAGAGACTTATGCAGGAAGAGGAGTTATTGAGAGGGGAGGAGAGTAGAATGAGACGAGGGCTGAGACTGACAATGAGATGGCTGAGAAGGAGACTTGGATGTTGTGGAGGAGGAGAAGAAGAGACAGAGACTGGATGAGGAGGAGGTCCAAAAAGAGGAGAGACTGAGGTATGAGAAGAGAATGAGACTAGTACTGGAGGAGGTGCAGTGACTGAGACAGGAAGAAAAGGAGAGACGGGGACTTGAAGAGGAGGAGTTATTGAGATTTGAAGAGGAGGAATGACAGACACAGGAAGACGAGGAGAGACCGGAAGAGGAGAGCAGAATGAGACGAGGGCTGAGACTGAGATGGCTGAAGAGACTGGAGGTTGTGGAGGACGAAAAGGAGGAGGAGGAGGAAGAAGAGAGACAGCGACAGGAAGAAGAGCAGAGACCAAATCTGAGACTGGAAGAGGAAGTAGAGGAGAGACAGACTGAGGCTGAGATGGAAGAGTAAGATGCTGAGAAGAGAGGAGGAGAGACAGAGACAGGAAGAAAGGAGGAGAGAGACTGGAGAAGATGAGACTAATGCAGGAAGAGGAGTTATTGAGATGGGAGAAAGAGGAGAGACAAGAGGGAGACAGGAGGAGGAAGGAAAGGGAAAGACAAAAGAGGCAGTAGACAGAGGAAGAGGAGGGGAGAGAAGAAAGATGGACAGAGAGAAGACGCTGATGGAGAGACAAGACAAAGACAAAAAAAAAAAAAAAAAAAAAAAAAAAAACAGTTACTCGCCAGAGTGTCTCTTTTGGGTCACTTTTGTCGGTCCCAAGCCCGGATAAAGGAGGAGGGCTGTGATTTTGACATTTAAAAAAATGTAGTTCAAAACATTTTTAACAATATTTTTTTACTCACAGTTTATCCCTTACATAAAAATAAGCAATTAGGCAAATTAAGCATGGACTTCATTTAGCAGCTTCTAGTGTGTAGATGTGTCAGTGAGCACGAGTACTGAGCAGCTTCTAGTGTGTATATGTGTCAGTGAGCATGTGTGTGGGAAATGTGAGCGGGGCTAAGCTGAAGTGTAGCTACTGTGGGAAAATAGTGCTGCTTACTGAGGGTGTGAGGCCAGCAAAGGAGAAGCTGAAGTTCAGAGAATGAAAGTCTCCCAGGGTAAAACGAGGCATCAGCGTGAAAAGGAAAAGACGAGAGTAAAGTGATGAATGCTGAAAGCAGCTAAATGAGACCAGAGCCTGACCGGTGGGGGCTGATTTTTGGGACTGATGCCGCTACTGATGTTGGGGACTTAAATGCGTAAATATGAGTGACACCTGAAAACAAAGCTACATCTGGATCAGCATCTTTTGTTCATTTGATTTTTGTGCAAAAATAGTTCAATTAAAATGTTTGTTTAAAAAAGTAAGAAAGACTGCTTTTGTATCCGAACAATACACAAAATGAGTCGATTATAAGGCATCTCATAAAAACGCTGAATACAAAAACACAAATCATTCATGTTTGCCAGAATAGGCTAAAATATAAGACTACAAATAATACTAAATTAAGAGCTGTTTGGAGCCGATAGATACGACTCTTCTTTGGGAGTGGAGCGAAAATAACCGACTCTCTGAAAAGAACCAAACTCCCGAGAACCTGTCAGGCTTTGCACAGGGGTTTGTGTTCTTATTTGTGTGAGCAGAGCAGACATAGTCCTCAGTGTTGCACTGCTGCCCTCCACAGCGTGAAATTAGTTCAACATGTTTTTTTTTTCGTCATATCGAAGACTCCAGATCAGGATGCACATTTGTGCAAAAATATAACAAAATGATAACTGTTTCATCTCATATACTTTTGTATACTGAGCCAGAGGAGCGTATTATTTTAAAATCATTCAATAGTATTTCATTTATTATTATTATTAGGGCCCGAGCCCGAGAATCGTGTCTGCAGAGTGGGACAGCAACATGGTCTCTCTTTTTGTACCACTGCATCTTCTCACGCCACAGCCAGCTGGGCGGAAGCAGCAACATAAGATCAGTATCAGTGAGGTAATGGATCATCTGGTGAAATTTCACGTGGTTTGTAAGAACAACAAAATCTTTTCCAAGATTTTGCAACATTCTTCAACAGTTTGACTGACATGAAGATGCTTTTTATAGTGTTTGAGGGTTGTCAGAGTCTGGAGGATCACATTGCAAGCATTGAGAGAAACCCCCAGCCATATCTTCTGGCCTCAGGCTCTACAAAAGCACAGGTTTTAAACTTCTACATAGTGTTGGATAGAAAGTTTCTTCCATGTCAGTCAGGTACATCTTTGGGTGCATTTGATGAGCTTTTCAAGTCCCACTTTGTTTTTAGTGTGAAGTACGATGATGCTTTGTCCAGCCTGTACACATTTCTTCAGACTACCCTGTACAACACTGATACAGATACAACAGAAGAAACTCCCAAGGTAAGAGAATTGAGAGCAAGGCTGTTGAACAAGCAATAACTGATTCAAGAAGCAAAATGCTGAGATGTTTCCTTTGTGCTTCATCCTTTGGTACAGCCTTACGTTTGTTCAGGCACCTCAACCTGCAACTTCTGACAATTTAAGTGTGATAGACGATGTGACAGTGCCATATTAGAGTGTTAGTGTCAGGAGAAATGAAGGAAAGTGAAATACACTGGTGTTCAAATCAAAATAAAATAACAGATTTTTATGCAATTTTGTGTTAAAAAATGAAAAAAAGTGTTTCCACTGTAAAGAATGGGTAAAGGTGGCGTTATTATATTATAAAATTAAATTCAGAAAGATAAAAAAGCTGTGTTTGTGTGTCCGTGCGTGTGTGTGTGAGTGCTTGCGTGCCTGCGCACTCGTGTGTGTGCGTGCGTGTGTGTGTACAGGAGTGAGTACGTTCTTGTTTTAGAAGTCCTCCCTTTGTCCGTGTTTTGGCTGATGAGGCAGATAAACATGAATGTGTCTGCCGGGGACCGTTTTGATTACTTATTATAAACACTTGTGTGGTTTCCATGGTGATGGGATGTCAAAGGACAGCTGCTATGCTGACAGCTGCTATGCTGACTCAGCATTTCAACTTAATTATCTTGTTATTTATTTTGATTGATATTGGATCAAACTGTAGTGTTCAACCAAATCAGAAAAACAATTTGCGAAAAACTAATAATTTTAGGTGTGACAAATTAGAGTAATTTTTTTTAGTGTGTGACTCAATTAATTATGTCCTCAGTCCCACTCTGTGTGCTCTGTATCCTCCCTCCTCTGTCATTGAGCATTAGTGCTGATGTGAGATCAATGGTGTCTGATAAAAATGAATGAGGCCAGACACTGATGAGGGAATAATCTGCGGTCCTCTGAGACAGTTTGGGAGCACAGAAAGTGAGGGAGGTTAGGATGAGGACACTGCCACTGTGTGTGTGTGTGTGTGTGTGTGTGTGTGTGTGTGTGTGTGTGTGTGTGTGTGTGTGTGTGTGTGTGTGTGTGTGTGTGTGTGCTGGAAAGAGATTGCCTTCTGGGCTTTGCACAGGATGTGAGATTTCCACTACACTGGACTGTCCACAATTATGTCCACTGGTTAGTTATATGACCTAGTGTCACCATTTTATTATATATACATATATATATATATATATATATATATATATATATATATATATATATATATATATATATATACATATATATATATATATATATATATAGATAGATAGATAGATAGATAGATAGATAGATAGATAGATAGATAGATATAGATATATATAGATATATAGATATATAGATATATAGATATATATATCACACATCTGTTGGAATTTTGTTTGGAAAAAAATGTCAAAGTTTCTCCGTGCCTGCTTCTCTTCTCCTCTTGTTAGGCATTTGTTCTATTCTCCACTTGTTGTTCTGACTTTTTACTCTGTTGGTGCGCTGGGTACACAATTCAACATTCAGCAGCTGTTCTGGCAGCCCAGAGGTAAGTGTGTGTGTGTGTGTGTGCCTCTGTGTGTATAAAGTAAGGACAGGGACATAGCACTATCTTTGATGCAGCTTAGCCATTCAACAGTGTAACATGATTATTTCCAACCCAATTAGAGGGAATGCATGGCACACCTCAAAACTCAGGGCCTTAAAGCACAGAAAAAGAGTGGCTAAGTGTTTAAGAGAGTATTATCAGAGATGCAGGTCATAGAGGATGTTGGTGGAATACCATGACATACTTTTCCCCTGTAAAGTGCAGGCTCATTGGACTTCTTCTAACCACTCAGTTTTAGACTGAACAGGTTTGAATGAATGTCACTCTATTCTGAACCTACAAGCGAGGAACATGGCTTCTATCGTCTTCACTGTAGAATTAATAGGTTATCATGAAACTAACCTCTTTGGATGTGTTGGGTAGTGATAATTGAGGTAACCAACCTTAATAGTGGCACAGTTAAGTTACTCATGTTGACACTCTCAGAATACTTAAAAGCTCATGTGAGAAACTTTTGAGTTGATACGCTGTACCTCTGCCTTGATCTTGTGTAGGTGTGTGGATAGTTTTTTGGATAAAAAAAAAAAGTATCTTCCTTTTTTATTTCACTTGCAAGTCAAAAATAAATGTTTGTGCTGTTAGTTTTCTCGTCTGACACCCACACTGTAGAAGTAACAATTTAATTTACAGTTTCATTTCATTTAGCACACACTTTTGTCCAAATCGACGTACAACACTGAGAACTTGGGGGTTCAGTGCCTTGCTCAAGGGCACCTCAACAGTGCTCAGGAAATCATGCTAACACATCTCCAGCTGTATGCTCGATTCCCAATCTTGGTCCATGTCAGGACTTGAACCGCCGACCCTTTGGGTGGTATGCCAAGTGGTATGCCAAGTGCCTATGGACTGAGTTACTGCTGCCCAAATGCAGCTCATTAATTATGCAGAACTTATCAGTCCTGTATCTGATTGTCTTTTCTACTGTTATAGCCCATAAAGAGGTTCTATTCTACTCTATTCTACTTCTATTCTATTCTATTTTATTCTATTCTATTCTATATCGGTTTCATGACCAGCTGCAAACTCACCACAGGAGCTTTAAGTTTACCAAGAGCTCTGGAAAAGCCCAGAAGAGTATCACAACACTCAGTGTTGTGCAGCTGGAATTTTGTCTTTTAATACAAGTTTATGCAGCTGTTCCATTTGAATCATGAAACGTTTTGTTTCTCCTATTTACAGGCAAAATTTTATGTGCTGCTCTGAAATATTTTGAATATAGTTGTATTAAAACATTTAATAGTCTTGCATGTAATAAATGTCCATCTGTTCTTGGGTAAACTCTGATTTTTCCAGCAATCTGACAGTGAAGTTGTTTCAGCATGTTTTCTTCTTGTGTGGTACCTGCATGTGTTTTCTATATATTTATATAATATCATCTGTATGCCTCTGGCAATATGCATTTAAATGGAAATGTGTTTGTATCCATGCATACATTTGTGTGCATTTTGTATTCCCCAAAAGAAAAATGAGTCAGTGCCTTGCTTGCAGCCCTACACAAATTAAGATCGAGCACGATTTATCACACTTGTACTTTGTGGCATATTATTTACACATGCATAACGTTATGACATACAACTGCAGCCTTCCAAGATATTCTCGGAGCAGTCTCTGTCTCTCCTATTCTTTCTTTGCCTCCCTGCAGAGCACAATTTCATAATGAACTGCAGCAGCTCAAGCATTCAGTCATTCAAATTAATATTTAATAACATCTATTTAAATCCCAACCATTCTGCAACAAACGAGCCTGAAGGATGACGAGTGATTGTTATGTGATAGTGGACATAATTTTTGACTCTTCTAATTGACCATCCTTATATCTTCTACTTTTTTATGCAGACAAGGCATAAACTGAGAAAAGTTTTAAGGAACTTATTCTTAAACATCCTAATAGGAGGCTGTTTGTTGCAGACACGTTCTGCATACACTAAATATTCACTTGTTATGAATGTAACACTGAGAACACATTACTGTGCAGTGCTGAGCTGCACTGGGGAATTCACCAATGGCTTTCCTGCTCCCTGAGCAATGCAAACCAGTCTACCCCCTGAAACTCATGCATAATATTCATCATAATTGGTGCAGATAGCCCCTCTGCTTATTTCGCTGTCAAATTAATTTATGTAGGGTGTGATATGAATTCCCTGCGGACAGTCTATCTGCACTGCAGTGTGCATTACTGAATAAGTCTTAGTTTCCACTGATTCACTACCGAGGTAATCTTGCAGAAATATCTGTAATGAAAACAAAAGCCAAAAGTGCATATTTTAAATTGCACTACCAATAAAAGATTGATTCACTCGAACAAGATAATAATTAACGTTTTTCCAGTAAATGTGAGTGGTTGTGCTAATCCATGCAGCTGTGTCTTGGAGGTTGGATTTTACAAAAGGACTCTGGCTCACACAAGTAAACCTGAACTTTTTTATAAACAATTTAGTGTGATGATAAAACTATTCAGCACATATAAGTGCATGTTTTTGTGATTTCAATCATGTTGTGTTAGCAGGTCCATGGTAATGTAACCCAGGTTTTGTGGGTAGACTCCAGTCACTCGGGCTGTGGGTAATTATCGGGCCACAGTAGTCTTTAACTTGTCTTTATTTTCCAGCCAAATGGCAACAGCAGCAGCATTACTACTCAACATTCATGTCTCTGTCAAGGCGCACCAGAGCGCTTGCATGCCACCAACATTAACGTCCCCTACACACACACAACAGGTCGGACCTAAGATTCCTCTGGGGACTGACTAAATAACACCCTGTAACTAAATAATATTAATGCTACAAATAATAATAATAGTGATGATATAACATTAATATCCAATAATAATCACTATACCCATAATGACTCTAAATAGTCACCTTGAATGGATTAATGCAACATAAATTAAACCTTACAAAATAAAATCAATACAAAACATAGATTACAGTAAGCTAGGGGTGATGAAAACTAAGGCTGATGTGATATTTTAAATTTTACTGTTACTTCATTGTCCAGTGGGGATGGTACCAGCATTCAAAATATCCATTATGCCCCTTGTTGCTGTAAAAAGCCCAACCATATAGCATAAACATGTTTACAGCCTGATACAAAACACATCTTTACGGATGATATACACCAGCTACGTCTGCAGTCCATCTCCGCTCCATCACAACCAAGGGGCAACATCTGATAGAGTAAACTGAAGCCTATGCGGAAGTCCTAAAAGTTGCTGTTCATGGAGAATCCACTAGAGGCTGGCTGCACAAAGACCGGAATTCACATACACATCAAGCCAGAAAAACAGACTTTTACAGCGTTAAAAAGCATATTTACTGCCTGGGTTTGAAACGCTAATTTCGCTATCAGTCGCGACACCAGATCAGATAGGTTCGTATTCAAGTAAATGTGTCGACTCGTACGCTGTGGTCCGGCTGCTTGGCTAGTCCAGCATGTTGCAGCCAATATGCAGCCATCCTATTTTTGCCAGATGCCAGAGCTGTGACACATCAATTCAGAGTAGAGGAGCTGGGGTGGGACAGGAAGTAGTGCACAGAAACAACCTAAAAAGAGCCTGAGACTTTCAAAATAAAACAAACCATGTCAAAAGCAGATTGTATTGTGCTTTACCAATGCAAAAAAACATCACAATGAATGAAGACACTCTAGGAGTCAACTCCAGCTGTCTGTCTTCCTGTGGCTTGCCAGACTGAACATGCAGTCGCTGTGAGTTGACTAATGTGGTCAACACGCAGCGGAGCTGGACTGCAGATGCATCTGGTGTATTTTAGGCATTAGTCTCCACAGCTCAATTTCCATTTTTAAGACAACTTTGGGAGAGCTGGATTATAATAGCCAGGATAAAACAGCTGGGCAGCTTCTGTTATAATTGTGGCTTTACTTTCAGATGGAACAGATGAACGCAATTCAAGTTTAATCATCCCGACATGACACATCTTTGCTGCTATTTTGACATTAATGATGCTTACGGCCTATATACAATCTTTTGTTTTGTTAATCATAAGTATGACCTTGTATGGCTACAACCTTTCTACCTGTAAATTTAATCAACCGTCTTTCATGAAACAAATGATTTTTGAGTTAATATATCTAATTATTCATAGTTTCTATTCCAATTGTATTCACAAAATCCAATTTAAAATAACCCTGCTAGGCTGTGATTGGAGGGCCGACTATGCTTTCTGCACGAACGTGACATGTGGAAATGAGATGCACAAGATCCATATGAGAAAACGCGTGTGGCTTTTATGCTTCTTCTTGCGTGGCGTCTGCTACCAAACTGCAGGGGGCGGTGTATCGCAAATGCACGTCTACCACAGTACTAAAATGGAGTAGAAGAAGTTGTTTACACCACAACGTTTTTTCACAAATTCCTCTTCTCTGCCAAGTTTGGCCACAATTTCACGCCAGGAATTGTTCATCACACAGCTAAAATGACATCATCCATCCAAAAACTGACATGTTGGCTTACAAATGTTCCCCTCCTGTGTCATCTACCTTGTCGAGAAACCACTGGGTGATGTAATTGGACTGTTTGAATAAATAGATTGGGTGGCAAATTTTTTGAGTGGTCCAAAGACTAGAGAAGGCACGTCATTAACACAAACTTGATATACTGATGGCAGAGGCCGCTATGTAAAGTCCATATTTACCAATCCCATTCACACACCAATGGTTCAGCACTAGGGCCAGTTTTGGTCTTACCCAAGGACACAGTGGCATGTGGACAGCAGGTCCTGGTGTCAAAGAAACTACTGACTCTGCCACTGTGCCACAGCTGCCTCATGTCACAGTGGCACAGGACTTAATAAGTTTTATTAACTTTATCCTACACCCATTTGAACAAGGTATGATTAGCTTTGCCAATAGAGAGTTCTCTTTAATTGCTTTTTATTTTCTATTTTTTGCCTGATTACTTTGTATATTTTATTTTATTTTATTTTATTTTGACCTGTTTGAATAAAAAAAAATGCAACTTATGTGTCTTAAAACTAGATTCTAACACGCTCTTCACTTTATTAGCCTGTAACGGTCAACTAAAGAGGATATGTGAAACTGAAACATGGTATGGTATTTATGCTGTTTTGCCCTATCACCAGGAGTCTGAAAAATCATTTGTCCATAAAAAAAAAAAATGATTTGTCGTTCAGCAGATTTGTGAAGATTGAACAAAACTGAAACCCCTGCCTAAAGTAAACCAATGAGATTTTATGCAACTTCATTACTGCTCCAATCAGATAGGTGAGGTCTAATTTGCCATCAGAGTCCTTGTATGATAAATACCTGACAGCTCAGGTGAAGGCAAGGAGACGGATTGGTTGGGCAGATAGATAGATAGATAGATAGATAGATAGATAGATAGATAGATAGATAGATAGATAGATAGATAGATAGATAGATAGATAGATAGATAGATAGATAGATAGATAGATAGATAGATAGATAGATAGATATGTGAAAAGGTATATTCTGTAAAATATGATTAAAGGGCAACATTCAAAGTGCTGCATTGCTTTGCTTAATCGAACTTAAGCAATAAAACAATTAATTTCAAAATGCATTTTCCTGTTACAAATACTGCAGTAACAGATAAATGGACATCCAATGAGAATGAGACAGTTAGAGATAATGAACTGGAGAAACAATCGGCTATCAGAAGGTGGGAATTTGGAGGGGGAGCCATAAAAAGAGATGAGACTGTCTCCACATTATGTAATTACACACATTAACACATCAGCTCATGCGTTCATATCTCCTTCATTTATTTTGTAACAGACAACTAAAACATTTGAATTCATTATGCACATTTGTCTTTCCATCCTTGACTGTTAAAATATTCTGAGCTCCTCTTGTCAGGGAGAGTGAATAAGCAGTATATAAACTACATTTTAATGTATGTGAGCCTAGATTATCCACTGCTGCTGCTGCAGTGTGGGGAGAGCAGATCCAGGACTGAATGTCCTTGAAGTTTTTACTTGAACTGACTGGCACTGGCTCTAATGCTGTTAATTAGAAACTAAAGACTGCATTAAGAGCTTCGTCTTCCTCATCATCTTAGGTGCATGGTTACACATTTATAAAGATGCTAAAGTGACCATTACTTTAAATCCATGGATGGCTCACTGTAATCTCTGCAAAACTAATCTCTAACTTGAAATAAGACGTTGGTTGCTAAGAGGCAAATCATGTTCAAAATGTGTTGTTGCATTTGTGGTCTATGTGAAAAAACTGAGTCACAGCTCTGATGTGTGTCTGACCACACATCAGAGACAGAGGTTTGGATAACATTAAATTTCAATTTGTTTCCCCTGGGGGGAAGTTTTCATTCCACTGAATTTCATTTGGTTTCCAACGGTCACCAGCATGTCACCTGTGGAACGTGGTGGGCAGCTGTTGCCCATCAAACAGTTTTCAAATAAATATTTATTTTTCATCATTTTCACAGTAGGTTCTTCAGTAATATAAAGAAATTTATCTATCAGCCATTGCTGTGTCTAAACCTCTCCAGTCGTCATACTGCCATGTTTGAATTTAAAAAAAATATGGACACCAGGCATCCAAAATTTAAACTACAAAGTTTTGAGTTTCAAAAAAGTACAGCATTGTTTTAGTATCAGTGCAAAACAATGTGGTCCTCACCCCTCATGATCCATTTGCCCCTCTTTAGCCACAGTTTATCTAAACTGCTTTACAAAGATGGAAACATACCTGCTACATGTCTTCAACTCAGCCCACATCAATGGAGCATTGTGCCACTAAATATAGTCCATGGATACATATATATGGTTTCACACTTTTTCAGCCTGACTTTGTCAGTGTAGGAAGAGGCTGGAGTGGCCAGATGGGTCATAGATACTCAAGACTTCCACCAAAAAAGATATTTTTTTTTGTCACACATATGAGTCATATTGTCCAAAAAGGTTCATTCTGTCTTTACAATAATATATTTCCTTATTTTCTTTTTGTCAGACAGGTGTTTTAAGTGTCCTTACCTTGACATGTTTGGACTGCTGACCCGACACCCCTTGCTGTCTTGCAAACCTGCATAAGATCAGCGAAAGACACATCACAGCAACATCACCTGACACTTCTGAGGAAGACTGCAGCAGGTCAGCAGTCAAAACATGTCAAGGTAATGACACTTAAAACACCTGTCTGACCATGAGAAGATATATTCTTATAAAGACAGTATGAACCTTTTTGGACTTTTGCATGAAAGTAACGGACAGGATCGTGTTAAAGCTTTTCACAGTCTGAGCAGCTGGAGCTGAGACAGGAACCATCCTGAAATCCCCTGAGATTCAACTTACAATGCAAGGATGAATGTGTGACACAACCAAGTTTGGATATCAAAAACCCAATCCCAACCAATACCACAGAAGAGATCATAAGCAAAGCATGGAAGGCCCTGGTCAACGAGAAGGTACAGTGCAAGGCAAATAAAATCAAAGATATAAACTGATGCAACTTTTCCCAATAAAGACTTGGAAAGCGGGATGGAAAAAGACCTCAAAACAGAGCACAAGAGGGAATTTACAAAAACAAAAAGATGCTACATCAAGAAGTTCTTACCACAAGAGGAAAAAATAAAAACAAAAAAAAAGAAGCAAATGCACAGATGAATGAAAAGTTGGTATGTAATCTTCAGAGACGAGCCCGTACAGACACAGAACTTAGTGTGCTAACCCATGGATTAAACTATGCCGTAATGCCAAGAGGAATTCTGCAAGAAGAATTTATTTTAGCAACAGAGTCTGCATACCCACAAATAGATGATCAGGGACAGAAAGTAGCACTGCACAATGAGGTTTGGGCATAAACAAATCAAGCAATTTAACGCTAAGCATTATCACAAAAGAAGAACTCGAAGTCATAAACACACTGATAGACAACAAACACATCACAATTTTACCGACGGAGGACCACAGTAATCATGGACACACAACAATATGAAAAACAGATGGGATACTAAAAAAGGACCCAACAGAAGAAAAAAGAAGAAAACTAAAGCACATATTAAAACCTCTATTGAACAAAAAACAATAAATAAGGACACATACAACCATTTGGTATCCCTGGCCAACATCAAATCCCTGTATTTATGGCACAACCAAAATCCACAAAGCAGGCACCCCAGTGCGTCCTATTTAGGAAAGCATTGGCTCAATAACTTATCAACAGCATTCGTGATAATAGTAAAACTGTTACTGGGGTTAACAGAACAACACCACAAAAACGCAAAATAATCAACACAGGACCTCAACAAATGTAGCCACAGATGAAATTCTCATATCACACAATGTGGTCTTAGTTTTTACAAAAACACCAGTGGAAGTGAGCTTAAACCGACTGAAGTTGTTCATCAATCAAGAATGGTAAAGAATTCCACCTCTGAAGCTTCAACAATTAGTGTCCTCAGTTCACAAACACTTATTGAGTGTTGTTAAAAGGAAAGGTGATGGAACACAGTGGAAACATGAGCCTGTCCCAGCTTTTTAGGAACGTGTTGCAGCCATCAAATTCAAAATGAGTGAATATTTGCACAAAAAAAAAAAAAAACAAAGTTTATCAGTTTGAACATCAAATATCTTGTCTTTAGAGTGTATTCAATCAAATAAAGGTTAAACAGGATTTGTAAGTCATTGTGCTCTGTTTTTATTTATGTTTTACACAATGTCCCAACTTCACTGGAATTGGGGTTGCACAGAAATTCTCCAGCTTTGCTGTTTGACAAGTCTTTCTGTAACCTCACTGCCTCTCTTAATCTCATCAACACTTGGTAATGAAACCAGGCAGTGTAGTGTAAATCAAATGATTATAATGACCAACTGACAGCTCATGATGAGTAAATCTGACCTTCCAACCATACTCATGCTCCAAGCCAGATTTGATGATTGGAAATCAAGATGAAATTTACATAATGTTGAGAAGATATAAACAAAGTGAGTAATAAGTGGTGCACTGGATTGTGTCTATCAACCTGTACAAACAGTAACGATCATGGAAAGGAAGGATTGCTGGTATTGATTGAAGCCATTGATTGGAAGAGTTATTGACTCCACAGAACATTTCAATCAATGATCTCACAGCTTTTTTTTTGTTTGCTACAATACAGACACACTGTAAAAATCAATGACACTCACACACATAAAAAGGCTTTCTTCTGAAGCCACAATGAAGCAGTAAAAAGCAACTGTCTGTTACCAGAAGATACCGCCTTGCACACTTAGCCATGAGATGGGTTTTAAATGTAGAGACATGCACCTGTAACACACAGTTATCCTCTTTCTCCATGAACTGCACACTGAGAACGACACACACTTTCAGAGCCAATGCACACAGTGTTGGTGAAGGAACCAGATCCTTATGACACTAGAACTTTCCACAGCCTCATTATGAGCTTGGCTGGCCAGGGCTGCTAGAATACGAGGCCAGCGGCCATGAAGCGACTGTCACTTCTCCTCAGCCACAGCCTGGCTTCCTCCACGCCTGTGCATGTGTGTTTCTATGGTCTCTACGTGTGCCTGAGCGTGAGTAAGAACCAGAAAGGGAAAGAGAGAATGAGGGCGCCTCCTGTAAGGCAGAGTGAATCCATATATGTGCCGTATTGATAGCAGCAGGAGAAGAGAGCCAGTGCATTGGTGTGAAAGAGAAAGCGTATCGTATACCATACCCAAAGCTGTTTTGTTAATTTCTTTTCTAACAAGAAAAACTGTTTTGATTTTCAAATCAAAACTAATAGAATTTTTTAAACTGCATTACTTACTGGATGTGAATTATTTTTGATCCAAAACTGTTTTTGTTTCAACCAGAATTTGGAGCATCTTTTCTCTAAAACTTCTACTTACAACTCCAAAGGTAAGGGCATAACCCTGCAGAATTCATGAATATGCGGCCATGATATCAAACACACCCTCACAAAACCGCAACCACGAAACAGTTCTTGCCTGATAAAAAATTCACAGCTAGTAAAAGTCTTCCTCTCAATCATGCAGAGGCAGTAGTTAGAGCCGGGTGCTTGGATATCATCTCTGATTTCATCTTCAGACTTCACGTTTGAATGAATCTTGGTTAATTTTCTTTATTTCTATTTTGTTTGTTTGTCTTCTTTTATTTCGTTAAAGTGCAGAAATATTGATTACGCACAAAATTTGTGTCAATCAAGAAGGTTTCATTTCCTGTTCTGAATAAGCTGTTTCAGTTAATCTGTACGAGTAGTCTTTTGCAAGGAGTTAAACAAAGAATTCCTCTACACATGGGCTTGTTTTAGTAACATTGTAGGGATGTAACAATGACAGCAGGTCAACGACAGGTTGTCCTCCAGGCCCTAAGACAGACTGGAGTCTATCCCAGCTGTCTTAGGGTGAGAGGCGGGGTACACCCTGGACTGGTCGCCAAGCAATCACAGGGCTGACACACAGAGACAGACAACCTTTCACACTCACACCTACAGGCAATTTAGAATCACCAAATGACCTGATGAGCATGTTTCTGGACTGTGGAAAGAAGCTGGAGTACTCGGAGAGAACCCACACATGCACAGGAAGAACACGCAAACTGAACACAGAAAGGCACACCTTGCCTAATCCGGTATTTGAACCGTATATATATATATATATATATATATATATATATATATATATATATATATATATATATATATATATATATATATATATATATATATATATATATATATATATGTATTATAATCCCACTTGTACAGTCAGTATTTAATCATACATGACCAAACATGAGTCAGATGAACCCTAATGAGGTGAAAGGTTAAAAGTAAACCAGGAGTTTTGATACACAGTCAGTGAGAGCACCACTCAAACTGATTTCAGGGACTACAGCAGCAGCACTGTTTAGGACCTTTCTCCTCAGGTAACTTCAGCATAGTTTGTAAGGTACACAATAAAACTTACTTACTTTAATGGCGTCAAATTACAGTAATTTACTGGTGAATCTGCTGCCTGTAATTTACAGTGATTTTACTGTCCTCACTGTAAAAAATAAACAGTATATTACAGTATATTTCTGAATAACAGGAAAAATACAGTCGTTAGATACAGCCTTTGCGAGTAGTACTCAAGTCATTAAACTGCACAGGGTTGTGTGTTAAGCCGGTGCACACATTATACCATCTGTCATATACTGCATGGTTCTAAATTTCTGTAAACCATTAAACCATTGTGTTTTTTAACCATGAAGAGCACTGACTGACTATGATGTGAAGCATAAAGCACCTGTGCAACACTTTATTGCACAGCAGGGTCTCATATCAACTGCTTTTCCTCCTCAGTCACGATTGCAATAACTGTTAGGTTACAATTCACAAATGCATTCTGGTTATACCTTCTCAGCACACCATAGCCCTCTCCCAGCTGTTCAGCAGAGCTTCAGCTCACAAGCTTTACCCAGAATACCCTTGTTAACTGCAATGTTTCACTTATTGCAACCGTGAGTGAGGAGGGAACGTGGCGCAGCAGCAGACCCCCAGCGGTGATCTTCAGCTATAAACGGCAAATTACTGCAAGTGGGAGTATTTGATCATTTGGACCATAGGCAAGTGTTATTATTCCCAGAATGCATTGTTTATAACAGTATTAAACTGTTGTATTAAAATACAGTACATTACTGTTGAGATTCTGCTGTAAATTTACATTTAAGTTTTACAGTGTACATTCTCCAATTTTAAATGTTGTAGATGAATAATTGTGGAGTCTATGCAACTTTTTTTAAACAGACTTGACTTTTTTTGTTGCACTTTGAAGCAAATTTCCAGCCACACGTTGGGAAGGGAGAGACATGCAGGAGTTCATAAAAAAAAAAAACGTGTTACTGCAAGTAGATCTCATTTTGTTCACAAGATCCAGCTAGTGCAATAATTACATTATAAAAGGGAATGTTAGGACAATTTAAAATTTCATGCCATATTTCAGAGTTTAATAATTGTTGAATAATTAAAAAAAAAAAAAAAAAAAGTTTTTTTTCTTTCTAAGATATCACAATAAATACTCGGTGCTCTGTAAAAAGGTTGTTTTACAGTGACTTACTGTCAGCAAGGTACCAGTGAGTTACTGTAAAATTATTTACTGTATCGTTGCTAAATTTTAATTTACAATATCATTACTATTTTTCCCCCACAATCCATTGCTGCAGTAAACCAAGAAGACCTTTTCCAGTAAGTTAGTGCAGATATAAAATTGTAAAATCAGTTAGAGGATGGGCTTGTTATCGAGGTATTACTGCATTGTAAGATTTTGATGTTGTTACATTTCTGTCACATACAGGTGCAAGGCTCGATGTAATACTTGATAATGCATCTTTTGACCTACATTAATGTGTGTGAAAGAGTTCAGTTAAATATAATAAGGTCCACTGGACCTACTTACTGTTCTGTGAACTGCGGTAGTTCTCCTGAACCCTGACTCCTCTCATTGACATTTCACCTTTAACCTTGGAGAGGCTCCTCAAGGGATATGATGCTCTAATCCCTAGTGCATATCCTCACACACACTCGCATACACATGCTGACACATGTCAGCCATGAGCACACACACACACACACACACACACACACAGAAACATGTACTCACCACACATTGCACCAGGGGGGCAGCCAGAAGCTCCGCTCTTTCTTCTCTTTATTCCAGCATGTTGTCAGTTTCTTCTTCTCCACCGTCCTGCTGGTTCCTCTCACCTCCCTCTTCCTCTTCTTCTTCTTCTTCTTCTCCCTCTCCCCCTCCCTGTCCCCCCTCTCAGTGCTGCTGTTCAGGTCCAGCTCTGTCGCTGGTGGGCTGAATCCAGGCGACACACACAGACACAAGCAGCCACTCACACAGCTGCAGGCGAAGCTTTGAAAACACACTCAGACACAGCTGGGTTCAGAGCTTGGCGAGCGCGCAAACACAGTCACACACCTCTACACCCACACTAGCTAACACAGACAAGCTCCTCTCAGTCCCCCGCACAGCCACACACATACACACAGTCACACACATACATGCAGCCGGTCTTTCGGCAGATGAATCCAGACCTCGGTGATGTTGAGAAGAATCAGATCGGTGTCATTTCTTCATCGCATGAAGTCAGAGAATCACCCATCGTGGATCTATTCAGGAGAAAAGAAAACTGAGGGATGCGTCCTGCTTCCACTTGAAGGATCCTTACTGTGGATGGACATCAAAGCAGATCCACAGCTACATTTCTTCAAGTCACGACAGCTGTGGAAATCCCATTTTAGAGAAAGTTGGAACAGTTCTAATCAGCTAAGAAAAAACTAAAAATCTGACACATTATGGATCATGTTCAACTTATCAGTCAATCTTATTCTTGTCTTGCTGACCAGGAGAGATTTTCCTTCTCTTGCTGTGATGTCAGGAGTCTCTCAGATGAGATTTTCCTTTTTTCCCACACGTCTTCTTCCTGCACTCGTTCCACTTTCCCCAAGAATTAGCACAGCTGGCTGAAGAGACAAAAACCTCCAGGAGGCAAGCAGCGTCCTGCCTAATTCGTCGGTCTTCCCTTAATTTGTTGCAACATTCGAACTTGACCACACTCTAGCTGTCATCCGATGCTCTTCACAGCTTGTCTGCTCCTGCGGGGGAAAAAAAAAAAAAGCTGTGAATAAAAAAAAAAAAAATCAGCTGCGCCTTTTCCGTCTGTTTCCACCCCCTCTGTGGTGGTGCAAGAAGCAGGCTCTTTCCAGTGTAGCCTGTCAGCATCAATATTTAACAGGAATGTCTTGCTGTGTTGCTGTCACAGTTAAACTTTCCATGTCCCTGTCGTTGTGTGTCGGATGACATGTTCTTTTGGTCTGCTGAGTTTCCTTCACTGTTTCTTTTTTGAGCTTCTTTTTCTGCTCTAAATGCTGCTGTGATAGTTCCTGATTTTCTCCTCACCGCTGCTCGAAGTTCAACCTTCCACAAACTCCAGTTCTCATGCAAGACAGTCACTCAGGATTCCCTCGCCTGTAGTTCTTCCTATATTTCCCATTAACTCCGTCCTTCCTGTCCTTCACTCCTTTCCATCCACTGTCCAGACTGCAGCATCCAACCCTCTCCAAACTCAACCCCATCAGGTGATTTATTTGGCCTGTAGATCTGTCTGATTCTGCTTGTCCTCTCCCTTTTCCGTCAAGAAACTGCTCAGTTCTGCTTAAGTCCTCTCACTTCTTCCCCCCTCTATCTGTCTCATTGTTCTCCTGCCTCTCCTCCTGCATGCAGAACGCACTCTGCTGGCTGCTGTGCTCTGACTCATTCGCCACTCTCTCCTCCCTTTTTCCCCTTGCAGAAGCTTGCTAATGTCTCTCTAATTTTTCCTCCTCACCCCATCTCTCCTTAACAACACATCAGGATCTTTTTGTTTTTGTTGCAGGCGCTGAAATGATGCCTCTGCATCCTGCTGAGACGGTCAGAAGGAGAACCTGTGGATGAAGAGCCAAACGGAGGGAGGGAGGGAGAGTGTCTGTTATCTGTGTTTTCTTGCAGTTTTGTCTTCATATGGAATTACAGGTGGTTTCTTCTCTCCTGCTGTGATCTTTAAATGCAAGTTTGCTTCCTTTTCATCATCCCTTTGCCTTCCTTTATTGCTTCTTCAAGCACCCACTTGTCACAATCTGTGGGGAGGGGAAGTAAATGTTACTTTTAAACACAACTGTAGAGGAGGGACTCTCTGAAAGAGAGAGAAAGAGAGTGGAAAGAGTAGAGATGGATAAAAAAAAAGGGGGGGGGGGGGATGCCCCCAGGATCTGTAGAAGTGACAGCAGAGGAGATATGGAGGGAGGAGGAAGAAGATGAGGAGGAGGGGGGAGGATGTGGAGGAAAAAGCCTCTGTGTGTGGGTGGAATGGATAGATCATTGTAGGATGGACACGGAGTGAAGTGAGAGGAGGAGCCTGTCAGATCATGAGGAGGAATGAAAGGGAGAATGTGTGGGAGAAGGATGGGCACATGCACGGATGTATGGATGGTTTGACAGGTTGACTGATATTCTGTGACATCCAGGACATGTTTGATGCAGCTGTCGTAAAAAACAACAAAAAAAAAAAAAAAAAAAAAAAAAAAAAAAAAACAGCCTCTCTTAGTCTTAATGTAATAAAAATATCAGAATTGTAAATTTGATATGAGTTTATCTCTTTCTGATATTTTACCTGTGTGTGAATCCTGCTGCTCTCCTGTCTCTTAATTTCTTCCCCCTTTCATCGTTTTTCCCCATCTCTCTGTCTGCTCCTGCAGCCTCTGTCTGTGCTATCACTAAAATGCAGCATCCCTCTTCCTCCTCCTCCTACTCTCTCTCTGTCTGTCTGTCTGTCTCTCTCTCTCTCTCTCTCTCTCTCTCTCTCTCTCTCTCTCTCTCTCTGTGTTCTCCCTCATTTCCTCCATTCCCTCCACTCCCGTTCTCCCTTTATTTGTCCTTCTGTCTCCTTTTCTTTACCATATCCTCTCCTCTCTTCTCTACCTTGAACCCCACCCCACCTCAACCTCTGTCACAACCTCCTCTTTTTCTCATCACCACATTTCTACTTCTCTCTCTCTCTCTCTCTCTCTCTCTCTCTCTCTCTCTCTCTCTCTCTCTCTCTCTCTCTCTCTCTCTCCTTCACTGCTTTTTCATCCTACTCTCACTGAGAGAAGCTTCTAGAACAGCCTGGCCCTTGGAGTGTAAAAGCTCCCAGGACATGTGAACACCATTCATAACCCTGCCACATGAATAATACACACACACACACACACACACACACACACACACACACACACACACACACACACACACACACACACACACACACACACACACACACACACACGCACTGTCTTCCTTTTTATCCATCTGGCTGTCAGAAACAAAAACACATCCAGCTTCGAAAACAAACCCACAGCAAGGTTTTTGTTATGCATGCATACCTGAGCACCAAGCACAGTGCAGACACACACATGCACTGCAACACAAAACCCCCCAAGCATCTGTATTCTGAGTTTTTTCCTTGTACAGTGTGAGACCGTGGCTGCAAAAGAATGAAAGATTGAACACAGAGTATATGTAGTGCATTTCCACATGACCATGCAAACACACACAGAGGACATGCTGGCAGAAGATTCTGTCATTTGAAGTGGAAATGTAGTTTAACCAACAGCAGCCCAGTCACTGCATGAATTAAAGGAACATCAGCCTTGTTATGCTTGTTTGACAGAGGAGAGCATTAAAGATGGAGTGTGTTTTAATGTCTAGATGTTTCTGTTCCTACACGTCAAACATTTGTGCAAACATGTCAGAGCTACGACATGTAAATGTGTTACACAGCCCTTTGTGATTTTTGTATTTTTGCATGTTAGAGTGTGTGTGTGTGCGTGCGTGTGTGTGTGTGTGTGTGTGGCTGGTGAGAGCTGTCCTTTTGGCCTCTAGCATCACCCAGTGCCACCATCTGTGCTGACAGCCAGATGGGTGGGTGCGTGTCTGCACGGATGTGTGTTTGCTGTGTGTGTGAGTTTTTGAGAGTACTTATTTGGGGGGAAAAAATAATGTTCCGCTTTTGTTTCACTGAACTATTTTGAGATCATTGGTTAAATAGATTCAGGAATACGAGTAAAGACACTGGCTCATCCACGTCCTCTCGCTTATGAATGAATGAATTCTGTGTGAGTGAATGCACAAATTAAGGCTGATATCACTTCCCCATCATTAGCACCAATAGAGCAGACTGTAATACCTCCCATTCATTCCTTTGAACTAATTTGTCACACATTCATATTCTTGTGGCCTGTATGTCTTGGACCAAATAGGCCTATTAAAGCTGCACTTACAACAAACAGAGCTGTGTGGAGAAAAAAAAGGGAATGAAATTTAAAGTGACAAGCATGAATAATTCTACTTCAATAAATATAACGCTAACATCACCACAGTGCAATTATTACAGTGTATAATATTAGTATAGTGTTGTGTACGGTGTGTGAAGTGGGTGAATTCTGGGAAAACTTAGCAAGAAAACAGTAATTTTTGTATTTTAAAAAAACCTTCTTTTTTTTTTTAAATTAAATTGATGTTACAAAGGTTTTTAGTCAAGCAGACAAGACGAAGACAGGATTTCAAGAAAAACACATGTTTCCTGGGGGAGACTGACAAAGACCACTTTTTCAGTATTTTTTGTTGTTAAATTTAATGTTTCTTAGTGGAGACTCAGTGGAGAAATCAAATCATCCTCCTTTGACATTACATCTTGAAACAAAGGTTTGAACAGCACTTTTGATAGACATTAAATAGAAGGAGACTACTGTGTACCTGTAACCAAGCACCAGGAATTCAACTCAAAATGCAAGACTGGAGTCAGGCAGAAAGGTTAAAACAGTTTAATCAGCCCGAGACTTGGTACACAGGCAAACAAACCAACAGGCAGAGGTATCCAGTAAACGGGAGACTGAGAAAGGGAAAAAAAATAAAAAATAAAAAACACACAAGCAGGAATCAAAAACACACGAAAGCTACACAAGGAAAAAAAATGGAAAAAATGTAAAAGACAAACTGGCACAGAAGGAGGGAAGACTGGGCTCAAATACACATGAGCAATGGAGATAAGACACAGGTGAGACACATAAGGGTGATCAGGTAAATGGAAACATGAACAGCAGTAACTCAGGGGACCTGAGGTGAGACACAAGTGTGAGTATTAAAGTAAAACAGGAAACAGAGATACTGTAAAAATAACCAAAGATACTCAAAGACGACAAAGTAGCTTTAAAAAAAAAAACCTGCATTTATTTCATGCATTTCTTTTCTGTCTGAAGTGAAAATTTTCTGTAACATTAATATAAAAAATGCCTCACAATATGCTTTAATAAAAAAGAGAGAGGAAGTCCATTACTCAAATATATTACTTCTGTGAACAAAATATACATTATGCCTCAAAATCTTAGTTAAAGTCCCTGTGAGGACTTTCTGAGTGATCTTCAAAAAGTCTCACTTCTAGATATTTGCCTGATCATAATCCACAACTTAAAATGAGATTATCAGTACCAATACAGGTTAATTCTATATCCTATTTCTTAGCTCCCCAATCAGGTCGGGCATGACCAGACTGATTTACGGCACATTGAAGTCTCCATGACAACACCACATTGGCTGACTAAGTTTAGTACTGAGAAGAGAGATCTGTTTTTCTCTGATGAAATTCTCCTGTCTTCTATGCTCTGTTTAGACATGTTGCTAACATCACTTGTGATACATTCAGGTACCTCTGGAAACTTGAGAATCTGATGATTACCCAACTTTTTGTATTGGACAGTTTTTGGTTTATAAATGCCAGTCATTTTAAAATAAGTGGTATTTTGAACCCACCGGTGGGATTAGGATCCTGAGGGTTAATCACAACATATAGTCTTACCAATGCTATTTGCTTTTTTTGTTTTGTTTTGTTTTTGTTTTGATAAAGAAATAAAATATTATCCAGAATTGAGTTCAGCCTTTTGGCCCAGCCCTCCACAATATTTTCTGTTTTTCATGTGGCCCATGAAAATAGTAATTGCCCACCCCTGCTCTGAATGTTAACCCATGTCATCACTTAACAGTATTTAAGACAATGAATAGTCTTATTTAAATATAAAAAGGAGAAAAAAAACACATCACTGGTTTAATGTTACTGAGGATGTTAGACTAACACAATCATGATAACAGAAAATAAAACATAATCCAGCAAAATGTTAAGAACGCGCCATATCCTATGAGGTCTAATAACACATGGCCTAAAATAGGATTTGGAGTCTCTCTCTCTTGTTGACTGCAACAGGTCGGCACTGATGTGCTGTCAGTGAGTGTGATCATATTACTAATAAAATTTAAATTATTCAGTTTGTTTATAATACAGACATATATGGCAAGTCAGAGCTTTTGTCAAATAGTTGTTCTGTATGGCCAGAAACCCTCCAGATGTGGAGAGAAGGTGAAGTTTTGCTGCAGATTGGGGTAAAAACTAAGTTTATTGCCTATGTAGAGCTGACATGACAGAATGTGCACGTTATGACAATGTCACCAGCAAAATAAAAGATGAACTTTGTTTCATTTTGAAGACACATTGTTGCTTCGCAAATCACTCGCGCAAGCATGTCAAAATCAACGTTTCTGATTACTGAATATCGGAGCTCACTAAGACCTGATCTTGGATGTGGATATCTTTGCCTTTTATGAAAATGTTCGACTGGCTGTGCAGTGTGTATTGTGCAGTGAGGTGCTGCCGTAAAGCAGGTGTATCTGCAGCATTTTCCATCAGAAACATTAATAACATCAAGTAAATTACAGGGTTTGCTATCCTGTGCGAGTGTGCCACACTAAAAACTGACGGGGGTCATTCTAAAATTAACCAGAGATCCCCATATGATACTAACCCCATGTGAATAGGGCTTTAGTCAGCACGCTGGCTGGCTTTTCTGCTGAATGCACTACATGTCAGGTATGAGTACCCCACACCTACCCATAAGTTTATTCTCTATTCAAAGAGAAGGCCTCACCTCTCGTTGAGCCTCCCTCAGCACTGTAGCTCCGTCTCAAGGCATGGCATCACAAACTTCCTCAGACATGCATGTCTCCCTGTACTCAAAGACGTCTGATGCTTCATTTTGTTCAGCATTTAAACTCTCTTGAGATTGTGTGGAATGCAATATAAATGAGTGTCATACAATGTGTTTGTTAAATGGTGTATGTGGTTTCCATGGGATTGGTAAAGACCGTAGACTGTAAAATTAATGGACATAGTCTCCACGACGTCACCTGTTTGTTTGTGAAACAGACTTTAGAGGCAAATCTGCCAGAACAGCCATACTGGAAATGGGGCGGGCTTTGAGTCTCCACAGTAACAGCATTAGGGCACCCGTCAGTCACATGAGCTGACCTGTGCCTCTGATTGGGCAAACTTGTGATCTTAATATCTTCTAAACTGCTGAGTTAGAAGAAAAATTCACCCCCCCCCCCCATACAGTGTGTGCCGTTAGCGAAATTAATGATTCAGATGGGAGACATTTTTTGTTTATTTCTGCTGTGAAAACAACTTTTTTTTGGCTTGGTGTGTTTGTGACTTTCGGTACTTCCAGATCCAGCCTCAAGCGGACACTCGATGAACTTCAGATCTTAGCACTTTTGCATTGTCTCATATTTTCAGACCGGAGGTTGCGGCTTTGTAAATACTCATTATAGTGTAAATGATTGTTAGACACCACATGGTCCCAGTCGATTCCAAGACAACACCACGTATCTTCATATAGAAAGTTATATGAAGAAAACAAACTGTTTGTTGGTCTACTCCATCCTTTTTCTTGGGCACTCAGCAATTATTTCTATAAACTGATTTCCTGTCCTGATGAAAACCTGCTCCAGAGCAGGTTGTTGTTCAACATAAGTTACCATGGTGGTCTGTCCAGGTAAAAAGTGAACTACCTCTGTAGTTCTGAAAACTTGGAGTCAACACTGATGTTACCTATTTAACTAAAAAAACCTGCTTCATGGTTCAAGACTCAGGTGAGGGAAAATTAAGTCCACCAGGGTCAAAGTGGCACTAATTAAGTAGTACCCACTTCTACAGGCTCAGATTTCAGGTGATGTGCTGTAAAGGGTGTAGGGGATCAACTAACTGAGTTGTATTGTTCTGTCATCCAATTTTTGTCAGTCATTAATTATAACATACTCCTAAATGCAACTGAATAACAGTGTAGAAGCTGGCAGTAGTTAAACATCAAATACTGGCTGTTTGGATAGAATAGCATGTTGTTTGTTGATATTACAATTCTAAGTCTGAGGCAAGCAAAGTGTTTGTTCTTGCACGAAAACTACAACTTACCACTTCCTGTTCTTCACCTCTAGGAGGAGACAAAGATACTGATATTTACAAGACAGGAACCTCATGCCTGAATAATCATCAGCTGTACAGGTCCTTCTCAAAAAATTAGCATATTGTGATAAAGTTCATTATTTTCTGTAATGTACTGATAAACATTAGACTTTCATATATTTTAGATTCATTACACACAACTGAAGTAGTTCAAGCCTTTTATTGTTTTAATATTGATGATTTTGGCAAAATAGTAAAGAAAAACCAAAAATCCCTATCTCAAAAAATTAGCATATCATGAAAAGGTACTCTAAACGAGCAATTAACCTAAACATCTGCATCAACGAATTAACTCTAAACACCTGCAAAAGATTCTTGAGGCTTTTAAAAACTTTCAGCCTGGTTCATCACTCAAAACCGCAATCATGGGTAAGACTTCCGACCTGACTGCTGTCCTGAAGGCCATCATTGACACCCTCAAGCAAGAGGGCAAGACACAGAAAGAAATTATTCAGCGAATAGGCTATTCCCAGAGTGCTGTATCAAGGCACCTCAGTGGGAAGTCTGTGGGAAGGAAAAAGTGTGGCTAAAAACGCTGCACAACCAGAAGAGGTGACCAGACCCTGAGGAAGATTGTGAAGAAGGGCCGATTCCAGACCTTGGGGGACCTGTGGAAGCAGTGGGCTGAGTCTGGAGTTGAAACATCCAGAGCCACTGTGCACAGGCGTGTGCAGGAAATGGGCTACAGGTGCCGCATTCCCCAGGTCAAGCCACTTTTGAACCAGAAACAGTGGCAGAAGCGCCTGACCTGGGCTACAGAGAAGCAGCACTGGACTGTTGCTTCATGGTCCAAAGTACTTTTTTCGGATGAAAGGAAATTTTGCATGTCATTCGGAAATCAAGGTGCCAGAGTCTTGAGGAAGTTTGGGGAGAAGGAAATGCCAAAATGCCTGAAGTCCAGTGTCAAGTACGCACAGTCAGTGATGGTCTGGGGTGCCATGTCAGCTGCTGGTGGTGGTCCACTGTGTTTTATCAAGGGCAGGGTCAATGCAGCTAGCCATCAGGAGATTTTGGAGCACTTCATGCTTCCGTCTGCTGAAAAGTTTTATGGAGATGAAGATTTCATATTTTAGCACGACCTGGCACCTGCTCACAGTGCCAAAACCACTGGTAAATGGTTTACTGACCATGGTATTACTGTGCTCAATTGGCCTGCCAACTCTCCTGACCTGAACCCCATAGAGAATCTGTGAGATATTGTGAAGAGGAAGTTAAGAGTCGCCAGACCCAACACTGTGGATTAGCTTAAGGCCGCTATAGAAGCATCCTGGGCCTCCATAACACCTCAGCGGTGCCACAGGCTGATTGCCTCCATGCCACGCCGCATTGAAGCAGTCATTTCTGCAAAAGGATTCCCTACCAAGTATTGAGTGCATAACTGAACACAATTATTTTAAGGCTGACTTTTTTTGTATTAAAAACACTTTTCTTTTATTGGTCGGATGAAATATGCTAATTTTTTGAGACAGGGATTTTTGGTTTTTCTTCACTTTTTTGCCAAAATCATCAATATTAAAACAATAAAAGGCTTGAACTACTTCAGTTGTGTGTAATGAATCTAAAATATATGAAAGTCTTATGTTTATCATTACATTACAGAAAATAATGAACTTTATCACAATATGCTAATTTTTTGAGAAGGACCTGTATGTGTTTACTGCACTGCAAAAACTGACATCTAAGCAAGTGTTTTTTTGACTTATATAACGTAAGATTTGCCTTATTATACTTGATATGAGCCACATTCAACAGACAAGTCCAGGAACGTGTCTTATTTCAAGATATTAAAAGGCAAAAATAAGGTCTGAATTACCTGCAACAAGTACAAAAATCTGCCAGTGGGGCAAGAAAAATTTACTAGTCCAATTTAGAATAATGTCTAAATACAAGAAACTTTCAGTTACTCCACTGGCAGATATTTTTACTTGTTACAAACAATTCAGAGCTGATTTTTGTCTTTAAATATCTTTAAATGAGACATGTTTCTGGACTGGTCTGGTGGATGAGGCTCACAGTAAGTCTAAAAGGACATTTTTACTAAAAATAAGACAAAAGAACTTCCTAAGATTTCAGTTTTTAAGCAGTGTATGCAGGATCTTCTGTCTCCCACTGTGCTTGTGCAGATGTAGGAACAACTTTATCCACCAAGCCATCCATAATGTAATACAGGGCTACTTGCCTGCACCAAAATCTGCAATTTATCCCTATCCTTCACACTGGTGGCAAAACTAAATGACATGAAGTGCATTTCTGTAATATTATGTATTAGTAAATAGGACAAAATAGTTTCATGCTTTATTACTTTGAGATTGAATAAAATCTGTTTTATGACATAATCTAACGGCACAGAATATTTTACTCCAACTTTATTGGCAACAGAGTAAATTAATCCAAGAAGAAAATGTCAGATGTTTGGACACAGTTGCCTTCTTCTTTTAGCATAAACCAAAGAAATCTATTCAACTCACCTTTGAGTCCCCGCAGACATCGGTGTCAAATTTAAAGTAACATAAATCCTCCCTGAGATATAACATTGACAAGAGTAGGACAGACGGATGGACAACTTAGTCTATAATGCCTTTGGGAAAAGCTATTACTGGTGCAGGAGGATAAAAACTGTCATGTCAGTAAAATAAAGACAGATACCCAAGGCTGCACTTACCAGTGTTAATAAAGTCCAAGATGAAACATGTTATGGCAGTAAAGCTTTTCAGGGCTTTATCAAATATTTATTCATTAATTCATCTTCTATACTGCTTATCCTGTTCAGGGTCGCAGATGGCTGGAGCCTCTCCCAACTTTTCACGCTCACACCTACAGTCAATTTAGAATCACCAACTAACCTGATGAGCATGTTTTTGGACTGTGGGAGGAAGCTGGAGTACCCAGAGAGAACCCACGCATGCACAGGGAGAATATGCAAACGCCACACAGAAAGGTACCAGGTGATGGAGGATTCGATCTTGTGACCTTCTTGCTGTGAGGCTGCAGCATTAACTGTTGCAAATATATTTCATGTTGGTTAATATGATCAATGTTTCATATTAACTCTCCAGTATGGACTCTTTTACTATACAGAGTAACACATCCTATGGCTGCCAAATCACACCGATACGCCTTAGAGTTGGGTCAAGACATCATTTGGCTGCTTAAAACCTGGATGTGAGCCACATCTCTACATTGCTTTTTAATTCTTTGCCAATAAAACTCACAAAATCTTTGCTGATCTTGAAAAGTTTGATTTTATTTATGCACATTTTTAAATTGATTTTATTCACTCATCTCCTGCTTCTCTGTGACCCTTTGCATCTGAAAGTAGTTGATTTGAAAGTTAATGAAATAACTGAATAAAATTTGCAATAACTGGCAGTGAGTACAGCATCTGCACAAGACTGTTGATTTAATGTAGTAGCAACCCTCCCCAGTTTATCTGTAATAATCTGGAGAAGATGATCCCTGAGCTTAAGCTTTATTTTATGTTATACATGTACTATAAAAACGACTTGTTAGAAACAGAAGTAAGCATTAAAACATGAGCTGTATGCTGCAGCTGTCTCTTCATGGTAAATATGTCCTGGGGAACTTAATGTCTTCTATGACCTGAAGCAAACAAAGGTAATTCAGTGGAAAAAGTCTGAAGAAGCTCATGTTTTCTCCCTCAGCAGCTGTATGCATACAGGTTCTTTCTACAGACAAACTCTAGAGGAAATGTTGGAGATTATTGTGAGGAATGTAACTGCTTTGAGGGTTGTGCTGAACAGACAATGTTATGTGGGGTTTGCACTGAGAAGGAGCCCAGATGCAGACTAAGAAGAGAGATTTATTGCAATAAAAGGAAAATAAAAAGGGCGTACTGAGAGAGTTTAGGAAATCAATAAGCAAAGAAAAAATTGTGCAGAGTCCAAAAAAGAGACAGCTAAAAGGAGATACCAACACAAGGAGCAGGGTTGATAGCTTAGCACAACAAACTTGGACAAGAAATACAGGGACTGGTTAGTTGGACACAGTTGAGGCCAAATACATACACAGCAAAAATACTTCCACATTACAACACAAATCTTGCGAGGTCAAAAGAGAAAAAATAGGGCCATAGCCCGTCTTACACAAAGGCATAAGGCCTGGTATACATGTTAGCTCATTAATCTTACCTGATGAAACATCCCTCTGGAGTTTCTTCTTGCTACATGCTGTTTGCTGAACCCAGCGTGACCTTTTGGTATTTTGCATTTCCTGTCTTCCCATATAGAATTGATTTCCCCTTTGTGACTGGCTTTCTGCTATCCCTGACGCATGCCTCGGTAGTCTTATGTACCTGGAATCAAAGAACCCCTGAGCTTTATTACTGTTGTTTTTTTTCACCAGTTTGCCTTCTTTGTCTGCATTCAGGTCCTACACACAATTGCCTTGACATCAAGATGCTGAGGGTGGCTCCTGTGTTTATGGACATTTGACTGTGACAAATTGTCCTGTAAGTTCTCATTTTGCTTCATTTCTTTGCCTCTGAACTGGTTGTTTACATGTTTGATAGAACTTCCAAGAAATAAGGCTGAGATGAGCAGTTACTTTTGTCAGTGGTAACGCCTTATGATAGTTTGCTGTTGACTCTATCTCATGTAATGTGAACTGCTTAGCAGATAAGGCCAACAGGTAAATGAACTGTCACGGCAAGACCCACAGAATAACTGCTCATGTTCCTCTCAGTAAAATCTCTGTCTCTCTAGTGTCTGGTGCATCATTCATCTATTTGGGGCTGAATGCCAAATGCATTTCAATGCCAAGTACGTCATATCAAATCAACATAACAGCTCTTTCCATTTCAAAGGCTTCTGCAAATGGGACAGAGGAAAAAATCTTACCATGTTGTCTGTCTGTGCCTGACTTTCTTACCACTTATCTGGGACTTAAACTTTGTTTAACTGCTAATAAATGGAAAAGTTTTTAAAAACCTGCCCGGTTTGTACGGGCCTACCATAAAGGCTGCTGCACTTCACATATTTGATCTGTCTACTTTTACTCTTTCAACATTGTTGTTGGTCTTGTTTGTTTTTGGTCTTTTGGGAAGGGCAGAGACAAACTAGACAATTTCCACGGAAATCGTGAGAGGGGCTCGGGCCGCATGCCGGCTGACTCTTCTTGATATACTTTCTAATGTGTCCTCTCCCTAACTGTTGTGGGAACATAAAAGCTACTCATGGGCTATAGGTGTGTTTGGTGAGATTGATGTGTGGTTACACATCCACACATGGTTTCTAGTTTAACTGAGGTCATATTTAACTCATTCACACAAATGCGCACTTTGTGCCCACTGTCACATATAATTTTTACACTCTGGAAACACACAAACAGATATATGCATGCTTAGATGTGGTGGGGGTTTTGTCTGAACTGAGGTCCCTCAATCACGATCATAAATGCACACACCAAACACATAGGCGCGCTCTGCGCGCCATTTCAAAATGAGGAACCTCTCTGTGAGATGATTTGAATGGTGTAACATTGACTACAAAAATACACACACAAACACAAAGAGACATGCACGCTACACGTGCTTAAACGTGGTGGGTGTTTTGTGTAAACTGAGGTCTCTTTATCACAATCATAAACACACACATGTACACATAGGCGCTCTTCGCTTTCCTTTCAGGGACAAGAATCCCCCTGTGAATGGCCTTCAATGATAAAACTTTGTTCAACGAAAAACAGACACACACCTACACACACACATACATACACACACACACACATACTCAGCCAAACACGCACACACACACACACACACACACTCACACACCCACACATACACACACACACACACACACACTCAAACACTCACACACACACAAAGACATGAGCATGACACGCTAGAATGTGAGGGTGTTTTGTGTGAACTGAGGTACTTTAAACATCATCAATACAGTCACACACACATACACGTTTGCGCGCTTTACATGCCCCTTCAAGGACAAGAAAACCTCTGTGTTTAAGCTTTCATTGATAATATATTGTTTGATATGAGTTATTTCATTCAAAAGGAATCCTCACTCTCTCCGTGTGTGTGTGTGTGTGTGTGTGTGTGTGTACTTGTTTTGATAATATAGCCAGGCTCTCCCAGAATGCCCCAGAATGTCCTTCGTCGGTTTTTCGGGGGGTTTTTTCGGCCAAAAAACACCGAAATTCTTAGAAAAGTCATAGAACACCATTCTGGACCGAGCCGCACGTTTTGATATATAATTTGTTGGGGTTTTCTTAAAGCTCTGGGAGGAGAAGCGGTCCAAAATTTTGGACGGAAGATGAAAAAGAAAAAAAAAAGAAGCGCAACGGAAGTGGCTTCGCCCCTCTTCCCCATAGCAAAGCTATGGGGGAGAGGGGCTCATGCGAAGCCCGAGGCCCTAATAAAGTCGAAGATCTATAGACCCATTTACTGTTAGTAAACAAAGCGGGCTGCGCGCGCATCCTGGCAACGGAAGTATGGCGGGTAGCAGTGGCTTGTCAACCTATGCGGGTGCATTATCGCTAAAAGATCGCGAAGAATACTGAAAAAAGCTCACTTTAACAAATGGCAAGAGGCTCCCAGATCCCTGTACACTTACCGAATGGGACTATGATGTTACCCAGTGGCCCAATATTCAGTGGCCTGATATTTACCTATATTTAATTGAAAAACCTAGCGTGTATACGAGAGAGAAGCTGCGAGCATACAAATATTTGGACGCCTATGATTATGCGATTTGTGGACATGTACAGGAGGTGAAATACAAGGACATCGATGAAGAGTTCCGTGTTATGATGTCTGAAATCCTGCCCAGCCAAAGGCAAGGGCAGAAGACTACCATATATGAGGCGTGGGTGATCGTCAACAAAGTGGAGAACTATATACACACAGCAAACTGCACTTGTATGGCTGGGTAAGTATATTTTGCGCATCTTCCCAATTTTTGCCCTTAGCTTCTCAAGCCCTGGTTTTAACATTAAATCATATATACCAGAGAGACTGTTTTTTTTTTTAAATGTCTTTTTACATTACAGTCTTGGATCCTGCTGTAGCCATGCAGCTGCGATACTCTTCAAAATAGAGCTCTGTGTTAGAGTGGGAAGGACGGAGAAAGAGGCAGTTACTTCAGGTGTGTGCATGTGGAAACAGAGTAGAAAAGAAGTCAAGCCAGCTCCACTGAGGGACATAAGCTTCCACAAGCAAGCTTCGGTTGCTCTGAAACGGCCAAGAACCCCTTGGTATGCGATAAAATTTAAGTCCCTCTTGAGTATTTCGGTTCGTACAACCAAAAACACAACAACCTGACATTATGATGCCGACAGTTTAGTGTTAGCCTTTGGTTTTGCTACTCCGAGTGGTGCGAACAATGCTGGGTAAATGATATGAAGCGGTACTTACGTTGCCATGATGCGCGCGCAGCTTGTTGATGACGTAGGCTCCGACGGGGTCTATAAGTTGAAATGCTGACTCAGCATTTTAACTTAAAGATGCGGACGGAAGAACAATAGTGGCTCCTGGCGAACTCTCCCCCATAGCTTTGCTATGGGGGGAGAGTGGCTCATGCGAAGCCCGAGCCTCTAAATAGCTTTGCTATGGGGGAGAGTGGCTCATGCGAAGCCCGAGCCCCTAATTATGAGCACCACTCAAACTTACTGCTATATGTTATTTTGTGACCGTGTCAATCAAGCTTTCAGGTAAAACTTTAACTTTCGCCATAGTTTTGTGGATCAAGTATGCAGGGGGTCACCGTGAGGTCCCTAGAAGTGTCCCGGGTGTGTTTTCTCTAAAGCAGATTTCGGACCCAAATTCTGGAAAAATTGCCTTTTTTAAATGCCAGTTTGCGGGGCAAAAAAGGCCCTTTTTTCAATTGGGTCAAAAGCCCACAAAACGTGCAGGGAGGGCTCCGATACTCGCAGGGGGTCAGCATGAGGTCCCTAGAAGTGTCCCCAGTGTGTTTTCTCAAAAGTTGATTTCGGACCCAAATTCCGGAAAAATGTCCTTTTTTAAAACCTGTTTTCAGTTGGGCCAAAAGCCCACAAAACGTGCAGGGAGGGCTCCTATACTCGCAGCGGGTCACCGTGAGGTCCCTAGAAGTGTCCCCAGTGTGTTTTCTCAAAAGTTGATTTCGGACCCAAATTCCGGAAAAATTGCCTTATTTAAAACCTTTTTTCAATTGGGCCAAAAGCCCACAAAACGTGCAGTGAGGGCTCCGATACTCGCAGAGGGTCACCGTGAGGTCCTTAGAAGATTCCCCAGTGTGTTTTCTCAAAAGTTGTATTCGGACCCAAATTCTAGAAAAATGGCCTTTTTTTAAAACCTTTTTTCAATTGGGCCAAAAGCCCACAAAACGTGCAGGCAGGGCTTCGATACTCGCAGGGGGTCACCGTTAGGTCCCTAGAAGATTCCCCAGTGCGTTTTCTCAAAAGTTGATTTCGGACCCAAATTCCTGGAAAATGGCCTGACTTACTTGTCTTCTTCTCTTCCAGTACCTCTATGAGGTCCTGGTGCTACTGTCAGATCTCTACCAAGCTGCCACTCTCTGTCCTTTGATTCACTCACCAGCCTCCTCCTCAAGCCTCACGTCTTCAGCCTCCAACTCTCCTCGCACCTTAGACCCTGGGCCCCTTCCCTTCTCTCCCTTTAATAAATTCATGTAACTGATTCTTCTGCCTTTGGTTGTGCTTCTGGGTCCAAACTGAAACACCTGGTTTACAGACCCTAACAGGAAGTCAATGTCACAATTGTCCCCTGTCTCCCCAATAAGAACATGACCGCGATAAACCAGAGGTGAAGGTTTTAATGTTTCCTCATCAAAACACTGCAGGGAGTAGAGGACTTGTTGAAAATGAAAATTAAACATTGAAAATGTTTAATTAAGCAGTTAAGTGCATTACTGACATATATTTAAAAATAGTGTTCGAGAGTAGGGAAGTGCAAAAATATAAATCCAGAAAAGTATTCTTGTGTATGTTTTCCCTGTAAGTATATCACTTACCCTGCCCCTCCTGTTCATATATAAACTGATTTCATATTTCCCAAATGCCTCTGATGACTATGATAACCCCAGCTTTTATAGATGTTCCTTGTACCAAACAGGCTGGTGTTGAGGTAAGTAATATCATAATGAAGTTAGCGTTAGGAAGTAAGGTAATATGTATTGTATTATGCATCATATCATCAGGTCCTTACCAAGAGGCTAGTTCAGATTGTGTATTTCTGCAAACACTTGGGTTAAAGCCTGTTATACTTAACTTCAATGTATGAAAAAGTTCTGTTTAACACAGAATGACAAACAGGTTGATGTAGCCTGATCAGAGGTCAGCAGAGAGAAATACTGCTCCTTTAAAAGCTTATCATGTCAGGTGATTAGTCAGCTGTGAACTTGCAAAAAGTCCATTGACCAGCTGTCTTTGCAGCTTTAAAAGTCAGTCTCTTCAAACTGTTGCATAAGCATTGTGTACATGAAGAAAAACACTAGGTATGGACTTCTCTACAATTATAAAGGTCTTTACAATCTTGTAAAAAACTGAGTTAAACTACTTTACAAGAAAGCACAGCGGGCTCGTACTTTGCCCTCCTGCCCTCACTCAGGGATCAGGGTGACATCAGGTTGACAAGCTATAGACAGGTAGTCTAGACGTGAAACCAAGTTACAGGGCACTGAATAACAAGATGATGATAATTGTTCATGATGATAGTGATGATGAAGAAGAACCTCATCTCTGTGATCACTCTGTGTCTCAGACTGCTGTAAAATTCATAAACCAATGGTCAGAGGTTAAAAGAGGTCATTGTGTAAACTCCTGTGTCCCATCAATCTTTCTCCTCTGGGCCTGTTTTTTCTTTTTCTTTTTTTCTTTTTTTTCTCTTTGCTTCAGTAAAAACAGATTTGCAAACAGAGTGGAAGCAAACAAGGAAGCGGGGTGACTGACACATGTTTTCAATGATTGGGAGCACACAGTCCATGGTTAGTGTGTCATTCTGTTCTCACACACCACAGAGGAAACATGAGGCTGTGGGCCGCTGTGCTGCTGCTGCTGCTTGCTCTGCTCTCACAGGTTTTAGCTTCAGATGGTAAGTACAAAGTTAAATATCATATTTAAAAGTCAGAAACGTATTATAAGAAAGTACAAAGAAGAGTTTTGTCCTGTGTGATCAGTCTCTAACTTGGTAATGGTTCTCTCTGCGTTCATTAAAAGTTTACGTGTCCACCGATAGATGTATCTTGGATGGTTATGGATATAATTACAATTTTTTCATTTATTTTTCAATATTTAATCAAAGAAGAACAAAGGGATAAGATCGTAGCTGTCAGATGGCATCAGTACAACGACAGGTCTTCAAACGGCCTGTGTATTTAAACAGGTGTCCAGTCTGCTTTCATGTTATAAAGTTTGTCTGATTTTAAAGAAGAGAAAGTTTGTACAGATTGTCAGTCTGTATCTTTGAATTCTACACACAGCACTGGCTTAAAAGTAGTCTTAATAAATAATTAGTCATTGTTGTTGGCATGCTGTCAAACTTCAATAAACAAATCCAATTTAACTTGATTATCCAAAGGAGGAAGTTTATCAAGTCAGAGCAGCAAAGAAAACACAGCGAGTACAAAATTTATGAAGCTAAACTACAGAGAGGATGAAGCTTTTTAGCTTTATCATTTGATCCTCAGAGTCATGCATGGGTCGCTGTGAAAATGGCTTCGACTCTCGGAGGAACTGCCAGTGTGACTCCATGTGCAAATACTACAAGAGCTGCTGCTCTGACTTTGAGGTCACCTGTGGCATGACAAGTAAGATTTTTAAGAAAAGATATTCTTACCTTTCACATCCATGGTTTGAGTCAACATTATACAAAAATAACAGTCACCTTCTCCTTTCAGCTCGTGGGGACACATTTGTCCTTGCAGAGGATGATGAAGATGTCACCCAAGCCCCTGCACAATCCGCCTTCGATCAGACTTTTACCTCCAACAGTCATCAACAGAGGCCCACAAAGAAACCGACGCAGTGGGCCGGCTTTGACTTCAGACCACGGCAGCATCCAGAAACTCTTCAAATGACCAGACCCCCTCGACTTATGGATACCATCCTTCAAAGAATCCCGGTCAGACAAGAACCACTGATTTCACAGACAGCTGAAGCTTCACAGGGGGTCCCCAATACGACTAAAACCCCTGAGACTACAACTCAGGCAGAGACAACCACTGTCCCAGTGACAAACGCCACCACTGCAGCCCCAGACCCAGATGCAGAGGTCTGCAGTGAGAGGCCTTTTGACTCCTTCATGCAGATGAAAAATGGCTCCATTTATGCTTTTAGAGGTGAGTTACTGGCCACACATGCTCAGCTTATGTGGAAACAAATGCTTATTAACCTCTGTATTTTTCTAGGGGTCTATTTCTTTGAACTGGACCAGAAGTCAGTGCTTCCTGGTTATCCAAAGCTCATCAAGGACGTGTGGGGCATCAGCGGACCTATTGATGCTGCCTTCACCAGGGTCAATTGTCAAGGCAAAACTTACATCTTCAAGGTTGAGTAACCAGAACAAACCATGCATCAAGTTTGATCGTTCAACTCAATATGGAATGTACTCTCTGTGCTCGTATCATGCTTAAAAGAATTCCAAATTTGCACCAGGGAAACAAATACTGGAGGTTTGATGATGGCGTGCTGGATGAGGATTATCCTCGAGATATCAGCGTGGGCTTTGATAAAATTCCTGATTATGTGGAGGCAGCATTTGCTCTGCCTGCTCCTGGTCATAATGGGAGAGAGAAGGTCTACTTTTTCAAAGGTATGACCAGAAATAAACCAATCTATTAAAATGATTAAGTAATAAATGTAATTCAATCTTAATTTTTGTTGGTTTCTCTAGGGGATCAATATTACACATACGAGTTTCTGCACCAGCCCTCCCATGAGGAGTGCATCTCCATGTCAGAGAGGTCTCCATCCATACGGTTCAGACACTACACAGACGTCTACTACAACAACTATGAGCATTTCTTCAGAGATCTCTTCTCTAACTGTGAGTTTTAGTTGAAGAAATCAGACAAGTAAGGTAGGCATCATTCACAGCTTGATGTTTTCTACCCTTGCGTAGTTCCCCAGCATCATGATAAACATCATTTCATCGATAAAGACTGGAAGGGCCTCAAGTCTCCAATCGATGCTGCCTTGGCTGGTAGAATCTATGTCTCTTCCCGGAGGTCCACAAGACGTAGAAATGACTACCAGCCTGACCAGCGCTGGAACCAGCAGTACCAGCAGTACCAGCAGTATGGACAACAGTGGGACCAGCAGTACGGACAGCAGTGGGACCAACAGTGGGGTCGAAGAAGGCAGAGTCGTTCCCCCTTTTGGGGGTCCATGGCAGAGCAAGGGATGAACATGGGTCAGGAGTTTGCAGAGAGGGGAATGGAAATGGGCCTGAGGTTGGCAGAAAAGAGGATGGAGATGGAGGAGAGGCTCGGAAGAGACTGGGACAGACGCTGGGATCAAGACTGGGACCAAGACAGATGGAGGGACAGATACGGACCAAACAACAGAGGGAACTATGACTCCAGGGGGGACAGGTCCTACTGGGAGGCGCTCCAGAGAAGTCTGCCCATACAGACCGTCTACTTCTTTAAAGGAGGTAACATGGCAGGGCAACAGAGTTTAATGATAGTCATACAAAATACTACATTTTAAGCAATTAACAAACTCAGAGAGGAACAAATCCAAAGATAAATCACATGGATTATGTCCACTAATACATCTGCAGTCATTGCATATCCAACCAACAATCCATAACCTGAATAGTTTAGGGTCAAGGTGATATCAGCAATAAGCAGCTAAATGTGATCTTCAAAGTGATTTGCAAGTATGTTACTGCTTGATAATTACATTGAAGAGATAATTTTAAATGGCAATCAATAAATTAAATATATGTTTAAGAGTTTTAAACTAAACTAAGTTTAAACAGGAGCTCATGAGCACAGAGCTTGCCACAAAGGGAAAATGAACAACAGCAAACCCCTCATGAGATTGCAATCAAATCTGATCTAATTTAACTTAATTACCCGGAGAGGACAGTCATTTGACCAAGGGGCAGAAATCATGTTTTAAAAAAGCCTCTCTTATTATTCTAATCCCGTCTGTTTGTCTGAGCACATTTTGGTGCTCCAAAGTAAATTAACTTTCTTCATTTCCCACCAACATATTATTTGTTCATTTTTGAAGATCTGATGACATGAAGCCTTAGTGAGATGAACAACAGATGGAGACAGAAACTCAATAAATTCAGACTTTGGAGAGCTCTGTTCAGGCACAGAAAGCTTTTCATAAATACTCTCACATGCTTTGTATCAGTCCACATGACAAACAGAACTGATGCATGAAATCACTGAGGTTCCCACAAATGTCAGGAAACTAATAAAAAAAGGAAATAGGTCTGTAAGCCAAATAAAATGACTATCCTGTTGTATGTGTGTTTTCCAGATAAATACTACAGAGTCGATCTCAGGAGCAAGAGGGTTGATCCTGCCATGCCTCCATATCCCAGATCCATCGCCAAGTACTGGCTCGGCTGCTCCAGCCCCCCCGGAGCAGAGAAGTAGTTTCAAATATTTTAGGTTTTTTGAAATAAAGCAAAAGATCATTAAAGACTATTTGAATATTGTATCATTCATCTAACATCCATGTATATTCTCATTCATCCAGGTTATGCCTATTCTGAAGACTCGAACAAAACAACTGGACTGTGTGGAGTTGGGAAGATGTTTCACCTCTCATCCAAGAGGGGAACTGATGAAGCTTTTTGGATGAGAGGAAAAACATCTTCCCAACTCTACACAGTCCAGTTTGTTTTGTTCGAGTCTTCAGAATCATTCCTCTAACCCAGTGGTTCTCAAAATCTTTTCAGTCATGTACCCCTGTGAAATGTTTTTTTGTTTTGTTTTGTTTTGTTTTGTTTTGTTTTGTTTTGTGCCAAGTACCCCCTCAGACGCGCGAAGCAGTTTTGGTAGGGAAAAAAAAGAAGTAAAGGGCTGTACTATAAGTGTCTGATTTATGAAATAATCTTTATCAATTCTTTATTAACAATAACATTGTTTTAACCCTGAAAATTGTGACTGAATAGGCAAAAACATTATAACCACATCAACTATAAAATAAAAAAACAACTATAGACACTATAGAGTGTTGAAATGAAAAGATTTGTGCAGATAGAAATAATTGTCAACTTAAAGTGTCCTCTTTTAGAATCAAAATAGAGGGCTGTTCTCAAACTAAAATTATTAATGTAACAACAGATAAACATTTCCTCACAAAAAAGACAAAATTGATTGGGGATAATGGAATTTAATAACCTGCTGTATATTCAGTTTATGAACTTATATTTGATTCAAACATTGATGAATAAATAGGGCCAAATTGCTTGCTTGTTACTTTTTTTAAATATACATTTTTGAATGTTACGTACCCCCTGGAGTGCCCTTACATTCCCCCCAGGGGTATGTGTACCCCCATTTGAGAACCACTGCTCTAACCTTAAACAGGATGTGTTACAAGAGTAAAAAGTGTGTCAGACAAGTTCAGTGTAATAAACAACCAGCTGCTCTGTAGTTTCAGCAAATATTGGAAATCAATGACCCGAGTTCAGCTGGGTGATTCTCTGAACTGAGACAGAGCTGTGCCACCAGCAGTCAGCATTGACTGACCTGCTTATTGAACACCACTGGTTATATATTAGTGCTTTAGGTTTTCTTTGTTTGCCTTTTTATACTTTTACTCACACAGATAGAAATTTAGCTCCATTAACTCCACTTTATTCATCTGAATCTTTGGGTATTTGTTACTTTGCAGATTACAGTTTACATTCATTATACACATTATCAGTTTGAAAAGCATGGCTGGACATAAAATTAACCAGTAATGTATGAAGTGGTTGAAATGAGCTACACTCTATCCTGCTTTGAAATAAAAATGCTGCTTCTGTGTCACCACAGTGACAGGAACAGCAGTATGATACATATGATAGTTTATCTCTGTTGAAGGGTCACTCTGCTCTGTTTGTACTTTAACTTTGATATGCTCTGTTCATTTGCTTGAAATGTATTTTTACCAAAGAAACATTAAACATTTCTTTCACTCATAAGAGCGTACAGCTTGTTGTTGTTTTCAAAATCATGTTTCTACCAATATTTTCTTTTTTTCATTCATTTGTAAATCATTTTTTATTCATCACATGTAAGCATTCATGAAGTACATAGAAAAAGAACACTATACAATTATAACATGTTACAGGTTTTATGCTTACAAATGTCACGAGTTCATGATATACACTTCAACAGATGTTCCCTTGAGTAATAAAGTATCCCAAAATTGCAGCCCTGAGTGTACATGTCATAATATTCTACACATCAGGCTTGATATTTCTTAGGTTTAAGGGGGTAAATAAAAGAGAGCTGGATTTTATCAGCTGTAATCATGTACTGTGTGGGCAAAACAAACTGATTCAGTCACAGTTGATAGTGGGATGGCTTGTTCTGGCATGTTTTGGCTTTTATTTTCCATGATAAATGAAACAGTTGTAGTCAGTTGTTTCTCAATCTGAGGGTCAGGGTACCAAGGTCCCTGAACCCAAATGCCAAAGTGTCCTTGGGCAAGATACTTAACTCAAACTCTCCCAGTACTGTGTGTTCTCAGTGTGTGAATTAGTTAATACCAATGGGGCTTTACATAAAGGCTCTGCCATTCGTGGGGTGAATGTAACTGGATGTGAGAAGAGTTTTAAGTGGTCTGAAGATTAGAGAAGGCAATAGGTACTGTAAACAGTCCATTTACCCTTTAACATCTGAGTCATTATGAAGGTAAAGACAATGAATGAAGACATCAAAACGGGCCCGAGTAATAGTGATGGGAAGTTCGGCCCTTTTGAGAGAGTCGGTTCTTTTGGCTCAGCTCTAAAAAAAGAGTCGGCTCATTCAGCTCCCAAATGGCTCCTAATTTTGTATTATTTGTACCCTCATATTTTAGCCTAACCTGCTAAATATGCATTATTTGTGTACTGATAAACCCTTTTGCAATCAGTTTTGAGGAGAGGCCTCATAATTTCCTCGTTTTGTACAACTTTTCCGTTACAAAAGGAGGCGTTCTTACTTTTGTTTGATATTTTAATCAAACTTTCTTTTTTTCTTGCACAAAAAAACAAAAACAACAAAAAGATGCTGATCCAGATGCTGCTCCATTTACTTGTACATATGTGTTTCGCAGCAAGACACACTCTCCTCCTCAGCTTTCTGCTGTTTCACTCACTGAGGGAGACAAGACGCTCTACCTGACCAGGTGTCCCACTCTCTGCTATCACATAATGGTATGATACTATATTCTCACATGTGATTGGCTGCATGGCTGCCAAGCTGTCAGTCAAAATAAAATTCTGAACTTGGAATGGGAGCTGGGACTTGATGGGATTCGGCTCTTCTGATTCAGTACAAAGCATCGGCTCTTAGATCTTAACATCTTTTGAGCATGACACATCACTACTGAGTAATTAAAGTGCTTACATATGTATGTATATATATATATATATATATATATATATATATATATATATATATATATATATATATATATATATATATATATATATATATATATATATATATATCAAATATGACATAAATCAAATATGACATAAATCAAAGTGACAAACTCCAGTGTTGAAAAGTAAAGCTAAATTGAGGTTCAAAACACTGCAGTTCCTCAAGTGTCCACCTGGGGTGAGCACCATTAAAGCACATTTTTACATCATAATTCAATAATGTATGGGCCGCTGATATACCCTAATGGTCTAGGCTGTGCACCCTATGAAGAAAACCCTCAAGTGGACGGCCTTGGTTCAAATCTAGCCAGTGGCAAATGTCCAGCATGTTACTCCCCACTCTCGCCCTGTTTACTACTCTGTCCACTGTTACTGTCTTCTGTACAGGCATTGTTATAACTCTAGAAAGTTATACACACCACTGTTTTTGGATCAGACCGGCTGACATATACGTTTCTCAGAGGTTATGATTGCTTGATGCAGACATTTTCATAGCAGGGGTCATCGTTCTCCCCCACCACTGCAGCCTTATTGGCAATGACCTCATTGAGGCTTGCAGTGTCTCCTGCTGGTCCCACAGTCAAGTAGGTGCCTTCACTAAATCCTGCACAGGGGTCATTGCCCTGCCTGGGGTCTCTGTCAGCCCTCTGATCTGACCCTGAGTCTGCTGAACCCACCTCCGGCACACTTTTCAAAATAGAGGAAAGAGGTCTTCTGGGGGTGCCAGCCTCTGACGACAGCACATCCGTTGCACTAGCTGTATCAGGAGGGTTGAGGGCATTGTGCTTTCTCCTGATTGGCTTACAGATGCCCACCTCCCCTCCAGATGGGCCCCCCTGCTCCCACACACTTGCCCGAGCTCCGAGCTTTTTCCTTGGTGGTTTGATAATCCCTTCAGCTGCTTTCGGCTTGATCTTGCTGGACTCCTGCTCCCTCTGTCTCTGCAGGCTGCCAAGTCGTCGCAGCATTGCCTGAACAGGGCCTTCAGAGCTGGTCTCAGTTTTTGACACTGGTTTACCTGCTTTACCCACTGTAACGTACACTGTGGTGACTTTGTTTCTGGCCCCTGCCTGAGCATCAGGTGCTGATGTAGGCTGCTGAAGACCTTTGTGGGCAGTTGTGTTGGACATCGTCCTTCTTCTCTCTGATGTTCCAGATACTTGCAGTGTGGACTCGTCACAGTTTGATTCCTGATTGTTTGCCTCCTGCATGTCCACTTCATCCTCCCTCTCCTCTCCCTCAGCTCCTTCTTCCTCCTCACTCCTGGCTGCACCTCCCTGACTCTGGAGTGCAGACAGCATCAAAACTCCCCATGGTGACTTGGGTTTGTTGCGTTGGAATCCAGAAAGAGCACTCGGATCCTGGGCTGAGCCTCTCCTCTCTTTCGGGCTGAAGCGGGTCCCTTCAGCAAAGGAGACAGACGGTCGCTTGGTTTTGGCAATGCTGGAGGTGCGAGGGATGTTGAACGGGGAAGTGATGTCCTCGCTGCTGAAGCCTGAAGGGTCTAAAAACATGTTGCACTTCGAGCTCATCTCCTGAAACTCTCCACCTGCCACTGCAGGGATGTCTGACAAAGAGAGACAGAGAAGTCAAGCGACTTGAGGAGAAAGGGAGAAAGATGTCTGCAGTACCATTAAACTACCACAAGAAGCCAGTGTAGAGTTTAGTGTGCATACCTTCTCTCGGAGGCACACAGTAGAGCGCCTCTCCCTCCTCCTCATCACTGTCAAAAGAGGAACCCTCAGTCACCCAGCCAGAGGACGGAGGCTCAATGAAGCTGTGGTTGAACGTGAGCTCAGGGTCATGATGAGACACTGCATGAGCGCAACATTTACATAAGTAAAGAAAACATGTTTTTCTTTTCACTAAAAGATATCTTAAACTGTAAAGGAGTTCAGGGATTTTTTAAAAAGAAAAATCATTTTTCCCTATGGAATGATATATGTTCATACTTGTGGAAAAAAAATTACAAAAAGTTTTACACCTTCAGAAGTAAGTTGTTTTTTTATGTCGTTTGTTTTTAATATAAATTAAGCAATTCATCCTTCAGATCTTCCACTACTCCAAAAACCAAGTGGCGACTCATTTCATGGTAGATTTACCTGTTAATTTTACAAAGAAGCTGTCTCATAAAACAAAGCAGAGCTTTTTTAAAAAAAACACTTGAGGAAAGTGACTCACTTTTACTATTAACTCTTTAACAAAGAGTCATCTAAATATCCCTTTACTTAAGATGCATTCTTCTGCAGGAAACAAAGCTCTCAGATATTTGTTTTGGTCCTTATTTATACCTGTGAATATGAAACTGTGCTGCTGGTCTTACCAGTGACCCGAGGCAGGCCTGATGACCAATCAGAGATACAGGGGAGTGCAGCACCGATGTTAGCCAGGACACTGTAGACATGATATTTCATTCGGGCTGACCACCCTCCTTCAGCCACTGTCGCCCTGAGAAAAAAAAAAACAATTTAACACAAATTTAACCCTGTTGCACGAAGTCTGATTTATTATAACCCAGAAGTTGAATCCAAACACTTTGTTTCTTAAAATTATGACATTCCAATGTCCAAAAGGTCCCAATAACATCACAAATATCAGTACAAATGGAACATAAACATAATACTTTAAGATTTCTGGAGATAAAGTGATAATGTTCTGGTTTCTACTTTCATGTGTTGATATTTACGGTAAAGACTTTTAAATTAGTGGATCAAAAATTAAAATCAAGAACCAAAACGACCTCCAGTCAGATTTGATTTGAAACATTTGATAAATACAAATATAGATATAGAAGAGGCTGCAAAGTGGTGCAGCCTCTCACTGTTGCCTCACAGCAAGAAGGTTCCTGGTTCGATTCCCTGGTCAGGCATGTGCCTGTGATTCAGTTCAATTCAATTTAGTTCAATTGAATCACAATTGAATTGAACTGAATTGAATTTGATGGACTGGCAACTTGTTCAGGTTGTACACTGACTCTAGCCCAGTGATGGCTGAGGTGGGCTCCAGCCCCGCTTTGACCCAAAAAAAGTGAAAGCAGTAAAAATGATGGATGGATGATAAGGAGAAATCTTACAGGGGTGCATACGAAGGGGTGGCCAGGAGTGACCTGGGTGACCTTGAGAGAAGCTTTCTTTGCTTTTCAGTGATGCTTTTCAGTCCTTACAAAGTTTATCCTAAAAAAAATTTAACATTGCCACGGATCTGCTACATTTCTTTTGTACATTTATTTACATGTTCTCACACACTTCATGCCACTCATAAGTTACTGTTCCACTCCACAGTGTGGGGCTGAAGTGGATTACAGACCTGTCTTTGTCATCAACAGGGCCTCCTCCACAACACAGACAGCAGAAGAGCACAGCCAGGAGCAGCAGGAGCAGAGGAACCAGCACACCTGCCAGTACAGAGCCTCGTACACCTGTTACACACATAACACACCATCACACACAAAGTACACACATAACACAATCACATACAAAATACAAATACACACAAAACACAAACACAACCAAAAAAATACAAAAAAAAAAACAATTACACACAAAACACAAACACACACAAAAATACAAAAAAAATACAATCACAAAATACACAACAATTACTCACAAAAACAAACACACATTTTACACCAGTTTCATTATTGTGGGTATGATTATCTGTTTTTTGTTTGTTTGTTTGTTTTGATTTGTTTTGTTTTGTTTGTGTGTGTATGTGTGTGTGTGTGTGTGTGTGTGTGTGTGTGTGTGTGTGTGTGTGTGTGTGTGTGTGTGTGTGTGTGTGTGTGTGTGTGTTTGTGTGTGTGTGTGTGTTTTATGCCTCTACAGGTTTCTAATCACACCTAACAAATATATATATATATATATATATATATATATATATATATATATATATATATATATATATATATATATATATATATATATATATGGATACACAGTTGCATTTTGATTGTGGGAGTTACCGTTTGGGCAGACACCAGTGACTCGGTCACACACAACATCCACACCACAGTCACAGTGAGAGGAGCAGTTGATCCCAAACTGCAGGGCAGGGCAGCTTCTGTTACAGCTATAAAAAGATAAATCACACAGTTTGGCTCCCACAGCAAACACAAAGCTCCATGTACCAACATGAATCACCTTCTATTCAAGCGCCCAGTGACAACATGAAGTCATGACTAATGAGCATTGCAGGGTTGTGAAGATGGAGAATAGAGGGCGGTTTCACATGTTTGAGCATGCTTACCTTTTGATACATTTCACTTCGGTGATTTTGCTTGATTATATTTCTTAATTATCTTAATTTAAAAAAATAATTTCTGCTAATTTAAAGACTAATTTACATTAATCATCTCATGTTAACACATTGTTTGTCACTGCCTGACCATATTTTGAACTGTATTTCCACTTATTTGTCAATCAGCTTTAGAAACATAAAGGAGTTATTAAAAAAAAAGTTTAATTGGTTGAATTATAAAACTGCAGTCAGTGCTGATCTCTGATAAAAAAAAAAGGTGTATATGTGCAGCTGGTGTGTTATTCTACAGGCTCTGCCAGCCAACTCACCTCTCTCCCTGAAAGCCCGGCTCACAGACACATCTTCCTGTCACATGGTGGCAGTTACCATGGAAACAAGGGCCACACAGGAAGCTGCAGGCGTCTCCAAATGTCCTGTCAGGGCAGGCCTCCTCACACCTTGCAAAAGGGAAGCAGACAAAGGAGCAAAATATGGTAAAACCATTTCTAGTCCATGAAATATGAAATTCAAACCTGGTTCTCTCTATTTTGTGTATAACCCTCTCACATAAGATTAAGGACTCTACAACTTCTTTTTTTTATTGTCATTTTCCATACAGTATGAAAACCCAGTTATTTAAATTAAGTGGTAAACTGCTGCAATGGCTGATGTGTGACATGGACTTTTAGAGACAACTCAAAAATGCAGGAAGGTTTCCAAGCAGGTTTCATCACTTATGGATTTGTGCCCCATAAAAAAACAGTATCCTCACAGATGCTTTTGGTTTCAGTGTCATTTGGGGCAATTTCAGACAGCTGGGTTTGTACCAAAGATGGAATCCTTTGTTATCTGGATGGATGAATAGATGGCTGTTGATGCTACATGTGACTATAATTATCCCAAAACGAGAGCTAAAATACAGCACAGTCTTAAAGCTGAATACACACCTGGATCCAACCCATCCAGGGTTGCATGTCCTACATTTTCCAGTTTTTTGGTCACAGGGTTCATTATTTCTGCATTGTGGACACTTCTCCCTGCAGTTGTCACCATAGCTACCAGGTGGGCATGGGCGGTCACATTGTGTGCCATTCCAGCCTGGCTCACAGGCTCCACACGCTCCGTCAGTGGTAGAGCATTGCTGTTTGTCCTTACAGAATCCACATCTGAGGACAGGAGAGAGCCATTAGTAACACAAGAGTTTTTAAACAACAGAGCCTTCCTGATGAGACCTGATGAGACCTGATGAGACCTACCTCATTGTACACCCACTTCCATATTCCCCTGCCTCACAGGGCAGGTTGCAGAACTGACCCTTGAACCCTGGGTGGCACACACACTGCCCATTAGCTGGGTCACAGCGGCTGTGTGTGAAGTCACAGTTACACCGCCGGTCACAGCTGGGTCCCCACCACTCTGGCTCACACTCACACACACCAGTGCGCTGATTACACTGTGACCGATAGCACTTACAGAGCCCGGGGCATTTCAGCCCCCAGTGGCCCCTGTTGCACTGACACCGACCCGTAAGCTGGTCACAGCTGGGGCCCACCGACCCCCCACTGTTGCACTGACATGGTTTGGAGCAGGTGGACGTCCACCAGCCTTCATCACAGGTGCAGTTCCCATAGACAGGGTTACAGTGGCCGTGTCGCCCACACTTGCAGGTGTACTGGCACAAAGGACCCCAGCGGTTTTGGTTGCAGGTGCACTCACCCGTGACTGGGTGACAGCGGCCATGTGGGTGGCAAGAACACACCTGGCGACAGTTTGAGGCCCAAAACTCAGGAGGACAGCCTGAACACAACACAGAATAAATGAATAAAACCTTTACAAAGAAAAATGGTGCATCCACCAAGTCTTATCTTTTTTTTCTATTAAATAACTCTATAATTCAGAAGGGGTCATTTGTGTTTTAATAGCTACTGGGTTCTTCAACAGTCCAGACCTGTCTCCCATTGAAAATGTATGGAACATTATGAAGCACAAAATACGACAACAGAGACCCCGGACTGTTGATCAACTGAAGTTGTTCATCAATCAAGAATGGTAAAGAATTCCACCTCCAAAGCTTCAACAATTAGTGTCCTCAGTTCACAAACACTTATTGAGTGTTGTTAAAAGGAAAGGTGATGGAACACAGTGGAATACATGACCCTGTCCCAGCTTTTTAGGAACATGTTGCAGCCAACAAATTCAAAATGAGTGAATACTTACAAAAAACAATGTTTATTAGTTTGAACAATAAATATCTTGTCTTTGTAGTGTATTAAAAAAAGGATTTGCAAATTATTGTATTCTGTTTTTATTTACTTTTACACAACGTTCCATCTTTGGGGTTGTACCATCAGGAAATAGTGACCTATACTGGTGTGGTTCAGTCATGAGTCTCATGTTTATTAGTAGAAACGTTTTTCAGTTTATAATGTAGTTTTGGAGAAGAACAGTGCTATCATCTTTTATAGTCATTTATATTTCATTACATTTTCTCACTTTAAATCAAACTGGCAAATAAAAGGAATAAATCAAATAAATGATGCCTGGAAGCTTCTGATGTTTTATTGTGACTCACGTGTTTTACAGTGAGCTCCAAAGTAACCAGGTGGGCAGTGACACACTCCAGGGTACACACAGATTTCGTCCTTCTGGCAAGCCTGTTCTCCCTCACACACAGCTACACACACACACACACACACACACACACACACACACACACACACACATACACATACACACACACAAACCATATAAGTAACACAAAAAGTGAAAGGCACAAGGACTGCTGCAGTTACAGAGAGGTTACACTCACGTATAGTGCACTCTTTTCCCTCCTGAAGCCATCCAGTGCAGCAGATCAGGGTGGAGGGGTCTCTGATGCACAGAAAAACAATCAAATCAACAAGAAAGCTTCATATTCAATTAAAGTAATGTGTTATCATACCTGAAAAAATCAGTTGAAACTGAAGATCATTTGATGTAATAAATAGATTCTTTTGATCTGGTACAGTCTTTCACTTGGTTTAAAGAGGATTGTTTTAAACGCAGAACAAACGAGTCTCAGGTTGGCAGCAAATATCATGTTTGTAAAATCATTTTGTCATTATTGGCTGTGGTTCTCTAAAATATAACGGATGTGTGCGAGTGTGATGGTAATTTAAGGTGTACCTGGTATTGTGGCAGACGTTCCTTCCAGCAGGATCCATTATGTTTGAGGAGGACCATGAGCAGCAGAGCAGAACACTCAGAGCTATGAGGAGAAACTTCATCTCCACACAAAGTCCAAAACAGAATCCAGAAGCGAATAACTTTCCAACCTCTTTGTGCCTAAACGGACTCCTTCTCCAGCTTGTTCTCCTGACACTCTGATGGAGCACAATAAGAGACAGTATCTCCGTCTACCCTCCACCCTTCCCTCATTACCCCTGGCCTCTGTCTCTCCTGTGAGTTGTCTTCTGGCTCAGCTGCAGCCAGAGGTCAGAGCCCCCCGGTTTCCTCTTCCCATTTCCTGGGGAAGTCAGAGCCACTTCCTTCTATTCAGACGGACGCTGAGCTTTTTAAAGATGGATCGTACACTAACACACAAAACTCGCCACACACACTGATGGAGAACGTACAAACAGAACCACACATCCGTGATGGTCACTTTTTTTTCCCAGAATCCATTGTTGAGAGTCTTCCAGGACGGGATGAGGAAAACTTTCTTCCTCCTTATAAGTCACAAAACTGAGTACTCAGTGAATCATGTGATCACTTTAAGTCTCTGTGGATCTTTGGAGTCTTTTTCTTATATCATACAAAAATAAACGGCATCATTAAGATTTTTTAATACATAATGAATTTTATTGAATCTCTATATCACAGAAAATCCAGCGTTTAATCATGTTGTCATATAGCATCACTAAAATGCACTCACATGGCAGCTGACATCTTAAATCAGTATCTTTAGTCGGCAGACTTTGCATAAACACAGCTACAAAAATAAACCATGAGCTCAGTTTTTCTAGGACACGATGTGATTGGAAGCTCATACATTGTCACTCATTAAATACAAGACCACTGGCCCGTCAGTGTCTCAATACTGTAGTGTAATGGTAGGATAAAAATAATGTGCTCGCTTCAGAGCTCACTTATGGAGGTGGGGGGTAAAAAAATAAGTACCATTCCTCATTTCCACAAGCAAAGTAACACTTCTGCAAAAGCTGGTACACCATCCAAAACACCTGTTCGCACACACTGACATGAGCGCATGTATGGCATCAAATGAACCAGCACAAGGCATCACTTTATTAAACACTAAAAAAAAAGACTTCTTCTCTTAAAAATACACGTGTGAGTTAAGGCTCAAGGGGGGTTAAATGCAAGCACTGCTGAAAGAGAGCACAGAGTCATCTTAAGAGTCCTTGAGCATAAAAGTGCTTCAAATGGAAAAACTTCGCTTTCAAATATCCTCCCCTACTGAGGTAAAAGTTTACTGATAAAGACGGTAAAATTTGATTCATCTGTTATAAGAATAATGTACCCTAAAGGAGCAGAGAGGAACTTTGAAATATCATGTGATAGGAAAGTTTCCTTTCAGAATAAAAGTTCTAAAATGTCTTTGGTTTTTGCTAAAATACTTGAGGACTTATATAAATAAATGTGATTTTTAAAACCTTTCTAATGATGAAGTATCCTGGTATGATTTCAACAAAGGAAGCACCTTTCTGAGGATAGTTGGATCCAGTGGTGTAGTGGTCCCTTGAGAAGTGGGTATACTCTAAATTTTCACCTATTTTTGAAGTAGTACAGAAAAAAAGACGGTTTTAGAACCAGTGACGTAAGACTACTCTATTTACCCAAAAATCTGTCATTTCTACTTGCTCACTATTATAAAATCATCATGACTTAATTAGGAGCAGTTTGTAGTTACTACTGGTCACACAAGTAGAATGGATGAATGTAAAATGTATTTATCATGAGGCAAACATGGTGTTTCGGTTATTTTTTGAACATTTATTTAAATAAAATACTTTAAATCTGAAGTTGACAATGCTTTCTTGTTCATATTCAACTCACCGCCGCTTGTTCTGTTGTTTGGTCTGCTCTGCTGCCGTTCACAGTCAAGTGTCACACACAGACACCTGAGGTGTTAGCGATGTTTTAATCGGCATGCCTAAAGTTAACCTATTTAACCAGTGAAGGCAGCGAGTACCAGCCAATTAGAGGCAGAGGAGGGTGTGTCAGGGCTCAATCAACCTTGAGGGAAAAAGGGGCAATCTGGCAGTCAGATATTACTGAATGGTGCATCGGGGGATTTAGAAATGGGTATACTCAATGCTGACTGAAAAATATGTGGGTATACTCCGTATACCGGCGTATACCCTCCACTACACCACTGGTTCTTTCTGCTGTGTGTTGTACCACATGAACGTGTTAATAAAATGGGATTTGGGTGTGAGAGAGCAAAACATGAGGAAAATAGTAAATGGACAAAATAAAGAACAAAGAAATGTTGAAGTTTTAAAAAAAAAATAATAATAATGTTCACACATATTCTCTCTCCAGGCTCATATAATCCTGTGGAGTTGCAAACACCAGGGTCGCATTCAAATGCCATCTTGTCGTCTTTTCTCTTGAGCCACAAAAATACTGAGGGATGAAGCTGTGACTGGGGGAAGAAGGGAGTCTGTTAATAACAAACTCTTTGTGGTCAGTACCGCGCTCAGAGGGACGCATGGTGGTCCAGCTCATTAGAGGCCTCTGAGTCATCGATGATCTCCCAGGTTGAGGAGGAGTTTTTCATGTGGGTGGGGCTTCGGCCGCTGCCCGACCGCGTCAGGAAGCCAAAGCTGCAGCCGGCACAGAGAGGGAGAGACAGACATGAGGTCAGATCTACAGGCGGGGATTACAGCTAAATATAGGGCAGGATTGACAAAGATCTACAACAGTGACGGTGAAAGAGACAGTGAGAGAAGAAACTAACCCTTTGATTCACTGGAGAAGTCTGATTTGTTTACGGCTCAGTTTTAAAGCAGTACAGTGGCGTTTTTACTGCTCTGTATTTATCTGTTCTGTATTTTTCTTTTAGTTGTAGGGCAACATGCTCCAGCTGTAAAAAAAAAAAAATGAATTGATCCATCCTTCATAAGAGCTCTCTGCATGTTTCTCAAAAAAAAGGGACTATATTATTCATATTATTTTAGAACTGTGTTATAGATAAAGTAAGCAGAGGCTGTATGGATCAAAATAGACCAAATTTAACTATACAGCTGGCTTATAAAAGAAAAAGATTTTAGAAAAAAACATCCTTTCTGTTTTTTGGGATAAAATTCTAAGTAAAAAAAAAAAAAAAAGCTTTCATTTTTTTAATGAAAGTATTTCCCAAATTTCCTGAAGAGGAGTTAAGATTTTCCTCTAGTTTTGCTCTTGTTGAGTCTTAGGCCCTCTCCCTAATTAGCTTAGGCCTGTTAGCATTTTCTGTCTCACCATATCCTCATTTCTAACATTACATCTTTGATATGAATCTAAAAATAAGCGCATGAGTAAGAGGAGAGTGAGAAATTTCTGGACTTCATTAGTACCATGACCTTTCAGTATAAACATGTTAAAGGAAGAAAACACGCCTTGTTAGACCCCACCATGCTTCAATGGGTTAATAGCATAAAATGTGAGACATCAGAGGTCACATCATTCTCAGGAGTTTGATCACATGTCTGTAGTTCATTTTTCATCCATGATTTCAGGCTAACAGCATTAGGACAATCATGAGAAATCCTCAGTAATATCACTTAGTAGACTATAACTATGAAGAGCTGAAACATCATCCACTGGCCTGTTTACTGCTGTGTTCGTGTAGGGCAAAGCACTGCAGAAGAGATAAACTGTCTTCACAATGTGCGCTTGTGTGTTTTGTCACATTGCTCATACACAAATACATCAATGTTGGACAGAAGACATTGTTTTTGGTTTGTTTTTATCAATTAGAATTCAGTGTGTAGGACACAGGAAGCAAGAAAGAACAGATCTGTCTCTGAATCACTCATTACTCTTTTTCTTTATGCATAAAAGTTCGTAAAGAGGATCATTTTGTTAGCATCATAGCATGATAGCCTAAGTCATATATTATACACATTTAAATTAAGGAAGCACGGATTGGATTTTTTTTCCAGTATTATGGTGCGTACTCTCATCACATTTGTAAAGTAATATTGATTTCTTGTGCATAATAAGAAAAATACTTAATACTTCAAACTGCATATTTATTTATGCCATTTGCTTTCAAACAAAATAATACAAAGAGATACATTCTTATTCACCTTACACACAGCTTCTTAAATTCAAATTTAACTCCAAACAGGAGCAAAATAAGTGACGACTCAATCTGCACTGTGTAAACAAAATCACAAAAAGTGCAAAAACATTTGCAGGTTCAGTCCCTGATCAGAACATAAATAAATAGGTGGGCTCCGTCTGCACTGCACAATTCTATGAGCTACAAACAATGTGTAACAGAGAGGTGATTGCAAACAATAAGTGATTGCAACAATAGCTTAAGTTCCTGGCCTCAAGATCATTATTTCATCTGTCTATTATATAGGAGGATATCAACACATTGACAGTATCCAAAAATTTCCTCTTTTTTTTAATCAATATCCACCAAAATCGATAATTTGCCGATAATACCGTGCATCCCTAATTTAAATTATTTTTATTTTGTGAGCCTCATAGTACCAATGCCGAAGTCAGAGAAATTTAAATAAAATAAATAAGTTAACAATGATAATATAGGTTATATAAACATAATATTACAAAGAGTATTAAAAAAATAAACATACATTAAAAAAGAGTTTGTTTATTTCTGAAAACTTTGAAATATGACAGGCAATTATGCTATCAAACCAACGATTTATCACTTTTGCTGTAACAACAGTTAAGCTGTGCAGTATGATGTTTTAATGAACTTTTACTTATACCGATGTTGTGATGTCTGACTCTTTAGATCATTTTGTTTTTATGTTAGTTCTGTAGTAGATCAGAATGTACTCACAGGTTTTGAATGCGTGACTCCACTGGTTTATCAGCTCCATCCACTTCTGTACTATTTGCATCTGTCTGCCCAAACAGGGAACCCCTTTCATCCTCATCACTGGATGGAAAAAAAAAAACTTTTATTAGCTTCTGAGAGTTTCTCCACACAGGTATATCTGAGTGTATCAGATGCATGGCGTGTGTTCGGATTACCTGCTTTCGCATTCGTTTTCAGGGATCCCAAGCATCTTGGCCTTAATGAGCTTTCTCCTCTTATGGATGGCAGAGCGGACAGCTTCTAACAGGAACCCTGGACACCTCTCCTCATTCAGGATCTCCCTGCAGGAAACACACACTGTCATTTCTTTTTCACTGTAAAATTGACTTCTGTTAATGGTAAATAACAGCTGATGCAGTTTTACCTAAAGAGGCTGTGAGGACTGTTGTGATGACATGACTCTGAACAAGGTGTGTGTTTGTTTTGGAAATGAATGGAGAGCAGATCTTCTTTTAAACACTACTTTTCTTTGTACAGGACAACAATTTACAACCTGACGAGGTAAGGTATTAATCAGCAGTTACACAGCGCTGTTGTTTGAAACGTGAAAATAAGTAAACTTTGCCAGTTTGTACCGTAGTTTAGTAGTCGGATATTTAATTGCTACTCGCAGCCCGGTGCTCTGAGATGTGGCCATAGGCTAATGTTTAACATTAGTGAATCCTTATGTCCTGCTCATCCACCAATCAGAGCTAACGTAACCTCACTCTTCATTTTATTGACAGACTCTCAAGTTTGATCAGATCACTGCAGAATAACTGCTGAATGTGATCTGATCAACAAACAATTATCACAAACAGCTTAGCTTAGTTGTTTGTGATAATGTTTTAGCCTTTAGCTCATGGTTTAGCCTTTAGCCCGTGTTTTAGCCTTTAGCCTGTGCTATCACTCTCCTGTTTAGCTTTCTTCTTCTCTTCTGTTCTTTTTCTGTCAGACAGTTCAGCTCCATCGCTACTAAATTAATCCCAGAAATCGTTTTAATGCAGAGACAAACACAGATCTCTCTTTTCACAACAAACTTCGTCAGCTGGTGTAGTGTTGTAATAGAGACTACTAACAACCCCCCCCCCCCCCCCAAAACACACACACGGAGTGAATGTACCTCTGATAGTAGTTGAGTTCTTCCTGCACCAGGAACAGGTTGGTTTTGAGCTCATTCCTCTCAAAAAGGATGTCCCTCACCTCCTTCTTCGTGAAGCACGGCTGATCAGGATCCTTCTGGTCAGTTGTCTGTTTTTTAGCTGAAACACGAGCTGCATGGCTCAGACTCAGCTGATTGGAGGACAACAGAGAGAGACATACAAACTAAAAACCTGGTTCAAACTATGTAACAACAAACAGTAAGATCTTGTGCTCATGAGAATGAACTCTGGTAAGTTACATGCTTGGGGTCAGTAGGACAAACTTAATCTTGAGCTTCCAGTCTCTGGATTTCAGAAGCCAACTTGCCAACTTATTTCAGTCATGAAATTAAGAAAACATACATAAAATTCATATTTTAGAAAGCAGTGAAGCCTACAGGGTGGTTGCTGTTTGTTCTGTCCAGTTGTGCGAGCAGGTTTTCTATCTCTTTGCTTTTCTCCTTCAGGTCAGCCTCCATGTCAGCCTTCCTCTCCACCGTACTCTTCAGCTGAGCTTGCAGCACGTTCTGTTTGTGTCGCAGCTCTGCATTCATCTTCATGAAGCGCTCCAGCTGCTCCTGGAGCTACAAAAACACAGACATATAAAGTAAAATGTCAGTGGAAGTCACTCTCGCCAGGTTTTTTAGTCACAGACAGTTTCTGTACATCCATAAAATATACATGGAGCATTTTCTTTGTTTCTGAGAGGGTGAAGAAATGCCTCAGTGCTTGGGAAACTCTGGGGGCTGAATGGGCCGAGGAATGTAAGGCAAAAAATGTCAACACAAGTGCAGCATTCATTGAAAGGATGAATAAAATTCTCGACATCTGATGGGTAAACAGAGAAAGTAGTTCAGTCGACCATTAGCTGTTCCTTCAACTTTTCACTCCGGTCAACTGACATGGAGCAAAGAGCAAAGTGTTAAAAACACACCCAGTTATGGCTGTTATTTAAATCATGTGGTAGACACACAAAGAGCGGCAAACACTCATATGGGTGCACACACAAACACACTCATGCATACACACTTACAGCCAAGACTTGCCATAAGTGCAGCTTAATCCTCAACTTGTAGCTATGTGGATAATCCCTGCTCTCTTTTCTCTTTGCCTGGAGGTAAAACACTTTCTGTTTTTATTGGTGTGATTTGGTTGTGACAGCTTCTCCTTCAACGCTGCATACACAGCTCGGTAACAGTGTAAATTTTAACTTTTTCCACTCTAATAACCTGGTAACCAATTTTCTGACACAAAGAAATTTCTTCTTCAGCTGAGAACTACTCTGTGTGACCTTAAGTGAAATGTGTCAGCGTGTCTATAGACAGAGGAATGCGCTCTTACCGCCTCCACCTCTTTGGAGATGGTAGTGATCTCCTGAACTTTGGCCCTGAGCTCGTCTCTCTGCTTGTCCACCACCTCCTTCAGCTTCAGCATGACCTCTCGCTCCTGCCGCTGGACACGATCTGCACACAGACAAACACACGTTATTACTCTGCTGGGTTAAATACCTGTACAACGCTCATTAATTCTCAACAGCCGCAAAGGAAACTTGATCACAAAATCATATCAAATTAATCTGTGGACAGGCGTCCAGTATGTCACCTATGTCTGTTGACACTGTGGCAAAAACGTTAGTAAGCTGGTCTTAAGCGTTGAGGAATAATTACAGTTAATTTAACCAGTAGTGATTACAACAAAAGTGTAAAAGGCTTTGACATTTATGTTTAACCCTCGAGATCTCAAGCAGTTTCTGGTCCTTTTTGCTTCTGTCAGATTTTTACTCCCTGTGGTCTCATTTTTCTCTGCAGTATGAAGTCCTGCTTCTCTATGGGTTCAGGATAACTCAACAATGTCTCCTGAGCAGTAGAACATCATCAGAATGCAACAATTATTACAACATTATTACAAGATATTTACTCTTTATAAACTATTTACAGTCAGTACTGTCACTGCTGTTTACACAGTTTACAGTCTACACTGCAGAGGCATCATGACCATCTGCAAAGAAGTTTCTGTCAGTAATGAGACGGAGAGCTGAGCGGCTCTGAGCACAAATTTTATGCCTGCAAGACAACGACAAGGAAAAGCAAAATTCATAGAGTTTTTGAGGCGTGAATCCAAAGTGTATGTTGATCATTCAGAGCTCACTGAAAACATTAAAGAGCTCTGAATTAATTGTTTTTACAGAATTTATCTACAGCAAACGGTTTATTTTCTGCAAATTTTCAAAGAAGACATGAGAATCAAAGCGATGTGGATGAATTTCTCCCGTCTTCTCTGACCTGTTTAGACATGTTGGATCACTTTTGATACATTCAGGAACCTTCGGAAACGTGAGAATCTGACGATTGCGCCTTTTTTTTCAGTTTTTGGACAAACAGTTTGTAAATGCAAGTCATTTAAAAATAAGTGGTATTTTGATCCTGCCTGCAGGACTGGGATCCTGAAGGTTAAAGGTATGTTATGTACAAAGCCCTGAGAAGGAGAGCTGAATAAAGACAAAAATGTAAACACTAATAATCCCTGCAATAGTCACATACCCCTTGTCAAAAGCTAACTTCATGAATTGTTGGTTTTATTGTGAGTTAAAGTGTGTGTAAAATAAGTCTTTAGTTGACAGCTGACTCTGCTCTGTGCGCGGGTCCAGTTCACCCTGTCAGGATTCTAGTTTGAATAATCCACTCGCCATACACTTTCCCTGCCCTCACAAATACAAAGAATTTAAAGGTTCATCCTACTGTCTTTTTAGGGGTTTCTTAAGAGAGTTTTGACACTGCTGACTTTGATTCTCAGAATTGTCCAAACAAGATTAAAGACAGGAGTGGAATATGTCAGGGTTAAATTTCATGAAAATAGTCACCTGATTGTTGTATTGTTTATCATGAAACCAAAACAGTGTATGCTGATTTTATTAAATTCAGAAGGGTGATGACTGCAAGGAAATGATGATAAACAACAAAAGTAGAGATATTTTCGCTGAAGTTATTATTTATATTTATACCATTTTAAAGTGATGGAAGCGACAAAAGTGAATCTATAAAGATAATATCAAGTGAAACTGGCACAATCTAGTACTTTGTTCAATATTTTTAGATATGACTAACACTCACCAATGAAACTGAAGAAACTACATTTCATTATGTTGTCACATGACCTCTTGGTTTTACAGTCCCACTTTGACCAACAGAGGGTTATAAAAACAACAAAAGACGCTGCACACAATCTTGTTGAGTTTCAAAAAGCAAAGGGTTTCAAGTAACCCACATCCCACGTATTCTTAGTATTTCTTGCCGGCTGCTTGGATTATCCCGCTTTGCAGAGAGTTGCGGTTTGAGTGCTAAATACCAGTCACAGCAGTGCGAAAACAAAACGTGAGGAAAACTCGACAACAAATCAGAGTTAATCTGGATAATCTATGGAACAATTTTTACAGTCTGCTCACAGCTAGGTCAGTAGATTATCTACAGTACTTGAGGCTGTGTTTAGAAAGATAGTCCCGTGTTCAGTTTGTTTTTCAACTGTATTAACAGAAACAAGATTCTTTTAACCTTTATTGTTTAAAAATCAGAGGGAGAAATCTCTGACATGGATATCTCAAAACTTGAGCAAATATGAGCAAAGCTAACACACAGCCCGAAACCATTCGAGGTTGGATGTTTTTGTTGTTTTATGATTTGGATAAACTCAGCCTGCAGACTTTTGGCTCTGCTTGCAAATATAAAAAGCTGTGTTTGAGACTTGACTTTATACTTTTGCTCCTAAAATGAAATTCTTGTTCATGAACTAAAGGCATGGTTCAAGCTTGACTTCAGCTGAATGAGGCATGGGAGCCTAACAGAAGTCACATTATGCATATACAATTTGGAAGAGCATGAACCTGCCATTCGTCCCCTTATCAAATAAATCACAAAACGTATTAAGAGTCATGTTATTTCATGTCAGGACAAGCAAACAGCAGTTAGCAAAAGGCCTCCACCCTCTGTCTCCCATTAGTCTTCAGAGTTTTCTACATCATGAAACCTACAAGTGACCATAAGGAAGGGATGATATTTTCTCTTTTTAAAAGAAGAAACAGAAAAGTTGTTTTCACCTTGAACGTGCTGTATTTGCAGATCTATTTCTGAGAAAGTCTTCAAAAGTAACCACGTTATGAACATTACAACAACCAGTTTGACTGCTTTCAGGCTCTGTGTTCATGACTGTTGACCTGCTGCTTTGAATACACACAGTGAGTGGTGAACAGGCAGTTTCAGAGAAAGTACTTTTACATGTAGTTGCATTCTTGAATTGTAGTAAAAAAAACACTACTCTGATGGCCTCAGGGTTTATCAGTGCTAGGAGAAGAGCTACAACAACCTAAGTAGTGTAAATGCAGTGCTTCAGAGGGTTATTAACATATAACTCATGTTAAATTGTTTTGGTCATGTGCACATTATTATTACTTTCATGTTTTTAATGTGTATCATTCACCAGACTAGAGACAGATAGCCAATCTAATATCCCCACGCCCCATTTGCACTAACACTGTAAATTCAGGCTTAAGGGAAAATAATCTTTGTAATATCTTCTTCTTTTGAGGTGGGATTCGAGTTGTCATGTGTGTACAAAAAAATGTAACAGCAAAGAGCTGTTGGAAGAAACAAAACATTTGTGGAACTGATTTTGGGAGTTACTCAGCAACAAGTTACAGTTTTCAAAAACCCAGAGGTCACTTTAAGATCCTGGTGGGATACCTTCATGTGCATGGCTCCCCTTCAGCCTGCACTGCAGCTCCTCTTTGTCCTCCTGGAGCTGCTGGACCTGCACCTGGAGCTCCTCACATCTACTTCTCCACTGCTGCTCCTTCTGCTGCAACTCCTGCTTGAGAAGAGCGACAGGCTGTCAAACTGACCCCGGAGAGAGGATACAGAACGTTCAGACAAACATCTGACACTAGCTTTTGTGCTGTAAAAATCTCTGAGGCATGTCAGATATTGGCTTCATTGTAAAAAGGATGCGTTCAAGCGGGTGTGTCATTTTATTAAGTCATTGCAGATGTTCAGTAAAAATACTTTTTAGCAGGCAGTACTGACGAACGTCTGAGAACCACACCTCTATTCAGCCTCCCTGTGCTGCCATTCTACAAATATTACATGTTTAAGTGTAAAGGTTTAGGCATGCTGATGGACGGACCCATTGAAATTTTCATCTGATGTACAACTTGCAAAAACTTTGCTCAAAAACATGGAACAAATACTTAAGGTAAACTTGAGTAAATGGTGAAATCAAAGTGTTCACAAAAGACATAAATCCTCTGACCTTTGCAAAACCAGTTGAACAGCTGGTTGTCACAGTCACATAATATTTATAGCTGTTATGGAAGTAGCTATAACACCAACTTCCACCTGCAAGTATTGTATTCATATCACTGCTGCATTTACATGTGTTCTTTTGTGTCCCCTGTGCAGTTTACAGTAAAAGGTTTCCCACTTGATAACACTGTTTCACAGTCTGAATGCAACATGACCAGAAACTGAAGCCAAGCTAAAAAATACACACTGTATTTGCAGTTTTTGAGTACAAGTGCTCAGGTACCTGTTTATCTTAAAAACAACCTGGATTACATACAAGGCTCAGTATGATTGTTCAAAAACAGTTGTTTGTTAAAATTCCAGAAAGAGATTTAACTTATTAGATTATAGCCAGATTAACCTTTTTGAGGGCCCCTTGAAAAATTGAGCTGCTCATAGCTGCTGTTCACTGAATTACCACAAAATAATCACTCAATCCGGTGAAACTGGCCTTGGACCCATTGGCCCACTTTATCCTGTCTGTAACTCGGTCCAATGGACCTCAATAAGCCTAATAGGCTCCTAAATTCAGGATACCACTTAACAATGTTTCCTGAAATGTGTGGTTGTTGGGCATCACCATTTATCTTTTTCAAGAAAAAGCTGTTTTCTATTATTTTTCCCTTCTTCTTTTGGCTTCTTGTCTTATTTGTTTTTATCTGTATTTACTGTTTGCTGTTCATTTTTACCCGTTTTTACCTTTTACATTCATTTTTACTGCTGATTGTAAAGCACTTTGTGACTAGTATGAGAAAGTGCTTATATAAATAAAGTATCATTATTATTATTATCATAATTATTTTATTATGAACATTTAATAACGGGAAGGAAATAAGGTAACTGGACAAATGCAATTTAGAAATACGAAATACTGATTTTAAAAAAGGTAAAAGCTGCCAGCTGACAGGCTAGCTTCCATCTATTTAGCTAATGGTAGTGATAGGCCTTGTAACCAAGCTGTCTAAGATTGTGTTGCATTGCCTATGATTACATACAGTACATTATTTACAATGGAAAATAAAACAAGAATAAAATCAAAATTATTCAGTGTCTAAACTGTAACCTCCAGGTACAATTAGCTTTAGCCTAATAGCCACTGTGCCCTGGTTGCCTTGACGACTCAGGGTGTCACAGCTGGTACTTTGGGTTAATGTTGACATTAATCAGGCAGAGCTGACAGCCAACGTGACAGCAAAAAATATACAACCAAATGGTTTTGTGCAAGCCTTCGTAATGTTCAGTACATGGCTTTCTTGTTTACATATTTTCGTTTGTTACGACCATAGAACAGCAGAGAACAATCGCTGTCACTGTTACAAAGATGTAACGCTGGTGTTACACATATCGTGGGTAGTGAAAGGCATGGCGCCATTGGTATATTTTCAATACGCAGGAAGAATAACAGACTCTCCCGTGTCTCTCACCAGTATTTCATGTTTGTCGTTCCCCTCCTCGTTTTCTTTCCCTGCTCGTTTCTTCTGTTGTTGTAGCTGTATCGTTTCAAAGGTTTTAAGCAGTTCCTCTTCCCTCAGTTTGTGAGCATGGTTTCTCGAGGCGAAGCTCTCCAACAGCTCCAGCACTTTCACTATCTTCGGCACCAAACCCACCACGCTGTCTTTGCCGCAGCTGTCGATCAGTTTCTCCACCTCGGTGCCGATCAGTTTGGCTATCTCGTACACATCGTCCACGGTGAGAACTGAGAAGGTCCTGTCGAAACAGCCCTCTGCGTGTTTGGTGTCTGCCTCGGGTCCCTCCATGTCTTGAATCCGGGCAGCTCGCTTCACATGCTCTGACTCAGAAATCAGGGGCTTGTCAGCAGGACATGACAGCCTGCCGTGAAAACAAGAGGATTATAAAAGTGGAAACAGCAAACTAATGCTGGCGTAAAGTTTAAAGTGCGTGCGTTGTTGAGCCCACGCTACAAATGGACACGCCTGGACTTGACCTGATCTTCACCAAACAAGTCTGGCATAGTTACAGCATATTTACACAGCCTACCAAAAAAAAGAACACGGAGTACACTGGAAAGCACTGTACTACAAAGCAGGTGAGCACAGGGCTTCTGCAATATACTGGCTACAGGATCCTCCTACTTTCCTGACCAATGTAAGTCGACACACACACACACACACGACTACATGCAGAAACTCGCCTGCCAAGTCGAGCATTCTGATGCATGCACCAGAGCGTGAACATTGAATTTCCTCTGCAGCTTTGCGGTCACTCATGCCCACCAATGACCACCAAACAAAAGGCACTCATCTAATGCTAACAAATGTTTTGTGAATGTTAATTAGGCCAAATTATAACCGACCTAACAGTGACGAAGAGTGATTTTTAAAAGTGGTAAATTTCTTGGTAGCTTGGTTCCCTGAAGTTTGCTGCAGCAGAAACCAGATCAAGCAGCACACTGAGCTGGTGGACTTGTAGCATCCCCGGAGACACATGCCAAATAAACGTTTCCTTTTGCATTCAACATGAACAATTGTTTCACTTTCTCACAAAAAAATTAATAAAATTAAAGACACTTTCACATGACAAATGTGTAGAAATTGTGATGTTTATTTAAAGCAAAGCGTCAATGTCAGGTGGTGTACAGTACACAGGGTAAAAGGGCATTTCTGGAAACAACTTTCAATTTCATTTCTCAAAATAGCTATGGGGGAAGTACATCTTTACCCATTTGGAACAGTTTTAATAATCAAACATTACACTGAAGTTATGTGTACTGAAACTAAACAGATATGACTGGATGTACCAAAAGCCACAAAACTGACGAAGCCTTACTTCAATAACATTAAAGAGAGGGAACTGAAGAAAAACATTTGTAGAAAATATCAAAAAAGAAAGCAATCAAACACTTTAAAAGTTTCTAGTCTTTACATAAAAATCCCCAAACATCACAGTTATGCATGTTCAGTAGAAATATTACAAGGGCTGGTGTGCACTGGCTCCACATGATTCAGAAAGAGCTGTCCACCAAATGTGTGGATGGCAGAACGTATGCCCTCAAGCATACATGTCCTCGCGGTCCGCATTGTAGATCTCACCCTCCTGCAGAGAAGCGAAATTTAGGAAGTGCGAAGGCCGATGGACTTCATGGTAGAACTCTTTAGGGTTGGCGAGCTGCAGGTCATACTTCATGTTTGGGTCATGGCGCACACCTGTAATAAGAAAAAGTGTATAGAGCTGAATGATGTGAACTTAGTGCTGCCAATTTTCACATCTAAATCCTGATACCTGATATCTAAATCAGAGTATCATTTTTAATGAATTAAAGACATTTTAAGGCATTAATTTTAGATACACAGACACCCTGTAAATAAATAAAACTGTTATTTGAGAGAGGAAAAAAATGGATACTTCCATTATCATTAAATACATTAAGTCATAAGGTAGAATTATAAAGAAAAATCTACCAAACATCAATTCTTGGCAAAGATTACTGTCACAGAGAAACAAGCAGGAGGATACCAAAGAGGCAGGAACATTAACCCCATTTTCAAGTATACAATAAAAGTTAAATTATTATGAGTAGATCAGTGTATAAATATAAAGCTTCTACTGACCCATGAAGTTGTAGTTCCAGGACACCTGGCCAGGAACCATGAAGAAGCCCAGGAAGCGATCAGAGAGCAACATCTGTACTCTCTCATAGTGAGACGGCAGGTAGCCTTTAGGGTTGTTCCCTTTGTCTGTGTTCTGTCGGCCCCACTCATACCCACTGGGTGTGAGCTTGTAGGCTGTCAGTGTGCATGAGCCGGGGGTGAAGCTTCAAAAAACAGGAGCAAAGATTCATTTTACTTCAGTTTACAAAACAATCTTCAAATCATTTTACTGAGGTCCTGTATCAAGCATTAAAAAAGTTAATCAAACAAAGGTGGCACCAAGAGGAAAAAGTACAGGTTAGTATCTAATTCACAGATGCAAAGACTGTGTTAATGTTTTAACTACAAGATGTGTTCCTCTACCAGACACAGAGACACAAGAGGACAAAATCAGCTGTCAAGAAATCTACCTGCAGGTGATAATGATGGTCTTCTCTCCATCCCAGGAGGGGTTGTCAGCCATGACCTTGGCGTGGGTGGTGACATCTTGTGGGGACAGCTGAGGGGACTCGTTTGGCTGAGTGTGGATCCATCCAAGGGGCTCCATTTCCTGTTGAGGGGGGTACGTTAAAAAACCACAGCTTCAACAAAGGCGGCACTATAAACATGTAACAAGAGAATCTGGAAGAAGTGACAGGTTAACCACAGCTCAAATTAACTGTGTGTCTTACTTTTAGGTACTCATGACCAGGCAGCTGATTGGGAAGGTGGACAGTCTGGTGAGTTCCCCACTGGGGTACCATGACGATGCAACGGATCTCCTTCACCTGGGGGTTATCTGGTGGGCTGGTGCCGTACAAGTAGCCTGCGATCTGAGAGACAGTATGGTTTGTTTGCTTACTTAACACAGAACAGAAAAAACATTAGGATCCATTTACCAAAACTGCATTATTTTAACAGCCCAGCTTACCTGTGCTCGCAGATCTGAGATGCAGATAAACTTTTTGAGGACGTTCTTCGGCAGGATGTAGGTGTAGCCTGTCTCTTTGATGTCATCAGATGACACATAGATGTGGTTGGTTCGGAGATGGAGGTTGGCAGCTGATATAGCCCTGCAAATAATGACAAACAAATTAAAGTCAGTGAAGACAGGAAGAAAAAAAAACAGGGTGCATGCATCAGAGTCTGTCTGCACACCTGACTCTCCACTCAGTCTTGGAGGAGAAGGTCTGGGTCTCGTAGTTGGAGGTGGTGGAGGTGATGATTTCATCACCGTGCTTGTTGACAGTTCTGGTTTGAGTGGCTGTGAGCTGTGACTGCTCTTTGGTCTGCTTCTCAATCTCTGCAATCTGTTGACGCTGCTGTGATGGAGCCGAGATCTCCATACCGAGGATGATGTCACGGATCTCAGACTGAGTGAGTGAGGCCACGTTCACACTGTGAGAAGAAAGAGGAAGTATCAACCACTAAGTTCAGGTCTGTGTTAATCTTTTCTTTCGGTTCACATTTCAACTTCTGAAGCTGAAGAAACAGCATATTAACATGATGAAACCTGTTTATTTGAAGCAAATGTTGATGCTTACTTGTTCTTTTTGCCATAATCTGCCAGAATGAGATCCTTGAGCTGCACTTCCACCTTGATCCACTCCTCGTCTGTAAGCGTGGGCCAGATGTGATGGGGCTCAGTGATGGTTGTCTTATCAGGTTTCAGGATCACCTTGGCTCGGTCGTTGTTCACATGGAGTGCTCTGAGGATCAAGATCAGTCTGGAGAAGGCCTAGAAATGGGGCAGACCACCAAGCAAAAACTACTTACACACAGGGATAAGATGCAACTCAAGATAAAAGCTACCAAAAAAACAGTAAGAATAGCAGCCAGGATTGGTCAAGATACACAAAACATTCAGCTTAATATTTGTTTTAATTTGATCCCATTAACCCTGGTCTGAGAGTCTTGTGATGTAGTCTTAAACTCACAGTGTAAGAAGAGATGGTCTTGAGCCAGTCATCATACAGGTTGAACAGCACCATCTGAGGCTCTGTGGCCTTCAGGATCAGGTCTCCAAACTTCTCCACCTTCAGACAGGCCTGGAAAGGCAGCTGCAGCTCAGAGCCTTTGATCACAATGTTGGGGAAGTCGAGCAAGTGGACCTGAAGACAAATTAAAACTTTTTAGAGACATGCTACAAAACATTTAGCACTTACATGATACTTCTCAGATTTGTTATTATATCAGCTATAATTTTAAAGAAGCCTCACCTCCAGAGGGTCCAGCATACCCTTCCTGGTTACAATGATTTGTTTGGGCTGCTCTTCCACAGGGAGGGAACGAATGAGGGCAGCCACTTCTTCAGCAGTCTTCCATTTGGCCAGCTACAGAGGTAAAGCAGGGGAAAGTTGAACACTCAGAGAAAACAAACTTCAATTCTGCTGCCAAATGTGTAGAGTCAGAGCGAAAGAGGACAAACTATTAATGATTATTAGAAACCTCTTTTCCTTAAAGTATAAACAAGCGACGACTGAAACAGTTGGGTAATTACAAATACATCACTGAACAATAAAAATGAGTTGATAAAATAAGCACTATCAAAGCAAGAAGTGGTAGTTTAACGCAGTTGGTGTTGTTTTTGACTGCTATCTTAGTTTTAGTGTTACGGATGAAAATGCTCATTAGTTTTAGTCACATTTTAGTCATTTCTATGTGATAGTCCAGTTTCAGTGGACGAAAACTCAAAAAGGTTTCAGCCAGTTTTAGTAAAAAGAGGAAAGTATTCGTCTTTAAACAAATTAACAGAAAAAACATTTTTAGTGGTGAAATCCCCAGAGAGGAGTTAAAACAAATAAGTCACTCCATGCTCATGACTTATCACTGAGCAGACTGTGAAATATAAAGACATGAACTGTGTCAGTAAAGCAGAAACCCTCCCAAACCAAAAAGAGCTCACAGAGAGCTGAGTCTGAGACCTGGGTCATAATAAAGGATCCAGAAAACCAGGTCCAGACAGAGAACTGCTCCAAATCTATCAGAATATGAATGCTTTGATATTTTCAGATTACTAATCAGACTGATTCATAGTTTGATAATATACCGTAGTTTAACGTTGAACTTCAAATCTGTTTCTGTTCATCATCATTTATAGCTTCAAACTTTTTCATTAAGCACACAAAGTAAAAACTGGATTTATCATATCGGCAGTTACATTGATGCTCAAACCTGGTTAACTGAGGTTGGATAAAGAAGACACATTTAATAACACAGCTGCAGACGGTGCTGGTGTTTCAGTGTAAAGTGTGACCCTGTTAACTGGAGACTCTCAGTCGACAATCACTGACACATTCAGCTGAGAGTCTCCAGTTAGCACGGTCACTCTTTACTCCAAAAGACCAGTTGCTCTGTACTCAATAGAAGTTGACTCCATGGTATAGTATCATTTCTGACGACTGACCACAAAACAACCGGACATTTTTATGCCGTTTACAGTTTGAATTCAGTCTTTAAAGAACGAGAACTCGTCTAAATGAATGGAGCTAAAAGCTGCTTCTCTGCCCTAATGCGTGCTCATCTTTATAATGACGTAGGTTGTTCAGGGGTCTGTAAACTCAATGTGTCATTGTCTTTGCGAGACAGATTACACGAACAATAGGCAGAAATGCATTTTGAACGTCTGACAGACCACACACTAACATTTTTCTCCAATCTCATCATATTTGAGTCATCAAAGAGCCATGTTTAGCTCATCGCTGTCTTGTTATCCTCATGAAAAAGAGGGGCATCAACAAAATACTTTTGTCATTGTCATCATGGATGAAAACAACACTGAATGCAGTACCTGTCCCAGACGTTTCTGTCCAGCCCACACAGAGGTGTGAATGATCTTGAGGAAGAGCTGACCGGTCCTTGGGTTGAAGATGAAGATTGCTCCATTGATGGGCTTCGTGGTCAAGTTACCCTCAAAGGTCTGTTGGGTTAAGGGAATAATTCATTAGACAAAATAGAAGAGCATTCTGGTTTAAAGATAAAAATATGTGCCTTGGGAGGAGAAGACAAAATACAAACAGCCCCTCCTCACCTTGTGGATGGTGACACGGTACACGTTGGTGTCGTCGACAAACCAGATGATCTGGTTGGAGAAAAGTTCTCCATAGTTCTGTGAGGACAGGTAGGGCTCAGTGGGCTCGGAGGAGTACAGCTGCAGACCTTTACGGATGCGTTCTCTGAGCACATAGAGGGCAGGGTTGGCCTTCATGATTTTGGCCATGGCCTGCTGGATCAGAGGCTTGCTTCCAGGGAACCAGTTACCATAACCACTACGGAGAAGAAAAAAAAACTGTTGAACACTGACTTGAGACAACTTTGGAAAAATGAATCTACTGTCCCTCTTTGTTATCTGAAAGTTTTAAAAGCTCATGTTCAACAAGTTAGGACGCTGGTGTGAGACCTTAGTGGCTCCGGTAGAGCATACTTGTTGACACAAACATGTGGGTGTCAAAATCCTGAGTGCTGTCCAGCATTTGCGGAACAGATTTGATTCATTTTTAAACATGGAGCTTACTATCTGGAGGAAGAGCTATGATCATTGCTGCTTCTTTGCTTCTGAGAGGTGCTTTGAAATAAAATCTATTATTCTTAAAACTGCTGCTAAATGATGAAAAACTAAGTGGGATCCTCTTTATGAGCTCTCATCTACAACAAAAAGCTTATCACTCCATTCATATAGAGAAAATGTCCATAATGGCAAAAATCTAACCTGTGGAGATTGTAAGCCAGGTCAATGGCGATCAGCACTCCTGTGGGGGATGGGTAGATACTCATGTTGTCTGTGGTATAGTCCAAGAATTTAGCTCTGGCATAGCGCTCGATGTCGTGTGAGTCATAGTCGCCCCAGCGCAGCTGAATGTCGATCCAGTACTTCTGTGTGGTGGTGCTGTCCATCACGTCCCTGGTTTTAAATTACAGATACAGGACCTTTAAAACACTCATTTCTAATACTGCTTGAATATATTACATTCATGTTTCAGTAAGAACAAATATTTGAATCATGCAACAAAAAGTCTGAACTGTGTAAAGCTTCTGAAGTCCTACTTTGAGTCTGCAAGCAGAGATGGTCGAGAGACGTTCCACTTGTAGGAGGCAAAGAGGAGGATGTCAGCACAGGATGAGTTCATCTTGTATGACTTCCTGGGATGGATGGTCTCTTTCTGCACCGTCTCAATCTCCAGAGCATCAAGCTCCTGATCAAAGACCTGGAAACGAGAACAAACTGAGTCAATTATACAGCTGGCCCCTGTGCTGTTTTTAGTATTTCCATAAAGAGGTAAGAACAACAAAAAACAATATTTTCTAAACCCACCTGACAGAGATCCATGACAATGCTCTCGTGTATCTTCTGCCACAAGTGAGCCCTGAAGATCTGGATGAGGGAGATCTTCAGAGTGGGGATTTTGCCGTGCATGAAGATGCCAGTCAGGTCAAGCTGTACCTGGAAACCCACGTACACCTAGAGGGGCAGGACAAAGAGTTTAGATTGAGTGAAAATAATATTTTGAAAAATGTGTTTAAAAATCTTGTTTTTTCCACAGAAAAAGCAAAAAATAAATCATCTGGGAAGAGTCGTACTAACGTTTGCTCTGTTGATGGTGGGTGACCACCAAAGAGTGAAGCGACGGTTGGGGATCTGGTTCAGACCAGACCTCTGGGCATTGGTCAGCTTCTTCCATTTCATGGACTCCTCAAAACCACTGGCCTTTTCCCTTTAAAGTCCAGATATTCAGATGATTAACAAGTTTCATTCATAGAAAATACCCAACATTGCATTGTAAATGCTTGTATAGTTTTTCCATTTTTTTCAGCATGACTTGAGTTTTTCCTTGACCTCAAAACGCACTAATGTTCTCAGTGATCTTAAAGCGCTCTCACCAGAAGAGACCCTCCCAAGTGGGGAAGTAAGTGCCTTTGAAGAGCGTGTGTTCAAGGATGCCCTCCACACCGCCCAGCGCTTGGATCATATCTGTGCGGTAGTTGTTCAAGTTCCACAGCTTGCCGTCGTGCCTCTGGTGAGTCCACCAGAATGGATTCTGTTTCAACACCTGTATCGAAACAGGAGAGAGAGCCATCAACAGATGTGTGCAGGTTAAACATATTGATATCAACATTCAAACTGTGGTACATGAATAAAAATTAAATCCCATGTACATGTGCAGCTGGAAAAGTAAGATCAGTTTGTTTTGCTCAAATCACGTTTTTTCCTCTGGCCTCGTTTTCAGGCCAAACATTTAATCGTTTTGTTCTGTGAGACTCTCACCGGATCTCAAAGGATCACACACAGACTTTAGACTTTTAATCTTCTTTGGTTAAACTGCTGTTAATCATAAATCCTCGACTAGACACTAAACCATTATAAGGACACGGTACTCTTAATATTTAATATACGTTGAAACATTAGAGCCTAAAACCAACCTGATACTGTTTGAAGTCTGTCCTGACTCTCCAGCCTTTGTCATAGGCCAGTGTGTGTCTGTCCTTCTGGAAAAGTGTGTTGATACGAGGGATTCCTCTGTCCCATGAGTCCTCCAAATCCTCGAGGGTCAGACGCCTGAAACACAAATAATACACTGCAATTCATGACTTGTTTCAGATTGCTGACATAAAAAGTATATTAACATCCGATTAACACATTAACAGCATATCCTTTGAATTTTTGGTGTGTTTCAAATAAAAATACTGAATGAAAAAAGCTGAATAGGAAAGTACCTGTTCTGGGCGATGGCCTCCTGTCTTTTGAGAGCATACTCGGCCCAAACTCTCTGGGAGTCGATGAACTCGCTCTCCCATGGCTGAATGTACCGATACAGGTTAGGAATCAGCTGGTCTTCTTCATGGCTCATTCCAGACCTGAAGTGGGTGATACCCACGTCTGTCTGCTTGGACCACCTGTAAGAGAGAGAGACAGAGAGAGAAGGAGAGCATAATAAGAGCCCTGCTTTCTAAAAGAACAAGACATCATGAAGGAAAAAAAAAAGTCTTCAAGCAGACTTACCGGAGGTCAGACTGAGGAATCAGAACATGGCCCATGGACAGCATACCAAGGCCACCCAGTTCCTTAGGGGTGTAGAAGACCACCGGAGGAAAGCGACTTGGCATTTTGGAGTTCAGGCCGATCTTTATACGGGTCTGGATCTTGTTCTCACACTTCACCAGCAGGTCCAGGAGCTCCTGTGTGTTCACCACAGCCTCACGGAAATATGTCATCAGACCGATCAGGGCTGTGTTCCATTTGTTCACAATCTGGAGGCAGACACGAGAAAAAACTTCAAAAATTTTGTCAAGGTAACCATCCACACTGGTAGTTTCTTTGGCATGAAGTAGACTGTTACCTTAGTGAACGTGG
>CM061154.1:6221615-6399115 GCA_030710495.1 Labroides dimidiatus | reverse complement strand
AGGAAAACATAGCATTGTAGAATTTTCAGTTAAGCATTTACTGAAACAACACCATTGTGGATAAATATTTATTTAATTAAGTTTAACTGCTGTTACTGTTCTTAATGTGCCTTAAGTAATATAGGTTTGCATTTTAATTGCTCATATTAAATGAACTGCCCACTGTAGATCCATACTCTGTAACTGACATGACCACTGCCTCTGTCTTTCGAAGCTGTTAACTCCTTCTAACACTAAAAAAATAACTTCAAAAACTTACACTTTTGCTCTTCAATATGTGATTCAAATGAAATTATCAAAACTGTATCAAACTACAACTCATCTGCCACCAAAAGCTTCAATAAAGAGTTCAGTCTTTCCCAGCTCTGACCAAATTCTTGATTCTTCTGCAGAAGCACCCGCCTTACCCTCCATCGAAAAAGTGCAAACAGCGATCTCGGTCAATGAAGAAGACCTATCTAAGGTACAAGCTTTCAGTCACGACCATCAGATTTAACAAAGTTTAAATATGTAAGAACACAGTTTAATTCTTTGTATCCTTTTCATCAGATTGGAACATGTGAGGTTAAGAATGGATTTCCCAAGCCAAACATCACATGGTACAGAAACAACACACCACTGCGTGGAATCTCAAACGGTGAGACTGAGCATCATCTAAATCTGAAATGCACTTCTGTCTTTCTCTAGCTTGTGTTTCATCTGGTGTCTGTCTTGTATGCTTGCAAATATTTCATGTCCTTCAGAGGTGGAAGTGATGCTAAGTGTCACCAGAGAATCCAGCGGCCTGTTCTCAGTGAAGAGTCAGCTACACTTGAAGGTGGTGAAGAGTGACAAAGACGATGAGTTCTACTGTGAAGTCACATACTTTGTTCCTGGAGGAACCAGGATGACCGAGTCTGACAAGATCAATATCACTGTGTTCTGTAAGTTCCACACAGTGACAGGCACCAAGATTCTGGTTTTTCTCAAGATTACCTGGCTGGGGTATTAGCACCAGATCATAGGACCAAACCTACACTTTCCTTAAGTCTTTGTTGATGTGGGGGTTAGGGCGTCTCGGCAGGAAAAAATCTACACAAATCAAAAAACTGAGAATGGATTTGCCACTGTGCACACAAGATGGTTCTAAAACAGGAAGCCGACTGTCGCCACAGGAAAACTGCTGGCACAGAGTTCACCGAGCTGGAAGCAGACTATTGTGTTAAACATTGTTTGTTGTACCATTTAGACTTCCCTCTACCCATCGATGATTATAGAAAGTCTGTTAAGGAAAAAACCCCACAGATTATTTTGCAAATCCTTAACTGTCAAAGGAGTAAGTCAGACTCTGAAGAAGGGTTTTGAAGCCTATGGACCTTCAGCCTCCTTGCTAACAGTGAAACAGCGCTCGTCTATCAGTCAGGTCAGCTGTGCTGCTAATGATGCAAAAGACCAGAGGCTGCTGCTTGGACATGCCATGTTTCTGTAGAAATAACTGGCAGCTTATTTAATATAGTTTACAGAAAAACAGGTTTGATGCATGTCTTCATCACATTCAAAAATCTTCTGCATTTCAGAGACCGATAGAGTCAAATGGTTATAATTTGTCGTTAAACTATGTTAGCATGAAACAATTTTTATCAATATTCAATAGAAAAATTAGGAGTGATGTTGCCCAAATAACACTTACTGAATAGGACCACAAATATCTTTAGATTATAGATTTAATTGTGGAGCTCGGCTTCACAAACTTTGTTTCAAAATTTCTTCATTCAGGATTTAATGAGCGGGTCAGAAATCATAGCTGCATTACGTCATGACGCCTGACCCTGCTGCTGAAGCGGTATTTACGTTCAGCTCATTAGCTTCGGTGGTTCTCCCGCTCGTTCTCGAGTCTCGGATAGCATCTGTAATATAACATTTGTGTATTGAAAGCAACTGTGTTTGTCTAGGCTGTAACGTTACTCGTCAGTAATCCATGTTGCTAAATGTGATAAATGGAGAAATAAATGATCATTCTGATGGAGATTGTGAGGAACCAGGCTGAGCTCTATCAGTGTCTGACTCAGAGTCAGTTTCTGGCTCTGATGGATCAAACAGGTAGGGCTGGATCCGTCCCATCACGCTGCTAGAGCTCGCTTCTATTGTTACTGTAGGTAACGTCCTCGTACAGTACACAAAGGCGGCTCCCCTCCTGTGTGGGCGTGGCTTAGCGTCTCTAACTGACACACCCCCAGCGTTCCCCAGCAGAGAGAAGAGCATATTTTTCCATGATTTTGAGACCTAACTTTATATACTTAGCATTTTTTTTTTATCTTTCAAATTCAGCTCAGTGGTCAATGACACATGTTTCTGTGGTGTGACAAACTCATAACTCTTATTTACTGCTGCTTTACTCAGACTTTAAGCAGTAAAATTTGCTACACCTTGAGACGTACAGCTAAGAACAATGGTCTGTGTAAAACATGTACCCTCCGTTTGATTTTTAAAAAAATCTGTGGATTTTTCTTTAACTCATCAAATATGAGATTCTTACTCTACTTTTGCCAAGTGAAAACAGAGAAATATTACAATGAGAACTGCAGTGTTTGCTTCATAACCCATGAGTCATAGCAGATATAAGTTACTGATACTCTTTTACTCTGACCCATTTTCATCTGGCCTTCACTCTTACTCCTGAGTAACTGAATGCAGGAACAATTGCAGTGTTGTTATTTTTTTATTAGGTTATGGGGGAAATAAGAGAAACCTTTGTTGGAGATTTAACAAAGTTTGCTGCAGAGATAATTTTAGTTTTCAGATGTAATAGCTTCTTAAGTTCATGCTGTAACTCTTTTCTGTCTTTCAGACCCCGCTACAGCCGTCAATGTTTGGGTAGAGTCCCCAAAGGGAAAAATAAAAGAGGGGGACTCCGTTGAGATTCACTGTCAAGACAACGGGAATCCTCCAAGCTCTCTTATTTCAATCAAACACAGGGAGGTAAGAAACATCACTCCCTTATGACAGCTTTAAAGACTGCTTGCACATTTAAGTGAGAATTTAATATTCATATGTTGTTTTTTTATTTTTTTTGTTTTGCAGAGTGAGAGGGCAGTAAATACCAATGTGTTTGTGCTGGAAAATGTGACCCATGTGGACAGTGGCATGTATGAATGCACTTCTTACGACACAGACACCTTTGATTCCACGGTGGGAGAAACCTCTGTGTTTGTGAACTGTAAGGACGCTGGGCTGACAAAACAAACAAACAAACAAAAAATAAAAAACCCTGTGACCTTTGGAAAAGCTAACTTTCAGCAGCAGTTTCATTGCTGTCTCTGCTTTCTCTCTCCTGCTGTGTGTAGATCTTCATCCTGCTGTGGTGAAGCCGATAAGCCCCGTTGTAGTGGCACAAGGAGGGTCACTCGAGGCTGACTGCAACGCTGAGTCCTCTCTGCAGACAGAAACTGCCTGGTTTAAGGTTACACACACACAAACACACACACACACAAACACAACACGTGCTAGGTTATTTGGTGACAGATTTTTAAATCATACAACATTTTTTTGCTTTTAATCGCTCACTGTTACTCCCAGCAGTGAATGCACTCCTTGTCTTTTCTTACTCAGTGAAGAGAGTGCACAGCATAAGCAAGTGATTTATTTGGTATAAATTAAGTAGAAGAATCACCATTTTTAAGCTTCTTCATGTTGAGAGTCGTGTGTGGAAGAAAGCTTTGTTTCATCAGAGTCGAGGAAGAAAATAAGAAAGACGACTCAGAAAGTAAACTCCTTTGTGAAACGAGTGGTTAAAATTTAGAGAAATCCCACAGATGTTACAGTCCAACATCGTGTTGGAACATTGCAAGAGGAAGCCTGTGAAGCAGTGTTTGAAGATAGAGAAAAACAGCAGCTTGGCCACTGAAAAAAAGAATACAAACGTTTTCATATAGTCCTTCTTATCACAGTAAACACTCAACAACTCGTTCTAGAAAGGATTTTAGATTTGTCCTTTGAGTTTTCAGGAATTTGTCTGCTCAACTTCATGCTGCTACTTCATGTCGCCACATGATCCATTAAAAACAGGTTCACTGAAAGCCTTTTCGGTGATGATGTCTGCATGTCAGTGTTTGTGCTGAATGTGCCTTTCATGTCTTTGTGTGTAGAATGAGAAGGAGGTCTCAAAGGGCCAGACTTTGATGCTGAAGGATGCTTCGTTTGACACAGCAGGGACGTACAAATGTGAGGTGACTGTTCCTGAGATTGAGGGGATGAAAACCAGCGGCTTGCTTCACATCAATGTCCAAGGTCCGTCTGATAACAGATAATGTTTATGTAAAATATGAATATTATTTTTCTCGTCTCTTTCTTTGTTTTCTTGAATTTGTTTTGGGGTTTAGATTTCTTTTTTTTCTGTTTGGTTCATTCATCATGAAAAATGAAAGGTTTTTGTCTTTGTGTGCTGTTGGCTACTGTGACTTTTTACAGCATGTTTGGCTATTTTTAAAGTCCACTTCTTGTTTGTCTCTCTGCAGGCCCGCCAGAGTTCTTAAATACTGAAAACATAGAGGACATAGAGGAGAATTATGATGAGATTATCGAGCTGAGCTGTGAAGTCAGAGGTTTCCCGATCCCAAAAGTCATGTGGACCATGTCAGATGGAGAGGTACAGCAAAGAGAAGCATTATGTTCTTGTGCTTGTAACGGCAAAAACAAAACAAAACAAACCATCCTACGACTCCTACAGGGAAGAACAGTCTTAAAAATCAGACCTGAGAGTTAAAAAGTTTAACCTGGACCACATGTAGACTTTAAGGATTACCAATCCACATCACTTCTGTATACAGGGTGTCTGAGCATTCTTAAAAAGTCTTAGGATCCCCTAACATCATCTTAAATTTCATTCAAGGTGACATTAAGAAGGTTTTAAAAAGTCTTAAGTTTGACTTGCTGAAAACTGCAGATACCCTGGTATAGTGCTCCATGTTGGACTGCATATTTTGTCCACAGTGTGCACCAAAACCCTCATTAACTCAAAGTTTGTCATAGTTGTCCCACATTAGATATTCAATGGTTATTATTTGTATGTAAAAATGAAACAGAGTCCAATCTAAAGTTATCAACAGAAACGGCAGGTTTTATCTGAATAAAAATCAAGATTTGATTACATCATTTATTAAAGTCTCATAATCCTTCCTGAACAGGACTTCAATATTTAATCCAATTTGAAGGCTTTAATCTAATTTAATCTATTGGTTTAAGAAAAACAGTTTAAATTGATGTTAACCTCGCCTTGCAGGCGTTGCAGGTTCTTGAGACAGCCTCAGAAACGTATACAGAGGATGGGATTAAGAGTATGGTCAACATCCAGGTCACCTCTGACATCACTGCTTTCTGCAACGCCTCCAACGACCACGGCACAGACGCCCTGACCTTTAAGATCAAAGCCAGTAAGTTCCTTTTGGTAATGTTTCCTGTTTCTGCTCTTTGAATTTTTTGCGTGTACGTCTTTTATGTTGTCCCTCGCTTCCCCCCCTTTTCCTTTTGTCCCTCCACTCCTTGTTCGGGTCACTTTGTGGTTTATTTATACCTCGTCTGAAGGCCTCCGGCTCTGTTATGTGCTGTAATGTCTTGCTTGTCATTCTGGGACATGTCAGTCAGTGTTGTTGTCATTTCTGGACGGGCACGCCATGAAGCTGCGTGCGGCTGTTCAATGTGCTTCCCTCCTCCCCCGGTGTGTTAACAGGCTATGTCCTACCTTCTTGTGTGTGCTTCTGCCTGTTTTTAGCTGTAAAAACTACCCCAGCACCAGCCACCACTACCACAGCTGCCGCTACAACTACTAGAAGTATTTCCTCAACCACAGGTAAGAAAACATTCATGCTAGTTTGCCTGCCATTCAAGAGAATTGACCTATGGCTAAGCCACGCCCTCCACCACTCACTTGGACAAACGATGAACATCCAGTGGCAGGTGTCACAGTAGGAGACATTTCATTGAGGATCATTGAGAAAGACAGAAAGATCACATATCATCTAGAAGTCACCAAATGGTCTAAACTATGCTTTGGAGGGATATATGGATCAGTTTACTGTTGAGAAGGTCCATAAAAAGCTTCAGTTACAAGACAAAACTTACAGGTCCCAGAGCAACACAGCTAGGAGCTAACGTTAGGCTAACATTAGGCTAACTGTAGTTAACGTTAGATAAGTTAGAGAAAATCCCAAACTGTCCGTCAGACTGCTGTGGTGGTTCTAGGGTTAAAGATAACTTTACTTAACTTTTCCAGCACAATACCTTGTGTTGGGGTTGCATGAACCCCATGAACACCATGTGACCATTTTCAAACTTAAAATCTCAGAAAACTGAACAAAAACAAACTTTCTGCGATATATATTTCAATGGACATCCAGGCAGAGAATGTTCAGGTGTATGGAAGAGGCTATGCATGCTGTGATTGGCTCATCGTGTTTGAGGGCGGGACTTATCCATATGTCAGTTGAAGTGCAAAAGGTTGACACCTTTTGATAATTTTACCAAAAGAGGATTCAGGGGAGTGTGACTCCAGTTAATTGTTAAGCATTAAATCTCTGTCTTCACTCTTTGCGAGCATATGTTGTTTACAAAAACAAAACTTTGAAACAGTGGCCATTGAGTCTGTTTAGAAGACATTGTTCATTGGTTTAAAAGCAAAAACCTCTACAATAAGTGTTTGTATACATTTATTTATTGTCTTTATTTGGATCAGATTCTATCAGGAAATCTGTCAAGTTTATCACATTCATACACATTAAAGTCAGTGTTGTTAATCAGATTTAGATAGACTTTTTGTTATTCTAGTTAAAATGATCTTTTGTCCTGATGTCAATCAATACATGATGTGTTCTAAAAATAGAGTGAAACATATCTGCTGTCTACCGCAGGAGTAAACCTGGAAAACACCAACCAATCCTAGAGATTAGGATCCAATTTATTAAACCAATCAAATCCCATCCTGCTTTTCTGCCCGCCTCCTGTGCGTACATTTTGTCGGCGTGCACTAACCCTGATTTAAAGCACATAACCAAGTGAAATCCAGGTACGCTGGAGAATGGCAGATAAACTACCTAAACCCTGATTACTGGTAACGTAGAGCAAACAAAAACTATGTGCTGAGGACCAGTTTGAGTCTGTGGTTTTAAATCAGTCACCTTCATATCTTTCTGTCGGAGAGGCAAAGCCAAAGTACCAGCACATGCAAAGTTTTCTACAACTTACTGTAGCTAGTAGGTGAGCAAATTCTTGCAGTTGGCATCATCTTTGCTAAAATATAGTCATACAGAGTAAGGCTTCAAGTGCTAAAGGGGAAACTGCTGCAAAAAGAGACCTGAGCTGGAAAAACATTTCAGACTCAGATTTCTGCATACATGTTCTCACATAGAAATCACAGGGTCAGGGTCAGGATCCATTCTTCAGTCAGTCTGCTTGCAGGAAGCACCCACCCAGATTGTACAAATGTTTATGTTATGCAAATACACAGAAGTGCCAACTTTGCCAGTCTAAAACATCCCACTCTCCCCTTCAAGAAATCAAACTGTTGATATTCTACCTTGGGTGCCCACGTCTGATTTCCTTCTGTACTCAATCAAATCTCAAGGTTGGAATCTCAGTTAGTGCTCGGTGGAGTGGTTCTCTCTGAAGAGTGCCTCGAGGCTCAGCACTGTGACTGAAAAGTCATCACAGCAGTGGTTCTCTGTGATCACTCTGATCAAAAACTCAGCTTCCTGCAAAGTATTTGGAGTTAAAATGAGTAATACTACTGAGGTTTGCACTCCCTGCAAGACTGTTTTTGGCTCTAGCTGTTTGCACTGATTTGCTAATTTTAAACTGAGAAAAGTAAACTAAGAAACACTGACGCCCTTATTCTTATAAAAAGTACAAATCATGCTTCTCTGTGAGCGTGTTGTGCACACACACACACACACACACACATCACAATGGCTTGAAGGCAGCTGATACTTTAAAATTCACTCACAAGGAGTCTCCTGACTCCCATTACAGCCTCTGCCTTGTGCTTTCTGTCTTGCTTCTGCTCTGTCTCCTGTGCGTCATGCCAGTAAATCTCTCAGCCCTGAGGAGAACCGCCCCACATTGTTGTTTCAGTCAAAGCGCTGGTTAAATGAGATTAACCTGGACTACTCTGGGAGGTGTCTGTTGTGATACTGACCACAGTCAGTCCATCAAGCTGCATGCTTAGTTTCCAAACACAGCTCTGATCCTGTAAAGTTAAACACTTGTGTCGTTCAGTGTGGGCCTCTGCTGGAGGTCTGAAATGTAACTGTAAACGTGTGTATGTGTGTGTGTACAATACGTCCTGATAACTGTGCTGGTGTGGTTTTTCTCAGTCAAGGCCCAAACAGCAATCCCATCAGAGAAAGTCAAGAAAGGTTTGTATGTTCTGCTGAAGACTCTCTCTTCTCTTCTTTTCTTTCGGATGCACAAAGCTTCTCCTTCACTTCTCCTCCTCAGCACCTCCCTGCATTCATCAGATTCTTCCTCTCTCCTGACAGACAAACATCAAATCATCATTATATTGTTTTATCTCCTCCTCTGTGCATGTTGTCATGTATGAGCGCACCTCTCCTCCTTCCCTCCTGAGTGACTTCCTCTCTTTAGGTTGCCAAGTTTAGGTCACCACGGTGATGCTCGAGCTGCTCTCTCTGCCCACACGCTGTTAAATGCTCTTTAGTCCACCTGCACGCTGAATGCTGCACAGTCTGCCTGATGCCGCCCTGTACTGGACCCTGCTGCCTCACACTGTCATCCTCATCCTTATCTGGTTAAAGTGAATGACTCTGTGGTTGTTTTTGTGCTTCTCCTCCACTAGAGAGCAGCGGTGTCATCATTGCAGTCATTATTATCTGCATCCTGCTGCTGGCCATTCTTGGTAGCGTACTCTACTTCCTCTACAAAAAGGGCAAACTCTGTGGAAGATCCGGCAAACAAGACCTGTAAGTGTAACTATGAGGTGATGCTGATGGGTAAAAAATGTAAAGACCTTAACTTAAAACTGCAACATGTAAATATGAGCAGCTGCTTGCTAACATGTTGTTTATATCTAATTTATGGGTGATCAAACATTGTCAGAGATCAGACACTTCATAAAAAGCATAAAAAGCAGCTGGTTTCGTGGGTACTTTGGAGTCATAAACTTTTCTGCTCTTGCAGCACCAAGGAGAAGTCAAGCAAAGATAACATTGTGGTTGAGATGAAGAGCGACAACACCGAGGAAGCCGTGTTGCTGGGGGTCAATGGAGAGAAGCAGCCTTCCAACAACCAGGTAGATATCTGCAGTTGAATTCAGTATGATTTTGTTGATCAGGGCCCATTTTCACAAAGCATTTTATCTGACCACGAGGAGGACTCCTGAATGACACTAAAAGTTCCTCGCTAAGTGTTTCTCTTAAGACCTTTTCATAAAGCTTCTGAGACAAATGTTGTGTCCTAAATCGTGAACTTTCCTAAGTGCACTCAGATGAAGTGCACTGCGTTCACTCCGCACTCACTGGAACGCTGCACTAAATCTTACAGGGTAGTGTTGTCCCAAATCAAACAAAGAAATTTAGGAGTCCTAAAATTAGGACTGACACACCCATTATTTTGAGAGTTTCAAGTTAGGAGCTACTTTTAGCTTTAAGATGTTTTGTGAATAAGGGCCCAGATCATCTATGTGAGACGCTCTGTTGTGTTTTTAACGTGTGAATTTTTGCCCTCTGGAGTAAAAGGTGGTGTGTACCTGAACGTGCAGAAGTGAGGAGTGGACAGCTGCTCTTCTTCTTCCCTCGAAGGCTCAGACCCACCACTGCTTTCAAGCTTCAACCACAGCTCCTTATCCCACAGTTACATCATGGAAACACTCAGCTTCCTGCTCGTCACGCTGGACTGACAATCAAATTACTCCAAGCTGCAGCTCTTACTTACAGCTCCTCACGCCACATTTCTGTTGGAGTGCAACCTGAGCTTTAATGAGAGATCGTTTTGTCATTCTGTGACACAACTTTGCTTAGAAATCCTCCACCCTGAAGCCTTCAGGGTGTCCTCTGGGCTTCTCCGTCACATGAGCCTTGTATACTGCTGATCATCCTTAAAACAATAGATAGAGCACAACTTTACCAGGGACTGTTTTTGTATCTGACTACGCATCACCTCAGGCACAGCAATCACAGAAGAGCAGCCTGACATAGCTCTTTATCAAGTGTAAATATTATAATCTGTGTATATATTTCTTTATTTAAAATAACTCCTAAAAAAAAACAAAAAGAAATGACCAGACAGTGTTTATTTCATTTGGGTGCTTTTTGTGGAAGAAGTATTTTTATTTTGTTTTGTTTTGTTGAGGTTTCCAGTTTTATTAAAGTCTGTACACTGAAATTTTAGGGATGCAGTAAATGTTTCCCCCCAACAGCCAGTTACAGCGTGACCCTCATGTCGTCTTTTAATGAAGTTAATGTATTAGCTTAGGTTCAGGAACAGGACCACGCTGTAACCACTATTTCAGTCACCTGACACCCTGCTTATACACAGTCATCCCACTCCACTCTGTCTGCTTCTTCACCCCACTCTCCCTCACCTCCCTCTTCTTGATAACCCTCTTTCCTCATCCTGTCTTAGTCAGCCCTTCATGCACCTACCTCATGTCTTTATCCAGTTGACCTATGGCTAAGCCCCTCCCCCCGCCACCCACTCTGACAAACGATTCAGTGTCAGGCTCTATGGGAGGTGTCACGTTAGGAGACATTTCACAGGACATCACTGATGATTTTTGAAGACAGAAAGATCACAAATCATCTAAAAGTCACAAAAAGGGTCTAAACTCCACATTGGAGGGATATATGAATCAATTTACTGTTGAAGGTCCATAAAAAGCTTCAGTTACAAGACAAAACTTACAGGTCCCAGAGCAAACCTGTTAAACAGTATCTGGTTACCATCAGCATCTCAGACAACAAGACAGAGGATCAGTCATGAGAAAAATCTAACCTCCTCTTTACCATCTTTACCAAGAGGGTCTCTGTTAGTTTGGAGCTACAGTATTTACATTGAATCATTCAGCAGAACGTTTGACAACCTTTGTTATCTGGGCTATTACAGATAAGCTAATGAAGCTAAGCTCCAGAAGCTAACGTTAGTTTAACTAGAGCCCTTTGGACAACAGCTAACAATGATGGAAGATCACCAAAGAACAAAAACTAGAACAAAACAGGTCAATGAACTCCAACAAACAAAGAGACATGATGAACAACACAGCTAAGAGCTAACGCTAGGCTAACATTAGCTAACATTAGAGGAAATCCCAAACTGTCCGTCAGACTGCTGTGGTGGTTCTAGTGGTAAAGATAACTTCATATTTCTTTCCAGCAAAGTGACAACATGTTGCCTTAAATACGATGTTGACTTACCTTAGAACAGGCGTAAACATCCTCGTTAATTTTTATTCACGTTGAGTTGATGTTGCGGTCTGCCGCACAACTTTATCCAAAGAAGACACTTTTCTGGGTTGAGATGTGGCTGAAGGAAAGGGTAAAAAATACACTCTGCTGCCCATCCTCTCAGGATACCTTGTGTCAGAGTTGCATTTACCCCATGAACACCATGTGACCATTTTTAGGCTTAAAATCTCAAAAAAAAAAAAACCTCATAAAACCGAAGGAAAATTGACTCAGTGCATTTAAATGGATGTCTGGGCAGAGACTGTCTGAGTGTATGAGAATGGATACACGCTCTGTGATTGGCTCATTTTGTTTTAGGGCGGGACTTAGCCAGAGGTCAGTTCTGGACAGTCTGAGCCAGGGTTAGGTTGCTACTGAGACTGGACCCCTTCCTGAATCTCTCTCAGCTGATCCTCCAGTACATCCTCCCAGACCAGCTTACCACACACCATCCTTCACCCCCACTTTCACCACTCATCTTTATACACACACACACACACACACACACACACACACACACACACACACACACACACACACACACACACACACACACACTCTTGAATATTCATGTAAAATATTTAGACACATATTGCTGTGGTGTGGTCCCTGCTAGTGAAGCTGAGTATAAACATGCAGGTTGTTCAGTTAAAAATGGTTCACATGTATGGGCTAACATGCCACATTAACTCACGGGTGAAAGACGTGGTCAGTTGGTTAAAATAAAAAATGTCAATTGGTGTAACAAATGTTTCTCTTAAAAAAAATCTGATTGTGCAAAATATAAAATACTATGAATATGATTCTAGCAGTCTGCTACACTGTAAAAAATGAAATTTAAAATGCTTTTAAATCAACTGAAAAGAAACATGTTAAATATACTTATACACAACAAATAACTTATTCCATCAGTACACTCGCATAATTTCTAGGAAGGTGAAATATTTAATACTTGTCATGCTTTTGTGGTTACACCATTTGACAATTCATTGGGAATGATTTTTAATTGGTTAAAAATGGTAGAAATGTCATAAATATCATGAGACCAACAGAAATACAAAATACACATTCAGACAAACATCTAACATGTCATTTTAACAAGTTTAAATCATATTTTTGATACCAACCTTTATTTGTCACTGTCCCTCTCCCAATTTGTTCAGTAAAAACAAACTTTTTGCAGATTTTTAATCTGACATTTGAAAAAAAAAAGTTAATGTTATGAGTAGTTATCTTTGTTTTGTTGTCTTTACATCACTGACTCATCATTATGTAAATGTGTTTGAGTTCGAGCTTTTTAAAAACAGTCCATTGAAAAAGTTTTAAGATGCCTTAAAAATTCAATCAATGCCTTTGGAAATATTTTGTATTGCAAGTAATGTTTTTATTTAAAGTTCAGTGCACTGATTTCTCTGTTGTTCTTCTTTATGCATCTTTGTTTCTCTAATGTGAAACAACTGTTCAATTTTTTTGTGATTTTATTTGGATGAAACTTTGCTCTGTTGCTGATTTTAATTTCATTCTTTAAAAAGAGGAAAGATGAGGGTAAAACAGATTATTGGTCCATGATGAAAATGGTTCATGGCATGAAGTTGCCCTCTTTAGTCCTGTTTTCTTTTTTGTTCATTTTTAGATCTTAGAGGGTTTTAGTTTCCCTTTCACTCCAGACACTGGGCCTCATTCATTAAAATCCTCAAGAAGCTTCTTCAAGGAAGATTCATGAACCTGTTCTTGTCCTTCAGAGTTCTTGCAGGGCGCTGAGGATGCACAGGAATAACATTTCAGGATAAGTCCCTGCTATGAAAACTGTCTGAAGAGAAGTTGATGAATGAGGCCAGATGTGAGTGAATTATACAACTACCAAGGAAGGGCAGATGCCTGTGACTCCAAATATGCAAATAAGTAAACAGACAATCAATTAATGTAAGTGTGATCTCCAACTCAACCTTTTATCCTCTGTTAGTCTGTTTTTTTTCTGCTGTTTTGAAAATGCTTTTGGATGTTTGAAAATCTGTAAAATGCCTTTAATGCCTTGAAGTTGTTTGAGAAATGTCATTGAGGACATCCAGGCTAATTTCCCAACAAATTCACTGTAGGTTTTTGAAATTATACCAAATAAAGACTGTTATTGACTGTTAATGTGAAAAAAAAAAACTGATGATGGTTTTTGACAAAGACCTACCAAAACAAATATATATGAGTTTAGATTAACAGTAAACCTTTGTGACTTTCAATCACTGTATTGATTCAGAACCTGAAAGTGCCGTCTTTATCAACAGGCAGGGTACATTTGAAAATTTAAAGATACATGAACAAAGTGGAAATATTTGGCTTTAAATAAATCTGTAGTGAAAAGTTCTCCATTGAAAAATCATACCTTGTTTTCCCCCATATATAGACAAGAATAAGAGTTTTCATTTTCCCACACATGCAGACACATTCTTCCCTGAACAGTCTGTTGGTACACAGACATGTTTATTGAGTTAGTTTTATAAATGGTGGAGATGGAGCTGATCAAATCCTCTGGACAAGAAGTCTAATCAGATTTAGGTTCTTAAAGTCAGGGTTGGTAATCAGATTTAGATACATTTTTGATACTGTTTAAAATGATCTTTACGTCCTGATGTCAGTCAATACATGATGTGTTCTTAAAATAGAGTGAAAAATATCTGCTGTCTACAGCAGGAGTAAACCTGGGAAAACACCAACCAATCCTAGTGATTTAGATCCAATTTATTAAACCAATGAAATCCCATCCTGCTGTTCTGCCCACTTCCTGCGTGTGCATTTCGCTGGCATGCACTAGCCCTGATTCAATGTTCATAACCCTGAGGGATCCAAGTTTGCTGGAGAATGTCAGAAAAACTTGATAATACCAAACTGCAGACAGTACAGTATTGTACTTGTCTGTCTACATCAACCTCTAAAGTTGTTTTGCAGAAACTTCTTTGCTGTTTCTCCTCAGCACTCTTGTTGAATCTAAATTTGTAAAACAACAGGAGTACTATTAGATCCATAGACTGTATATAGAATGGACAGCATGGGTCTGCCTGTAATCAATGTAGTTTTGAAGCCAAAAAACCCCGTCATGGGCGCCAGAGTGACTATAGGGGACTCTGGGAAAATCTGAGTGGAAGTGGGTGACATAAATGGTTTATTTTCTGTCTACAGTCTAATCTCTTCTTAACTCTCCTTTCTAAAGTATTTTACTATTCCTGAGAAAACGACATAAGAACAGCAGCTGTCAATCATAATAAAAGGGGCTTAAAACCCTGTTTTGAACGTCTAAAAACTAACGAAAAAGAAACTTAATAAAAAGACGACTTGAGCACAGTGCCTAATATTACCTTCATATCACCACAGCATACAGATGAGAGAAACATTATTTCTATGAGTTGTATTAATTTTTTTAAAGTTTGACCACAGCTCATCTCGAATAGATGAGTAGATGATGAATAGAATAGACAGAGTTTTTGACCTATACTGCAGCCAGCCACCAGGGGGAGCAGTTTTCGTGGCGACCTCAGTTCGAATTGAGCAAGATGACGTCCATTTTTTTTTTTTTTTTTACAATCTATGTTCAGATCCAAGTGAAACTTTAGCAGACCCGTAAGTGGCTCACTTTGACTGGTGTGAGAAGGAAGCCCACCTAACTTAATGAAGTTAATGAGGGCTCTGTTCTTTTAAGGATTACAGGAAGTCAAGACAATAAGAGGGCAGGTGCTCTGACACACAGCAACCATTTAGATTATTATCAGCTGTACATTTTCAGCCAAAAACACCTACTGTTAAAGGAGATTATAAAAGTAAATTGCACCAATAATGCACTAATACTTCGAAGAGAGTAAAATATTCATAAATGAAAATAAGTTATTAAAGTACCTTTGTTCTAAAATATAAATTAAACCTTTCATTCTTCTGATGCATATTTGCACTGTAAAATTAAACAGTATTTCTTTTTAAAAGTAATTCAGGTTTCAGTATTCTTAACCCAGCTTCAGCTTTTTGAATCTCATTAAGGAGTAGAGACACATGAGAGGTTCTGCTTATCATTTATTAACAGCACTGTGCATACTTCCAAAGTGATATGAGCTTTAAAAACCATCAAAAAGTTAATGAATGCCATTTACCGACGAGAAGCAACACAGCTACATGGAACAGCGGCTCCCTCTTCTGGCAGAAAGTTGAAGTACCCCATCAAAGGGACTGAGGGTAACTGGGGCTGGTACCCATCTGGCATCTCAGAGGCTGAGCGCTGATCTGAGATCAGGATTACATTGAGACCTTGTACAGATTAGCGCTGGGGCTCACAAACAATGTCCGACAATGTAGAGGACAGATTAATTCAAGCAATACTGCACAAATCTGGCCTTCAGAGATCAACACCTGCAAACTCTTCAAAACCAAGGCTTGACTCCAAACATAATAACTTTTTTTTTTTTAAACATATGGCACTGCTCACTGAATTATTCACAGAAGTAAACAAAACCTTTGGAACAAAATACATGTACAGGAATGCAAAAAGAAAATAAAACAGCAAATTTTCTTTTCGTATCACTAACTTTATACACTAAGCTCTTCTTTAGAGTGACAGTATCGAAGCACAAACTGGTTTACTGTGCCAAAACGAGACAAAAAGGTAAATAAGTACTTGACATGCTCTTAAGACGTCAACAAAACATTGATACGGTTTCGAGGATTGGGGACCTCCTCTATTACCCATCATTCAACGAGCTTCTCAAGGCAACTAGGAACAGAAAAAGACGAGAGGATGGCTGAACAGCGCGGAGATGAACTCATCAACAGCATGTGTCAGAAAAAAACAGCTTGGGCTGATGAGCTATTGACAGGATAAACACCCTGCAGGAAATAAACATTCTTCTTCATATACTAGGAGGTCTTTATGCCAGTGTACCTAAAAGCTCCGGGCATTTATCCCCCTTTATCATTCATAGTACCTGGAAATTAATCTGCTGTCTCATCCTGCAAACACTGGAAACAAATAAGCAAGTAATGACGACAGGAAATAAAGGTAAGAGGCGACTTGTGTGACTTCATAAAGCGGATATTTTTGGCTACATGTCATCTCAGGTGAGCTGGTTTCTGACTGCCAGGCTGAAAGCCACTTTTTTTTTTCTTTATTAAGCAAAACATTATTCCTGAGCAAGTTTTTACAGTTGGCCCAAATACTGATTTCAATGTAGACTCGGGGATGGGCCAGAAAACCCATGAGCCTACTTAAAGAAAGAAATAAACCTCAGCGATCACGCTCTTTCAAGTGGAGGCGAACCCCTGCAGAGAAAGGAAAATTGACATGACAGAGGAGGCTAAATCTGCTGGAAAATAGCTGGTTTCCCCACCGAGAACATTTTATTTGCTTTTCGTCTGTTGCTTTGCTGAATCGACCTTGAGAGAGTCTGAGAATTTTTTTTTAAAATAAAGGTTTAAAACACTGAAGAGATGACAGCTTGAGAGGGCTGCAGGCTCACGAGCTGCTTGTACTTTCAAGTATGCTACATTACAGACTGAAGAATCATGTGATACTGTCACTTTAAAGAAACGGAACGCAGATAAACACAATATTCACAAATGTACATTTAAGGCGTAATTGTTTAGCACTAACAATAGTAGCAGCAGTGAAGCACTTCTGAATTAATTATAACAATATTTATGACCATATTACAATAATATATTACCAAAGAAAATCAATTACTTTTTTGTTTCGTGACACTGGACTGAGCCGGGGCGGGAAACCCAAACCAGGCAGCCAGCGACGTTAGACAGAGACACATAAACATTTCAGCCAACATGGATCACACAACACTAGCCTGTCTGGTACTGCAGGATCGTCGGCATTAGCATGTCCTCTAATAATCTCACCGTCAGACTCTACGGCTACACTCTGCCTCGACGCGGAAGAGAGAAGTAGTACGTTTACAGAGCACGGAGTATACCGACTGTAAAACCACATTCATGTTGTACAGGAACACGGGTTCATTAAGAGCAGGACATGGGGAGAAGGTCTGGCACGCGCACGCACGCACACACACATACTGCCAGGTATCATCAGACCAGAAACCATCGTTATGCTACTTTGAGAAACAACAACGAAGTAAGCCTGCTTTTGTTTTTCCTGGAAAAAAAGAAACGTACCAAAGAAACGTTAATCAGAAGGCCGGAGCAGACTGAGTTCATCCTGAAAACGCTTTGCTTCTCCTCCTCTTAGCTGCTGCTGACCATGAAGAGACCACCTGAACTCTTCCTCGTGTGCTCTCACATTCCTCTGTCCACCTTTAAAGGCAAACCCCCGCGTCAATCTGGTCCCTATCGACCCCATCATGCCTGTACCAACAGCGACCCTCAAAGCTGAAGTCATTTTTTACACATGGTATATGCACGTACTGTATATATTACACACATTTAATATATATTTACTTATATATTAAATTTCATATAGACATACATTTTTTAGTTTTATTTGTGAGGTGTTGGTTACATTTTCAGCAAGAGGCTTCAACATGAAAGATAACAATCTGTCTTCCCAGGATTCCTACGAAAGTCTCGTGTCCTGTGGCGTCCCGTCATTGTTCCACACACGTCAGAGATGTCACTGAAAACAAAGAGAGGCCTGCTGTATCAGTTTGAAGGAGGCCAGACACTGTTGAAAGCGCATGGAGTGCAGGGTGAGGCCTCCCGGAGGTGCTGTAAGCCAGTTAAAAATCCACAGGGGGGCGCAGGGCATCAGCCAGCACAGAACGAGTGCTGCAGGCAATGAGCTTTGGGATTCGGGCCGGGCTGTGCCAACCTACACCCAAACCAGGCTGGGCCAAGCTAGGGCAAGAGAGCAAACAGGAGAGAGAGGCACGAGGAGTGTGCTATGTAAGAACATGCGCAGTGGAGGGAATGGAGACAAACTCGCGGAGGATATTCTTGGCCATTTCGATATTGTTCTGTGCAATCATCAGTGCTTTCTGAATGTCCTGGTACGAGTATCCCTGACTCATGAGGTGCTCAATCTCACTGCTGATTTGAGGGTTGGTTTCTCCTCCTGATGCCCCACTACAAGGTGGAGTGGGGACAGGGGGGACGGGGCTGGGTCGGCGTTCTGAGTTGATTCGTCTGGGTAAGGGCTTTGGAGGTCTCTCTGGGGCTTCCAACAGCTCTGAAAAAGCTGAACAGTCAAACAGAGAGCAGCCTTGTTAACAACATGGTTACCACTGAAAACCATAAGAATGGAAAAAGGTAAAAATAAAGTTAATCTAACTGAATGTGGAAGTTAATGAGGCACCCGTCACATGCAGCACACCGAGTATTGTTTGAATTAGCCACATGCTGTGTATGTATTTGATGAACTGAATGACCTCACCACTGCAGCAACCTTAAATAAAGCACTTATAAAGAGTCTAATTGATCAGGGAGCCTGCCTGCTTGTCTTAGAGCCTCTTAATTGGTTCTCAGATACACAGATGTAGGTCTTAAGTGGAACACTCAGACAGCAGGCAATCATCACAGGTGCTAAATGTCAACTTGCTGCAGAGACGAGGAGATTAGTCAGAGGAAAAAAAAAAAATGCTGGCTTGTGAGAGAAGCGCTGAAAAGGCTCATAATGAGCACAGTGGAACAGAAAATCTACTATTATCCTCTTGTTAGGTTGGCCAGTGTCTTAGCTGAAATTATCTGTTCCTCCTGGACTTGCCGTCACTCTTTCTTCTAGAAAATGTGACAGATTAAAAGCCACTGTTGCAGACTGTGACAGCCTGGTTGATGATCACCACGTGTTATTTCAAAATTTTTCACTGTGACTCAAATTCAACATCCCAAAGGCCTCGCTTGTTGTTCTTGAAGATACTGTGTGGTAAATTCTGTTTTCACAGTTATTTGTGCTCATTGAAGACATCATAAATACTTTATATGAAAATTAGTGACCAAAAGTACGGTGGCCCTGAGTGCTCACAGCATGCAAAAAGACAAAACACAAACAAATTAAGAAAACATCTTCATCAATTTGACAACACATGTGCAGCATTTAGAAATCACGCTGCAAAGACCGCAACACATCAGAGAAACGCCCGTTTTTGTGTTTTGTCTTTTGCATGTGTTCTTAAGTTGCAGTGCTGTGAGCTCTCAGGGCCACCATATAAAAGTCCTTAATTGAATGATAAATAATAAAATGTTAGGAGTGCAAAAATATTTTTTGTCCTCTTTACACTTTCCCCCAGAAAGAGGGCTACTGGAGTAAAAGCACAGTCACTTCACTGACATTTGACTTTAAAGTCAGGGTTGTTAATCAGATTCAGATAGACTTTTTGTTATTCTGGTTAAAATGATCTTTATGTCCTGATGTCAATCAATGCATGACGTGTTCTTAAAATAAAGTAAAAAATATCTGCCGTCTACAGCAGGAGTAAACCTGGGAAAACACCAACCAATCCTAGTGATAAGGATCCAATTTATTAAACCAATAAAATCCCATCCTGCTTTTCTGCCCGCCTCCTGCACGTACATTTCCCTGGCGTGCACTCACCCTGATTCAATGCTCATAGCCAAGAGGGATCCAGGTACGCTAGACAACGGCAGAAAAACTACCTATACCCTGATTATTGGTAACGTAGAGCAAACAAAAACGATGTGCTGAGGACCAGTTTGACTCTGTGGTTTTGAATCAGTCACCATCATATGATCCCAAAACAGCAGCGCTTGTGCATGTGGATGGGGGTGATGTTTTGGAGGCGCTCCAAGTGTTGGGGGGTGGGGCTAAATGGAGTCCTGAGGAGATGCTACATTCAAATTTGTGCTAGTTTTCCGTGACTACCAACCCTGCCTTTAAGAGGTAAAACTAATAACTCTGTGAATTTACAGACACAAGTCAAAAACACTTCATTTCATTCTCATTCAAGTACTGAGAACTTTCCTTTAATATTGACCTGCTGGCAATTATCTGATCAAATGTTTTGGGACAAGTGTACTTACATGCTGCAGCTACAGTGTCTGATTCCAGAGAAAGGCGGCTGAGATAGGAGGATGAACATGATGAGGAAGATGAAGACGAGGAAGATGATCCCCCCAGCTCTGACAGAGTTCGTCTTGCTGGGGGCATGGGCAGCCGAGGTTTGGGGATGTCGTAGCCATTTTCCTCCTCTTCCTTGTCCTCTGCCGCCTGATCTCTGGGACCATTTGTCAGTGTTGCAGGAGGCAACTCTGAATAGTCTATGAAAAATAAAATATATACATATATTAAATTTATAGTACAGGACATCCCTCCAAGTATACGCAGGTTAGACATTTTTTTTCGTTTCAGTTAGATAAACAGATCATTGCTTTTTTTCCAATAAAGCTTCAGATGAGTCAAAACTGAAACCTAAACCTGACTCTCATTCTTACACTGAGAGGATGTGTTTGACAGGAAGTGGAGGTTTTGAATTAAAGTAATAAGTGTAATCAGATAATTAGATTGACTGGTTAAAATGAGTGTTTTCCATCAGTGGTAACTTTTAAAGCAGAGGTAACAACGTAGATGTTTGCATGGTTGAAAACCAAAGTGCTTCATGAAGTTCAGATTTGAGTGAGTGTGCATCAAAGTGACTCATGCCGCTGACCTTATTTTCCAAATCCACTGTTCCTAACGTGAACACAGATCAGTGATCCAAATACCTGAGTCTCTGGCTTGTTGTGACCTGGACTGGATGTTGTACATGGCTTCATACATTTGAGGTCCATCCTCTGACTCCGCCAGTGTCAGCCTACATTAAAAATATAAAAAAAAAAAGAAAATCAGAACCTGTAAAAAAAAGCTAGCTGTTTCAGACATGCTGCTGTAAGTGGTTTACTGAGTGCTTTTAGTACAGTGAGTTGTGTGCAGAGGTCTGGGCCTGAGTCTGGAGTGCAGATATCGGCTGAGGCTGGGGAGGCCTGGGGACTGGTGGGGTCTCCACAACAGGTGCAGCCGTGATGGGGGGCAGGACAGGGCGGGAGGAGGGGATCATGTACTCTGACTCCTCCTCACTGTCTCTTGCCTCCTCTCCTGACACCAGCCTCGAAGCAGGAGACGGTCTGGAAACGGGACAAGCATGAAAACGTGAGTTCAGTAGATGTGGACATGTGAACTACAACCTTAAAGATATCAGAGAAAGCAGAGTTCATTAGTGAAATATATGAACCCTGAGATCAAGTTATTTATAGTTCACACTCTATTTACCAAATGTAATCATGTTGCTAGACACATACCTGATTGCCAGTGAATAGATGGCATTAGCTGAGGAAGAAGGTTTGACTTTGGGGTTGTCGTAATCTTGACCAACAGTTGTGGCCAAGTTCTAAAGAAAAAAACAAAAAAAAAAAACAAACAAACAAAAAAAAAAAGAGTAAAATTTACAAATCAATCATGTTCAACTTAAAGTCAGAGCTACGAGAGAACTGTCAAAAGATGCAACATCAGGTAATTTACTGATCTTTTTATCTCTACTTTTATTACATTTTTTAAACAGATATAAAAATGTTTTTCCCCTCACCAGGTGCTGCTCCTCTAGAAGGATACTTCACTCTTAATAGACCAACAACATATACTGTGTTTATAACAAAGCTCCAGAGGCGCTTGTCGAGGGATTTTGTTAGTCGGTACAGTGCTAGACTAGCTGCCTAAAATCTTCATGCTATGCTAGGCTAAAAGTGTCACTAGGGCCCATTGCTGAAAGATACCATAGAGCAGGGGTCGGCAACTGGCAGCCTGTGGGCCAAAATTGGCCCGCCTCCAATTATACCTGGAATATCCCAGAAACGACGATTCTACACAGAACGTTTATTCAAAAGTTGTGACAAAATATGACAAACCTTAAAATGACTGATACGTTAATTAGGCTCAGAGTCTTGAAAGACAGTAACAGTGTGTGTGTGTGAGTAAGTGATTAAAGACAGCATCCTAGTGATTCAAATACATCAGATGTGTCTCCAGTCCTGCTCCACTCTTTGACTCTGTTGTCTCTGCTAATTTTGTCAGTCTGTTTTGTTTTTGTCAAGCTAAACACGATCTGGTTTTAAACCGGTTTGGTTTATTTTGAAAGTCACAGGATGTAGTTTCCGTGCAAAACTTCTTGTCCTGCTCTATCTATCAATCATCAGTGGCAAACAGACAACAATTCATCCATATCCATTACTGTTCCTCCTCCACTGCCCTTCTGTCACAGGGCGTCCCCCAGGGTTTGGTGCTTGGTCCTCTCCTGTTCATTCTATACATGCTCCCCCTTGGTAACATAATGTGCACTCATGGGTTCCATTTCCACTGCTATGCTGATGATATCCAAATTTATATCTCCACCAAATCCATCACTTCCTCAACCCTCTCTGCACTGACTGACTGACTGACTGCCTTACTGATATAAAAACCTGGATGCACAATAACTTCCTCCAGCTCAACTGTGAAAAATCAGACATCTTAATCATCGGCCAAAAATCTCTCACTACAGCCTCATTCTCACTACAGGTTCATCATCAAAAGTCCTAAATAAACTCCAGAACATTCAGAATTCAGCTGCTCGTCTACTCACCCAGTCCTGCTCCCGTGATCACATCACTCCCGTCCTACATAACCTCCACTGGCTCCCCGTTCCCTATTGTATACAGTTTAAAGTACTTTTGCTGACATTCAAAGCCCTCCATAACCTGGCCCCTTACTATCTTACTGACCTGCTTCAACCCTCATACCCTGCCCTGTAGTCTTTGCTCCTCTGATGGTAACCTCCTTTCCCCACTGCATAGGACCAAGCACTGAACCTGGAGTGACAGAGCGTTCTCTATCGCTGCCCCTTCCCTCTGGAACTCCCTACCCAAAAACATCCGTGACTGCACTGACCTTACCACATTTAAATCCCATCTCAAAACCCAACTTTTTAGAACTGCTTTAAAGTGTTGAGGCTCTGATCTTTGTTTTATTGTGTTTTGTTTTAATTTGTATTTTATATATGTTCTATAATCTGTAAAGTGACTTTGAGTACCGTGAAAAGCGCTATACAAATAAAATGTATTATTATCATTATTATTATTATTATTATTATTATTATTATTATCTGCTCTATGGTAAATTGAATAGAAACCTGAGAAACCTGTCTGATTTAGTGCCGTGATGGAGCGTAGCTGGACAGGAGAAACGTGGTGTATTTCAGCTGTTATTATCAACAAGTTGCTCGTTTCATAACAGACACAGTGTGGAGCCACAGCAGTAGTCCGTAAAAGAGTCATATAAATAATTTTGAAAAATTACATTTTTTTGCACAAGATAAAATAGTTCTTTTTTAATTTTTTTTTTTTTTTTTTTTAGTACAAAGGGTTTTGCCTGATGAAGATGTTTTGGCCCACCATTGAGTTGCTCAGAAAAAAATTGACCTGAGGCCAAACATAGTTGCCGACCCCTGCTGTAGAGTACACCTGAAGGTCAGAGGCTGCTTTCTAGGTATCTGACTTATCAGGTATGACTTGTAAATAAGGCTAATAATAATAACATCAGATTAAATGCTTGTTGAGTGTGCGGATGTGTGTAGTTCCTCTAACCAGCTGTTGGTCCAGACTGAGGGAGCTGTTGTTCTTCTGCGAGTCGGGTCTTGTGTCCAGAGCTGAGGGCAGTGCCAGAGGGAGGGAGTGTCTGTTGGAGAGTTCCCTAACACCGGCTCGAAGGTCCACCCCCAGACTGGAGACCTGGGTGGTTGAGGAGGATGAGGAGGATGAGGATGAAGAGGAAGTTGGAGCCTTAGGGACAGGCCGTGAGTTCCAGTCAGCCAGTGGCCGGTTAGGAGGTGCAGGGGGAAGCTTGTCTCGAAGGGGCTCCCCGGGAGTGCAGGGTAAGGGCCGCCTCTGCAACCGTCCGTCAGGGGTGTTCCCGGCTGTGTGGGGGCGGTCAGGAGGGGGAGGAGGGGGGAGATCTCTCAGTGCTGGCGGGAGGGGCAGAGGCTTGTCTTTGTGGTGGGATGCTGCCTGGAGAGAAGAGAATGAGATGGACGGAGCTCGATTAGACTAACTACAGTATTGATGTGAAACTGAAGGAAACTCAGTGCAGTTATCTTCTCTGCTGGAAATAATCTGTTAGGCAACAAGACATTTGTGTATAAATCAATCTTCATGATCAGCAATATTATTAAGGAGATGAAAAACACCAAGAAATGTATTTATAATCTTTAGACACGTTTAGCTTTCTCGTAAGAAGCCTCAATTTATCTGTTTAAACAGAAACATGAGGAAATATCAGCTGCTGAGTGAGAGGAAACATTCAGACAGTAACGTTTTTATTTAGAATGATACAATCTGAAATTAATTCAGTGACTTTTTCGCCAAAAACTCAACAAATGAGAATAAGTATGTATAAGTATGAGTATCCTGGACAGTGCAGGTGAAGTTTCTGAGATTCCTGTTGTTTCTTATAAGAGAATCAGGTATGAAATAATAATGGATATAAATAGAGCCAGGCAAAAAAAATCTGATGTACGATATGTTGGCCTATGACTGATATACCAGCCGATATATGAAATAAGAGCATTGATAAACACAGGATATAAACTGTACATGAGAACAAATTCTGATAATACCCCAAATATGACTCAAGACAAAGAACCAGAACACTGCTAAATTAAAATAAGGAACTTAAATCAGTAACAATAATCTAAACTGAAACTGAACCACGATTAAAATAAAAACCCACAATTTTCATGAAGACATTAACTTCTGATTTTATAAGCCCTGTTGAATTCTCAATGGCAGCATGAAGTGAAGTGGTCTGTTTGTCTCACAAAGACTATTCATCCAACTTTATCACCTAACTGTATGATAGTTGTAATGTTTTATGTATTATTGACTGAATTAGACCATCTAGTGTCTGGAAGTGGTTTTAGCCATGCTTTAAGTTATTTGGAGTCTTTTCTCTTTAATCTTCCTGTTTGAAAACATTTGCCTGTGAGCATTTTGACATTTAGAGTTTTCAGTATTGTTAACAAAGAGTAACTGTGATTTGTTTATGTGATGAGAGTTGAAATTCTGTTTGAAAACCGAAGTTTTATCAATGTATGCTAATCGCTAGCATATCAATGCAATTTTCCATATATGATAGCAACAAGCTAGCGTAATTTTTTTAAATGGTATATTAAAAGATGTATAACGTGCTGGATGTACTGAATATAAAATTCTCCATGTGTTCAATTTTAAAGTGCTTCCTAAGTAAAACTTTAAGTGGAAATTCCTGAACCAGAGCTCTCTGTGGAAACTGTCATCTATCTGCTTAGCTGAGCCATGAACTGCATGCTGCAAGCAAACTCAATGGAGTAATGTTTAATGTCCTTTTTATTAAAAGTGCACAAAAAAGCACATCCATATAAAATCTGCCATGCTTAAATCCAATGTGTTACTCCTATAATTGAACAATCAATTTATTACCTTTTAAAACGATTTCAAATCGATTTGTGCCGTCCAGAAAGCCACTTTGCCGAGCACAGATTGATGTAGTTGGATCACAGGGATATAAATCGATATATATCACTGTGAGAGATGAATCGTTACACTGCTAAAGATCATAGTCACTTTTCTATTTTCAAGAGGGTGACAGGAGGGGCCATGGTTTCAACGACAGACCCGTATCAAACTGAAGTCTGGGACAAAAGAACAACCTCCCTTTGTTTTGTTGAATCCTTATTTAAACAATCAAATTACACAAATGCATATCTGCTCTGGCAAAGCTTTCATTTTGTAGTGTTTCCTGTCAAAGTTATTAAAGTTCTGTTACCTTTGTGGTGACCCCTGGGCTGGAGGCACCAGGGGGGTTTGGAGGTCTGTGTGGAAGCAGGTCGAGTCTGGGTGGCACAGGAGGAAGAGAGGACTGAGGAGCCATGGACATGGGTGATGGAGGGCGCTCCACCTAGATTACACGTAACAACCAACATATGAAAATATCAGATTCTGCTGGATACAAATTTGACCCTTGAATGCTCCTGTAAATGAAACTTTTTTCAAAGGGGCTCTGACTGGGACTTCCAGATATTTAACATGCCTGCCTTTATACATAAATAAACACAGATCATCACAAACTATGTATGAAGTACAGCCAAGTGCTTCATAGCGCACAGGTATATTTGAAGAAATCTAAAGATGTTGTGAAAGAAGCTACGACAGAAATCAAAGCCAAGGAAATCCCAGGAATCACATCAAAGTGTGTGTGATCTCAGGTAGTCACCTCCTGTATAAGGAGACTGATGCACACAGAGTCTCTCTCTGTGTCACATAAAAGATTGAGGAGAGGAGAGTGCCCTCACATATCAAAAACAGACAGGCATGAAAAAAAAGCTGCTACCGTGGCACCTTAAAAGATGATGAAAGACTGGAGATACGAGCTCTGAGTTTGAAGAGCCAAAAAATAAAAGCTGAGTGTTTCATCTGTGCAGGGATGGTCTCTCACCAAAACAGAGAAAAGAAGAGGACAGTAGGAACCCATGGGGAACACCTCAGGCATCAAGACAACTTCGCCAGGTACCCCCGTCTTTTATCAGTAAGAAATACCACAACAGCCTGGCCTGGAAAACTCTTCACTTCATGACACGCAAGTTATTTTAGTTTGGAAAGTCGCTCCACAATCTCACCTTTGCACAGGCAAGTTTGCTCATCATGAGGTGGGGGTCTTCAAGCCTGTCGTCGTCATCATCATCATAGCTGGGTGATGGAGCACCCTCAGCTCCAAACTGACCCCTGCAGGAGCCCCCGCTGTTGTCCTTAGGATCAAAGGGATCCACAACTATGGGCTCTGTACCCTTAATCTCACAGCGACAGAAAGGACAGCCCGTTCCCTGACCCTCTGATTCCTGTAACACAGACAGAGAGGCAGATACACAGCTTTAAGCTTTTCCTTATGTGCCTGTACTGTCAGTTAACTCTGCAGAGCATTTCAACACGGAGTCCTCCTCTCTGCAGGTATGAGTTATGATACTTGAAATGAAGCAACCAACCCACACAAAAGCTTTAATCAACCACCCACTCTCGTACCTGCCAGGCAGTGAGACATGATGTGCACATGAGATGACCACAGGGCTCAATCTTCACATCCTTGTCGTTCTCAGCACAGATCTTACACAGCTGGAAAGTGGAGCCCATCTCACAGTACAGCTCGTATTGCTCCTGAGGGGGAAAAAAAAAAAAATTGAGACAACTGTGAGCTTTTTGGTCCCGAAACACAGAGAGTAACATCATCCTGAGCTAACAGCACCTGAGATCGTTTAGAACTAGCCCGGAAGGTTTTGGAGCGAAAAATGTGGAGGCGTGTTTTTAGTTTCAGTCTTCTGTTCAAGTTTAAAAAAAAAACCCTGCTCATATCACAAGAAGAACTGTGACATTTAACTTGGGGGGAAAAACATTTAATGTGACGTTAAGTTATGTTTGAAAAAGATGACTCTACAATAAAGCCAAAATATTGTGCTAAAAGTGCTGTACTGAAATTTATTCCTACTGCTGCTCAGCTTCAGTCGACCACCTTCACCGAACTCACCTTAAAAGTGGAGGTTAGACACAACTGTTTAAAAATTCTGCAACATTTGCTACTTAACCACTACTGTCAGTTCCTGTGCAGTCTTTTTTTTGTCGCCCTTTACTTCTTTCTTTTTTTTCCATGCACTGCTGCATCAATGTTGTTGGATCTTTACTGATCTCTGTGTTTGCTGAAAAGAGTTTTGACCTTTAAAAATTAAGATGCCAAACAAAGGCAGGAATTTACAAGATAATAGAGGCTGAATATGGTCAGCGAGGCACGCTGCTCTGACCTGTGTGACTTTGATGTGGTCTTGAGGCGAAGGCTCACACAGTCCTGTCAGGTCCGGGTTTTGGGTTCTGCCGTCGGGGAATAAATAGCTGGAGGAGAAAAGGAAGACAAAATTAGAACGTTAACGATATTAAAATGTCTTTGGGTGCTTTGAAAAGCATTTTCATTGAAAAGTTATGATTGTAATTAGGTGTGATTGAACTGCATGTACACCTCACAGGCTGTGGTAATGAAAACATCTGTTCAGGCCATTCTTTAATCTAGCACCCTGTTTTAATACCATCACAGAGCTGATGCACTGGTGTACACTACAAGACTATTTTACAAATGAGTCACGTACTCTGATTACTATTTGACTAATGTTCTGTAGATGCAGGCAGTTAAGCGTAAAGGTTTTCCCAGTTAGACTTGATTACAGGTTGAGACAGGCCAACCCATAGCTTTCATTAAACAGAAGAATCAGCACTGGCACAGAAAGATCAATGTCACGCCAGCCAGCTGAACCGCTGACTGAGCTGCACACGAGAAACCAACATTTCTATTCTGGTTATGATAACACTGAAATGATGGGAACAGGCAATACGATACGCCTGGATTGGTTTAGAGTTGAAAGGCAGATTCAGTTGTGGGATGCAAAGCAGAGCTGCGTAGTTTACTCAGATATTCATGCTTTGTTGGAAGAAAAGAGAAAACAGGAGGTAAAGCAGAAAGAAGAGATGCCTTACATATGACAGGAAGCTTCACTTAAAGATTACTTATTAAAACCACATCAAGCGAGGACCAGGGAGACAAAAAGCAGAGGTCAAACACTAATGCTAAAACCTCCTGAAAATGAGACACATGTGCCGAATAAAAACACCAACACGCTTACAATCCTTCCCTGAAGCCATCTATGAGAGCCTGGAAGAGAGGTTTGTTGTGGGGAATGGTCTGGAGTATGTTTCCATCTGCCGTCACGTAGCCGATGGCCCACTGGCCCAGCCGTGTACAACTCAGTCGGAAGATGTAACTGTGAACAGAATCATGGGAGGACAAAGTCATGGAAAGACATAAACGTTTGTTTCACTCTTTAGTACTCAAAAAAAGAAAGGATCTGCACAAATTATGCACGAGGAGAAACTTGGTCTTCAACTGTGTAACTTCAAGTAGTAGTAAAGATAATTATATCATTTTATGATTGTACTGTTTTTGTTTAATAAAGTGATGCACTAAGAACAGAAAGGCAGTTAAGATTCGTGACAAATCTTAAAGGCAGGGTTGGTAGTCATAGAAAACTAGCATGAATTTAAATGTAGCATCTACGTTTAGCCCCCGCCCTCCCACACTTGGAGCTCCTCCAAAACGATGCCCCCGCTCACATGGGCAGAACTGCAGGACAGGATTTGATTGGTTTAATAAATTGGACCCCAATCGCTAGGATTGGTTGGTGTTTTTCCAGGTTTACTCCTGCTGTAGACAGCAGATATTTTTCACTCTATTTAAAGAACACATCATGTATTGATTGACATCAGGACATAAAGATCATTTTGACTAGAATAACACTAGAATAACAAAAAGTGTATCCAAATCTGATTACCAACCCTGCCTTTAAATCACACATTTAAAGCAAAATGGTTCAAATAAGAACAGAATTTTAGAAAATACTACATATGTTGTTTGGATTCTTTAATTTTGACATTTGATAACCTATTTTGCTAGAAAGTTGAGGTGATCAAAGTATTTCCAATGTGTTCACACTATGACACTGATCTACAGAATGAGATTCAAAGCAACGCAAACACCAAACACCCTAAGGAAGATGTTTACATGGTGGTAAATACAGCAAATGTTTTATGAAGACAATCAGGAAAAGACTCCTGTTTGTCCTATGTGTGTGCTAGTATGCTCTTATGAGGGCTCTGTTACTCTATTAGTGACATATTGTTGCTTCTCGTATTAGCGTGAAATCTTTAATGTGAAAAGCAACAATAGAGACCTAAATAGAAATTTCACAAAAGGAAACTTTCAATATAAGCATACAGTGGAAGAGAGCCTTTGGCTTAAACAGCAGTGTGAGGTGAGGTGTCTCTCAATGGCAGCAATGCTACAAGTCAGGTAAATAAGACTGTATGTTGGGCCTAACAGAAAAGAGGTGGCAGAAGAAACCACATTAGTTTGAAAACACATACAGCCACTTTCCACTATTTCCTGCCATTTCTTTTAGATCGGGCTTCACATATTTTTGTCAAAACAGTTCACTCTGAGGTTTTACAGATATGGAATATCTATGAAAAAACTGTCCTGGTTGAGTCATCCACCTTTAGTATGGAGGTAAAACTGCAGAACATTAGAATCAGATCTATTGACAAGTAGTTTTCACATTGCAAGGACTGTTGGTGCAAATGGTTAGAAAAGCAGAAAAATAGCATAAATCTAAGGGCTAAGAGTCCAAGGATGCATAGATGAATTAGGATTTCAGACAAAGGAGCTGCTACACACTGGCAGCTAGGTCTGCAACTAACAACTATATTTATGATCAGTTTATCTGATGATTATTTTTTCAGATTAATTGATGAATTGGACAAAAACAATTTTTAAAAAAATTTCCTTTATTCAGAAACTAGTATTCTAACAGTGCTAATGCAACAGTGTATCAATGCTTTCTTAATAATTCAGAAGTAGTATTAGCATAAAGGTCAGTAACACAAAGACCATCCACAGAAAAGACATGTTCATTAAATATAACAGATTGATGGAAAGAGTTCTGAACCTGAATATCTCTGATTATAACGACATCACTGACATATTATTCCATCACAATTACCAGTATTTAAACAAAACTTAACTACTTTGATCAAATGAAATTACTATTAATCATCCTCCATGTCTAAACACATTGTTTTGCCTCACTACTTAATGTCCTCACTCAGACCTCCTCTTAAGAGAATTAAAATCAAAACTTATTCTCATGGATTGGGTCACATGTGTTTGTTCCTGTTATGTTCAGTTATAGAAAGTTAAAGTTACACTAGAGAAGTTGCATTACTTTGGAGCAAATGGGGGGAAATTCTGAAGCTGAAGGCTGAAAGGAGTGAAACAAAGCAAAACATGGAACTAAAATTGTAAAGTCTGTGTGAAGCAGAAATAAATTAGTGTTATGAGTTTGTCACACCACAGAAACATGTGTCATTGACCACTGAGCCAAATTTGGAAGATTAAAAAAATGATAGGTATATAAAATTAGGTCTGAAAATCATGTAGAAATAAGCTCTTCTCTCTGCTGTGGAACGCTGGGGGCGTGTCAGTTAGAGGCGCTGGAGCCACGCCCACACACAGGAGGGGAGCCGCCTCTGTGTACTGTACAAGGACGTTACCTACAGTAACAATGGAAGCTAGCTCTAGCAGTGTGATGGGACGGAGCCAGCCCGACCTGTTTGATCCATCAGAGGCAGAAACTGACTCTGAGTCAGACACTGATAGAGCTCAGCCTCGTTCCTCACAGTCTCCATCAGAATGATCATTTATTTCTCCATTTATCACATTTAGCAACATGGATTACTGACGAGTAACGTTACAGCCGAGACAAATACAGTTAGGCTATCAATATACCTGTTTCTTCAGAAGACTGTGGATGTTGCTGTGACAGATAACTACTTCTGCTGGCGGTTATCGGTTTCTTGCAACTATATGGCTGACCACGACCACCAGCAGCAGAGGCGGGGTTATGCTAATGATGGTACCGTGATATAACGCGGCTATGATTTCAGACTTGCCAAAATAATCCTGAACACAGAAATCTGAAACACAGTTTGTGAATCGGAGCTCCACAATTAAATCCTGAATGGTTGAATGACTTTGACGTGTTTTAAGGAAATACATTTGTGACCTCTTTAATGTGTTTAGAAGAAAATGGCTGAATGATGACTTCAAAAGAAGTGGAGAAGAAGTGAAGGAGGAGGGGAAAAAGAAAGAGGAAAAGACGTAAACAGACTATGGGAAACATATAGTAACCTTATAATTTAAGTTAAATATTGTAAGAGCCAAGTTTAACAGACAGTTATAACAGTGAAAAAATGTAGATGAAAGAAAAATCAACGTTTAATGTTTAAATAGGATAAAGTCTAGTGAAAGGTTTAATGTGTGAATGGAGTCTGTGAGTCAAAGTATGCAGAAGGTAGAAGCAGTTTAAGATGGATAAGTTTTTCCAATCTGTTTATATTGTGGAGATGTTTTAAATTAAGTTTTAGTATTTAAAAGTACTGTAGGTAGAGCTGTGTGGATTATAAACAGCCTTGAAGGTAAAATGAGGAAAATGAAGATGTAGATGACGGAGCTGTGGATCCATGAAGGGGTTAGAAGACGGATGGAGGACTTTGGAGATGGTGCTGCAGCCTTTAAAATGCCCAAACAGTGTGAACATGTGTGTCCTGTGTGTGTGTTAGACTGTATTTGCATGTCATGTCAGCTGCTCCCTGCTGAGATCAGCCGTTACCATAGTGATTATAACTTAAATCATAGAGTTTTATGGTGACTTAAGCCCCCCTGCTCCTCAGGTGTCGTTTCATCTCAGCTGTGCTATCGTTTTGCACCATGAAGATGATGCACAGTTTGCTTTTAACACATTTTCTAGCGTTACCTGATCTAAAATGCCAACAAGCTGAAGAAATTTCTCCACTTTATTACACATGTATCATTATGTTTTCATGCAACATCCTTAATTCAGTGATGGACGCAACGCATTGATAAAGAAAAAAGGTTGTCGATGCTTTTAATCATCGATTTTAATCAATTAATCGCTGAAGCTGCTGTTTTCATAACACACACATGACACTTCTGATAGTAACTTTGTGTCATGGAGTCAAAACCCTTCACTCACATTGATCAGTCAGAGCTCTGATGTCAGAGCGGCCCTTCACACACCAGGCCAAAGAGTGACATCAACTTTCAGTAAACAATCAGACCATTGATGTTAGATACTGGTGCCATGCTGCTCTAAGTCCGTCTCACACACACACACACACATGCAGACACACACACGCAGACACACACACACACACATGCAATGGTATAAACTGTAAGTAAAAGTGTTATTATCAGTAATGATACAAAATCTGCATTTGTGTGTGTTTGCATGTGCCAGGTTTGTCTGAGTCAATTCATGCTTTAATTTAAAAAGACCATCACACACTCACACAGGGGTGTGTGTGTGTGTGTGTGTGTGTGTGTGTGTGTGTGTTATTCCAGGTGGAGCTGCACAGTCAACTCACAACCATGCTGCTTCCTTTGGAAACATGTGAACATAGTGATGTCATGCACTGATCATGGTTCATTAATAGAGTCAATAATAACAATGACACCGCCACAACATGCTCCAACAGAAGCTGATGACTGACTTTTTAATTAAAGACAACGAGGGGGTTAAGGCTTATTCATGAACCGTGTTTAGTGTGGTTTATGTTTAAATCACAACAACAAATCATAGCAAGTACATTTTGATCAGTACAGGTCAGGTTTCTGTGTGTGTGTGTGTGTGTGTCTGCCTGTGTGATCACGGACATGTGCTTTTGTCTCACCTGCCAGGTTTGTGGATGAACTTCTGTAACCGTGCTTTGACCTCATCGTAGGTGAGAAAGGCCATGTATCCCGGGTGAGTAACTGCCAAGCTGTTCCAGTTCCGCAGCAGGGACGACCAGGGCTACACACACACAAACGCACACACACACACACAGGCACACGAGAAATGAGCAAGTGACTCATCTGATGTGTGAGTCAATGGACACAGCAATAACAGCATGGGCAGAGTAAAGGAGAAATATACTGCATCACTGATGACGCTAGAACGGCCGTCTGCTGAAATCCAGTGTGATTTATCATGGCCATTTCATCCAGGGTCAAGCAATGAGAAGGGTCTTTAAGCTAAATTTGCAACACTTAATAAAGCATGCAACTCATTTGGCACCATCTGGAGCAACAGAATGAAGGTTAAATGGACACTAGCAGCCTGCTTAGCGAAGTGTAAATAAAGCAGGCGAGTGTTAACTTCACAGAGGTTTCATTTTTTCACTTTTGAAAATAAAAGGTTCAAACGAAACTTTGCCACACATGAGGGAAAATATTAAATAATTCAAAGCACCCCATTCAGATTGAGAGTGGTGGTAAGTGGGTGGTTCTGCATTGCACTCCCCAGTCTGTCTGATGTGTGAAAGGAAGTAGAAGTGACACAAACAAGACTGAAAATGAGCAACACGAGTCCCAGCAAAGGCTGATTATTAACTGTGTCATTTCAAACTTACTTTTTCATCACAAACACCACAAAGAAGGACTGTCCTCCCTGAAGCTTCATCTCAGTTGCCCAAAAAATCTGATGCGAGTATTTTTTTGGCACACAGAAAGACAAATCTTCAATACAGTTTGATTCTTTTTTTTATGTCTAGACCCAAACTAATACACCTATAAGGGAATTGACAAGCACAGGCCTATCACAGATATACTGTGAACATGACAGTGTTTTCTGGTGAGGGCTGAGAGAAAAATTAAATGCTTGTTTTATGAAACATACTATCACTTATCAGCACACTTATTGTGCTGATGGGTTGTTATGTGGTCTGATAGGGAGACAGTGAGACATCGTGTTCAAGACACTCACATTTCAAGGACAGTAAAGCTGAACAGAGTAATCTGCTCTAGACTTGTCTGAAAATGAAATGTCAAACTAGGTATTGAATGTTTTTTAATTCAGAAAGTAACCTATTGAGCAGCTCCACAGCCAGACTCATTCACAAAAGGGTCACTGCTAGACGTTGCACTAGACGTTATACTTGTCCGTCATTTTGACCTCAGTCCTGTGTGAGTCATAGCGGTGCCAATCGATGTCAACATATAAAAGGATAAGGCAAACCAGCACGTCAGAGAGCGTGAGATCATAAACAGGACAACACAATACCTCATTAATTATGCACACTTGGCACCAACTGGACAGGGGGTCTGCTGCAGGTGTGATATGTGATTCATGAATGGCTGTGTGCAATGAAAGTGGACTGGATCGCTGTTGGGGTTTCTAATCCGTCAAAATAACAGGAAACCCTCAGATTTTTCCATTATTGCTAAAAAAATCTGTCAAAGACGGAGAATAATTGGTTGACACGAGCTCTGGTCAGTGCCATCAGCTGCTATCTGGAATCAGTGATTATTTCTGTGCCCGAACAGGATCTTATCTCAGTTGGTCTTTGGTTTACATCCCGTGTCTAAAACTCAAATTACCTGAGGGCCAGTAAGCATTCACTCTTGTCACAAGGGGGCCCACTTCAGGTGTTCCACAAAAAAAAAAAAAAAATGAAAAAAATGTTCAACTGGACAAACAAACATACTTGGTCTTACAGTCATATTTTGGCTTTTCTTGCTGAATGCTTGCTGGGCTGCCAGACACCCGAGTGTTTCTTTGCTTTGAGGATGGTATCAGATGAAACCCTTGGTGTAGCTTGAAGATGGACATCACTAACTCTGAACCTATTCTTTGATTTGCCTCCTTCCCTTTTCTCTGGGGTACATTTTGATGTATTGACAGCTCTTTCTTTCGCCGCTTGTGTCTGCTCATCTCCCTTATTGCATGAGGTTATACTCCGGGGAGAACCTTCTCTTTGCATAGGAGTCAGGTGTAATTCCCCTTAAACCTGACATGAATAGTAGAATAGAATACAAAGTCTTTATTGTCATTGCACGACTTGCATACAAATAAGAAAATGGGTGTTCCTATGCAGGAAGCTGAACTGCCTGGGTGAAAACCAGGACTCCTAACCACAAGACCATATGGGACTGCATGATCATTCTCCAACTTCTCCTCAATCACTGTGCCTGAAATCAACCTTTCTTCTGGTCTTATAAAGAGACATCTTGCTTTAACAACATTTTGAGGATGCTGGCAGCGTGCCAAATGTTTGTTTCTTTCTGCTTGGTTTCACGAGTTGTTTATGGTCAACGATACTTCTTCCTAGGTCCAAACAGCTCAGTTTGAATTTATATCAAGTGGCAGGCCGTGTGAGCCATGAGCTTGAGAACCCTGGTTTACATGCAGGAGCGCTTCAAAAATTTGGCTTATCACGATTTCTTACATGACTCCTGAGAGTTGATTTCAGTTTGGGCTTTAACCAGAGTTTCTTTTATTATTTGTTGCCTTAAATATTTTGTGTCAGGTGTCTTCTAATGAAGTAATGTTTCAGTTACAGCATGTGTAAAGTAACAGCTGAACAGCGCGCAGATGGCCTAGTGGCTGAGGTCATGCTCCATATGGGCAAAAAGCCCTTGAGCAGACAGCCTGGGTTCAACTCCGACCTGTGGCGACTTCCCCGTATGTCACTCCCCCCGCTCACCCTGTTTCCCCCTCTATCCACTGTCCTGTCCTCTCAAAAATAGAGCATAAATAAGTAACAGCTGAACTTTAAGTCCTCCACGGTTGAATCGATCTGCCCCAAGGTCTTGATTTTACAAGTGTTACCTGAGTTTTGGCTGTATCTTTCTTTGCTTTTTGTATTACATGGTTTGTTCACTTTGGATCATTGGGTTGGGTGTGAAATTTCATATAAATAAAGTTGATTTTATGTTACAAGCCTTCTTTAACTTAATCATTAGACAACTCAATACTCGCCTGGATCTTTTGCCTTAAAACTTTCCTGAGCTCAGCACAGGTGCTGTTCTCGGTCAAAGTGAATGCCTCTGTTAATATTTACACCACGTTCTTGTGTGCAGCCGAGCATTAAGAACGTTTCAGCTTTGATTACTGTAATGGTGTTAAGTCACAGCTGATCCTGCCTGCACCATGCATCCTTGTGCTGATCCGTGGTCACAGCACTCTTCCTTAAAGCTATCTTTGGGATTTTTTGTCTTTGGACTCATTCATTGGCTTTCATAACACAGATAAAAGCTAAATATCTTGTGTAACTCAATATTTTTCAGGCAAAATTTTACACTTAAAAGTGAAACTGAAGAAATTTTGGACAGGGGAAGGTTTGTTAAGCTAAGACTTTTGGAACAAATGTTTAGAGAGACGCCTGGGAAATTCCTGTATATCAGGTTTTGAAAGGCTTGAGACAAACTTTGTAGGAGTGTCCGACATCCCCACCACCTCAACATTTAGTAAAACTCCAAGCCAGGAGAAATTCTCGACAACAGTTCAGAATACATGTGTTGAATATTGATGCAAAAAATACCATTATGAAAGGCAACTGAGACATGCCAGTATTAAGCAATACTGATATGCCCCAATTCATGTGTATAACTGTGGGTGGGAATATTTAGAAATGGTGTCACTCTGTAGCGTTCTCTTTTAACACGGTGGATGGATGCAGAGAAGCTGCTTGATGGGGGACCAAAGGAGAAAGACAGCAGAGTGCAGAAAAAAGGACTCGTCTCTCAGATCAAGATGCGGGGCATACCTCTCTTATAGATCAGGTCTAGACCTTGTTACTTTTACTTAAGAGACTAAATAGTCTTATGTTATTTATCTTATTTACATGACGGGGTGGTCAAGCATTCACAACTCTCCTCTGCGCTCTGTATCGTGCCCAGCAGAGTTCCGCCTCAATGCAGACAGACATACATGAGCACACTTACACACACCCACACACACAGAGAGAAAGAGACAAGCACACTACGTGTAGCGGACAGGAAGTCCAGAAAAGTAATGTCACAACCCTCACAAGAGAGCAGAACATATCTCTGCTTGTCAGGGCATTTCTGAGAAGACGGCATTATTCTTTGAAGCATTAATATTAATTTATGCAACGGTACCAATGATTGGCATAATAACTTTTTCTCAGTGTTTTGGTTTGGTTCCTTAATTTACAGTTTTACCAGCCAAGAATTTTCATTTCCTTGCATCCCAATTTTCAACTCTGAAGTTCTTCCTTTACAAAAGAGTTTTCTCTGTCACCTTTTTTTAACACCTGTCAAAAAAAAAACGGTAAATCCATGCAATTCTTTTGTATTTATAAGACATCAATATGTCTGCTTTGTTTAAGGTAAAGTGAACAGAGCAACAAATATTATGAAATAAAATGATGTACAAACACCACCACGTTTGTCTGCCTAATGATAGAGAATGAAAAACTTGAAGGTCTACTGACTGTAATAAAGAATAATGGCTCATGTTCAGTTACTGCGTGTCAGGCCAGAGCACAAAATGGCCACAGGCTCACTTCCTCTTCTAGGTTTGAGGACATTAAGAGGACGGCTTCTTCTGTATGAGGGAGTGTCATAGGAAATGTCTGTAATCTGTTTAGGCTTCATTAGGCCTATCTGTGTCTTGCAAACAAGTAGATGGGATAATGTCACAGAGAGGATGGAGGACATTTAGTATGGTGGGTCATTGTATTACAAGGCTGGATACGTCTTAGGCTTTCAGTTGAAACTATGTCACTTACTACGCAAAAAGCTTCAAACATGAAAGGCATACTCTTCGCTCTCCCATTACTCTAGCCTCTCTATTTCTTCATGGTGTATGATCTCTCTGCGTTTTTCTTTGCTGAAGAGGGAGGCAGATTTGAAAGTTGCTGTGGCACCTGTACCACCATGAATGGTGATATAAAAACAACTTCTAGTTACCTGCAGTACTTTAAATTATAGATGGATAATGAAACTGTGCCTCTACCTCACCACAACAGCCTTCACATGAGCAGTGTGTTGGTAGTTTGGTAGATTTCAGTTTGTTAAGCTAGAATAGAAGGAAACTGACACTGTACCAAAACACTCCAGCAGGAGACTGCACGTTTGGTTGATCCTATCAAAGAAATGATTCCATAAACTTTTATCCCAACCGTTAATTCAAAATAAAACCTTAAAAGAGTTCATACAATAAATACGGTCATTGAAAAGGAATTTGATGCAAGCAAAACAGCTCAGCAAAAAGCTCCAGTAGTGAAAGCGTTAATGTGTTTGGTTCCTACCTGGAATAGCCTGGTAAAGATGTCAAACTCAAACACAGAGATGTAGTCGTTACAGGTGAGGTCTATGGTGGACTTCAGAGCCATGGCCTCCAGTCCGGAGCTAATGGGATGAAACTCATGGAGAGACTGACGAAACATCTTCCAAGGCACAATGGTCCTGTAACACAAAACAGGTCAAATAAATCATGTTGCCTTTCAAAAAAAAATAAAAAAAATTAAACCCTTTCATTAAACTTTATGGACACATGCAGTTGTTGTAGGCTCCTACACAGCATAAGAACAGCTAGGAGCAGTGACGGAACCAATTTTAACTTTTGGTTACCTGTGGGATTTTGTGCACCAGAAATAATCTTAAAACCAGATATGAGATTCATTTCTAGAGAAGAGAGATACATGATTCACATGTGATAAAAAGATGTTTGTATCAAGGCCACTTTGGTTCTCCCATACAGAGAGTTTGTGACTCTAAACACTAACCAGAGGTGACCTTTTTTCAGACAGCTAAATCTGCTCTCAGATAATTATCTTTAAACTTAAAACATCAATTTTTAAATGCCAAAATCTTTGATAAGTTCCTGTTTAAGGTTGAATACCTATAAAGCACACTTTCATCCAATAGATGGAGATGAGCAATGAATTCTTATATTGCAATGAGAAAAATATTCCTGCAATTATAGAATCATAAATGTGAGTAATTTGAGCTTTCCTCATTGATTTTGGGGATGAATCACTTTAAGAGTGTTATGCTCTGTTCTTTGTTCCTGGGGTTATTTTCTGCCTTTACAAAGTTTAAGAGTCATATATCATAATTTGTATTTTGAGTAGAGAAACACTACAATGAAGCATGACGACAGTGGTGGAGAATTCCGTAGAGGGGAGAGAGATTTAGACAGACGTTTGTAAAATAAAGAAATTCAGATAGAGGCTGGATTGACTGTTTTAAATACAACCCCACTTCCAGTGAAGTTGGGACTTTTATGTAATACATAAATAAAAACAGATTACATGATTTGTGAATTGTTTTTAACCTATATTCAATTGAATACACTACAAAGACAAGATATTAATTGTTCAAACTGAAACTGTTTTTTTTTTTTGCAAGTATTCACTCATTTTGAATTTGATGCCTGCAACGTGTTAGGTGTTCTTTACCATCACATTCCTGAGTCCAAATGTGGACTCATCAGACCACAGCACACTTTTCCACTTTGCGTCAGTCCATCTCAGATGAGCTCGGGTCCAGAGAAGCCGGCGGTGTTTCTGGGTGTTGTTGATCTATGTCTTTGTCTTTGCATGGTAGAGTTTGAACTTGCACTTATAGATGTAGTGATGAACTGTGTTAACTGACAATGGTTTTCTGAAGTCTTCCTGAGCCCACGAGGTAATATCCTTTACACAATGATGTTGGTTTTTAATGCAGTGCTGCCTGAGGGGTCAAAGGTCACGGGCATTCAGTGTTGGTTTTCAGCCTTGCTGCTTACGTGCAGAGATTTCTCCAGATTCTCTGAATCTTTTGATGATATTATGGACTGTAGATGATGGAATCCATCAGTTCTTTGCAATTGTACTTTGAGAAACACTGTTCTTAAACTGTTGGACTATTTGCTCACGCAGTTGGTCACAAAGTGATGAACCTTGCTCCATTCTTGCTTGTGAATGACTGAGCCTTTCAGGGATGCTCCTTTTATACCCAATCATAACACTCACCTGTTTCCAATGAACCTGTTCACCTGTGGAATGTTCCAAACAGGTGTTTTTGGAGCATTCCTCAACTTTCCCAGTCTTTGGTTGCTCCTGTCCAAACTTTTTAGGAATGATTTGCAGGCATCAAATTCATAATGAGTGAATATTTGCACACACACAAAAAACAAAGTTTATCAGTTTGAACAATAAATATCTTGTCTTTGTAGTGTATTCAGTTGAATACAGGTTAAACAGGGTTTGCAAATTATTGTATTCTTTTATTTACGTTTTACACAACATCCCAACTTTATTGGAACTGAGGTTGTACAACGATCTGAGAAAAAGAGCTTGCTGAGCTTTTAATTATATAAAAGTACAGTGACATCAAAACAACAAAATAAAGCCTGAAATTAGCTTTGTTTTGTTGTAATTGTGAATAAACTGAGGTAACAAATGTTATCTCAATTGCAAATTTTATTTTATTTATTACACATTCTTGGTATAATTTTTTTTTGTAACTCTATAAGTTTCAAGTTAGAAAGTACTGAAGTCATATGTCAATTAAATAGTCCTATGAATTCCGACTCACTTGTCCCCAAAGGCGCGTCTCCAGAACTCTGCCGCGTCAGCCTTAGTGATGCGGAAGTTGTCACCCTGAAACAGACCATTGGGGAAGATGGCCTTCAGCTCAGCCAGCATGTGGCTGAAGATCAGCGACAGTTTGGTGAGGTTTCGCCTGTGAAAGCAGAAGAGAAAAAAGTGTGAGGATGTTTTTAAGATTGCTCTGTGGTCAAAGTGTTATTAAGATGGAAATACTGATGATTTACTATAGAAGTGGCTAAAAATACTGTGAAACTTGTGGTAAGGTAACCTGCAAAATAAACTGGAACACCAAGTGACTTGGGCAATGGAAAAAAAGGAAGTATACTAAAAATCTAACGTACTTAGAAATTCTAACTCTACCAAGTCTGTCCTGCTAAATGCTTCCAATTACTTCAAATGGTACTTTTAGGGTTGACGATACAAGAGGAAATCACATCGCATTTTCATTTGACCTTTTCTCTCATGTGCAGCTATTTTTGTAAGGGATACAGTATGTGCATCAATCTGCAATTTCCCTCTTCAGCTGCCATAAGTAGCCTGTTCAGCATTCTGTTTTGCTTAGCCCTCTATGGCAATTAAAAAAGAGCTGCAGTGATGTGATGTGGCTGACAGTTCTGCTAAAACAGGCTTTCTAAAAATGCATTCCTGCAAACAAGTGTCGCATATTCAGGTCCTGTTTTTTAAACTTTGAAAATGGAGCAGAGATGAAAGCAAATCCTTTGAGTTTCATATTAGATCTTTGCCTTAAACCCAGAAATGTATTCCACCTTATTCAATAAAAAAGAACAGAAACAACTGACTGTGCTCCAACTTAAGAGTTGAAAATACTTTCTGACTGACACCTCATATGTTTTGCATACACTCTGATGTCATCTTTTCTCTCAGCTGTTTTTTTAAGTTCAATTTCTTTGGTTGGAAGATCGTCTCCACACATCTTACAGCCATGATTAATGGTACTTGTCAGATTCGGCACAAGAGTCTCAAGAAGAAAAATGTCCAATATTTAAAGACCTGTCTCATGACAGGGATCACACCCAGCTCTGACCCCATTTACACAACAACACTTTGCAGTGTTTCACTCAAAAACGCAGAGAAAAAAATTCAACTACACGCCTTTTGGTAGCCCTCCGCCAAAGATGAGGTGGGCTGATCATCTGGCGTATATAAGGAATGAGTCTTATCTGAGTGTAAAAGTGGAGCAACAAACAGATGCACATTTTGTTGAAAGGCAGTCAGCAGATTCAGCAGCACAAGCACAACAGAGTAGTCTGCCATTGAACCGTCACTGTTGTCCTGTTTGCACGGCAATTAAAAATTCCCACAACGAAAGTGGAATGCGCATGCGGAGCATTCCCACAAAAAAAACTAGCGTTTACACGGCAACAGTTGCTGCAGCATATCCGAAAAATTCCACTCTGGAGGGCTTTTAAAAAAAAAAAGTTTCAGGTTGGATGAAACACAGTTTGTGTGCAAACCAGAGGCCGAAACGCAACTTTTGCGCATCATCAGGAAAAAAAAAAAAAAACATTTAACACATAACAGGTTATAATTTCAGAAATGTGCAGTTATACTGATGGTTGTTCAAAGATGAGGATTAGATCTGAAATACTGAGACCCTCAAGGCCATGTTTCTAATTTATGTTTTTCTCCAGCTGAGAACTGTCCCTCGCTGCCTCAACAATACAGAAACAGCCACAGGTCCAAAGAAGCAGCACAGCAGTGCTCGCATTCACACGCAAACAGAGAGTGAGATGTGAGAGAAGAGACATGCTTGTATGAAGATCTGATACCAAATACAAAGGGCTGTCAGAAGCATAGATGAGGGAGAAGACTAGACGATAAAGTGACGGCGGAGGACACAAAAGAGAGAGAGACCGGGAAATGTTAGAATGAAGCCACTCACTGTCACCAGACCCCCTGCAACCCATCACAGCATTATGTTTGTTATGCTGAGAAAGCCATGATTTATGAAGCGACACAGAGGGAGATTGTACTTAGCTGTTGGCCAGGCTGAATTGACATGCACAAGAGAGACAGCAATGAAAGCATGGCTACACTGCAGCTGCCCTGCACTACACTACACAGCCTGTGAGTGAAGAGAGGGAGGGGGAAGGGAAAGTGTGAATGAGGAAGCGGGACAGTCACTGAAGATGGATGAATAAGATTAGTGTATGTTGAGAAGCTGCCAAAATAGACCGGCCCTTGTTAGGATGATAGTTTACTTCAGACGGCGCAGACAAGAATCTGAAAGAGAAAATGCAGCGCTCACAAACCGCCATAGAGTGTTTCATTTATACCCTCTCAGCAGTAAATGATCCTCAAACAGTGAACACTCTAGTAGCTGGGGTGTCTAATCTTTTGAACTGCTCTGCCCACTTCAAATCTTCAGCGCGGGACTTGAAGCCAGATGTAGACTGGATGTCTTTGAAGTCAGGGCCACCCCTCATCAGTGATGCAATGGGGAAAATGAGACCTTCAAGTACTCCCCGAGGAGCTTGTGCAGACGCAGTTGGGAATGTCTTTTCTTTTTAGTTTCATCACGGAGAAGGCAGCCGCTTGTGACTCTGCATGTCTGTGACTTTTTATTCAGCAACAAGCATCTCAGCAGGAGGTCCTTCTCTGTTCCTCCTGCCTCCTCACCCTACTGGCCTACTGAGCCTTAAAGCTCCAGTCTCATCAATTCAGCTGTCAGCCTCTCTCCTCTCTGTGCTTTCATCAAAGTTACCACAACCTCCTCTCCTGCTTACCATCTTATGAATCCATTTATTCTCTCTCCTCACCTCCTTACTTGAAACATTCACTGCAGTTATTTGAGAGACAATTTTCACTAAAATGTGATCTGGTGGGAGAATGGATATTAATGTTTTTATGGAGACCAAAGAGCAAATAATATTGGAGAAAAAGGACCCATCTGAAAATTCTTATGGCCAACAGTTAGCAAAATGTGAAACTGGATGCTGTTTATTCTGAGGCCGGCTCAAACTTCTATTTATCTCAAACATGAATGTTAGCATTATGTAGCTAAAAGGCAATTCAAGCAGTAAGGATGGCATTTGCTGATAAAAAAAAGTGCTGTATGAAGATTTCCTCTTGATGTGTTTTTGGGATTCTGTGTGCTTTTTGCTTTTTATGTTATAAGAATCTCAGTATCTAACCTGCACTGTGACTCAGAGTGAAGCTGTAAATGCAGTGAATGAACAGCCAACGTACAACCCCAGTTCCAATGAAGTTGGGCATTGTGTCAAACGTAAATAAAAACAGAGAACAATGATATGAAAATCATGTTTAACTTATATTTAATTGACTACACTATGAAAACAAAATATTTATTGTTTGAACTAATAAACTTTGTTTTTTTTGCCATTGTCCATTGTCAGTTTACACAGTTCATCACTACATCTACAAGTGCAAGTTCAAACTCTACCATGCAAAGACAAGGACATACATCAACAACACCCAGAAACACCGCCGGCTTCTCTGGACCCGAGCTCATCTGAGATGGACTGACGCAAAGTGGAAAAGTGTGCTGTGGTCTGACGAGTCCACATTTCAAATTGTTTTTGTAAATCATGGACGTGGTGTCCTCCAGGCCAAAGAGGAAAAGGACAATCTGGATTGTTCTCAGGTCAAAGTCTCAAAGCCAGCATCTGTGATGGTATGGGGGTGTGTTAGTGCCCATGGCATGGCTAACTTGACCATCTGTGAAGGCTCCATTAATGCTGAAAGGTACATACAGGTTTCGGAGCAACATATGCTGCCATCCAAGCCACGTCTTTTTCAGGGACGTCCCTGCTTATTTCAGCAAGACAATGACAAGACACATTCTGCACGTGTTACAACAGCGTGGCTTTGTAGTAAAAGAGTGCAGGTACTAGACTGGCCTGCCTGCCATAATCAAAATAAGTGAATAATTGCAAAAAATAAAAAAAAAAACAACAGCAAAAAACGAACAATTTATCAGTTTGAACAATAAATATCTTGTCTCCGTAGTGTTGTTAATTGAATATAGTTTTAAAAAGATTAGCAAATCATTGTATCCTGTTTTTAATTGCATTTTACACAACGTCCCAACTTCATTTGAATTGAGACAGTACCTGCACAGGCACAAGAAGCTTCTCGTGTGATGGCGTGCACTTCCCTGTCAAAACTCCCCCAACATGTTTCTGCACACATACTTAATCAGCGCAGACAGGCACCTCAGGTCAAGACTGTCAGAATACACTGCAGGTTTTTCTTCTTCAACAAATTACACACACTCACAGCGAGTCTGCAAAGACATCCGCAGGGTATAAGAGACAGAGAGGAAAATTGAGTGTGAAAGTGGACACTGGTCTGACTGGCATCAAGCTCACAGGGTGGCACAGCTGTCTCTGGCACGAGATCTGCACAGTGAAAGAGACTTTGTCGTATCTTTGTGGTTGTGTGATAGAGAAAGATTTAAAGGAGGTTGAATATGACTTAAAAACTCTCATAAACTCTAAAATTAATATGCAGCTTCAAGTGAAGCAGTTATTGACATGAAGTAGCTAAACTTGATTTAGCATGTTGAACATATTTCCTTCATTCTACAACACCAGCTCTGTACTGTGAGTGCAGTGTCTGAGTGTGTGCGCAAGAGAGAGAGAGAGAGAGAGAGAGAGAGAGAGAGAGAGAGAGAGAGAGAGAGAGAGAGAGAGAGAGAGAGAGAGAGAGAGACCTGGGCAGTAGCCAGTTCTCTACAACTGTTGCTGCCATTTAAGCTGCTGTGCCAACCCAGACAATGCAGAGTCAGTGGGCTCCAGACGCACACACACACACGCACACACACACACAGAGGTTTGCTGATCTGCTCAGGATTGACATATATCTGGAGTGTTTTCTTTTTTCTCTCTCACTTCTTCCTAACCGCCACTACAGAAACAAGCCAAAGCTCCTTCTGAACACTAGGTTTTTGTCCACCATCCCCCTCATGCTATAGATTGACCTCTGACCTTGCAGCTGGCTGCTCCCTTCCTGTTTCCTGCTGGTTGTGATAAAGTAGTGCAGCTAGCCAGCCAGCACCGCACTGCGCTAATACACCACAGCACAGTCAGCCAGGGTCAAGCTTACAGAATAAGAGCCTGTCTGGATTGGCAAGAGTAACAAGTAGCTGTAATATCATCATGCAGCTGTATTATCTTTTCTGCTCCAGGCTTAAAGGGAAACCACATCAAACACAAACTTAAGCCTGCAACAAAGCTAACAAGTTAATTTTAACAGTGTGCATCATCAACTAAGGAAAATTAGATAGTTCTGGAGACAACTATGCTAAGGGACCATCGAAAAACATCCCATTTGTCACCCTTTGGACCACTCTGATGTGATGATTGCTTCTTTACTTCATTCGTGTATTTCCTAAAGGCTACTGGACAATAAACTGCAAAAAAAGGTTTATCCTCTGTTTGCCAAGTGATTAGTTTTAAAACGAAAACTGTACGGTGACCCAGCAGCTACTACAGAGAACAAAATGAGACTTCCACCACTTCAGCCCCACAAGTCTGACTTTTATCTACCCTATCACAGGCTCTGATCGCCTTATTGGGACATTCATTCATTCATCTTCTATACCGCTTCTCCTGTTCAGGATCACGGGTGTCTGGAGTCTGTCCCAGCTGTCTTAGGGTGAGAGGCGGGGTACACCCTGGACTGGTCTCCAGCCAATCACAGGGCTGACCCACAGAGACAGACAACCTTTCACACTCACATCACCGGTTAACCTGATGAGCATGTTGTTGGACTGTGGGAGGAAGACAGAGTATCCGGAGATAACCTACACATGCACGGAGAGAACATGCAAACTCCACACAGAAAGGCACACCGTGCCTGAACCAGGATTCGAACCGGCGACTTTCTTGCTGTGAGGCAACAGCGCTAACAGCTGCTCCACCATGCACCCTTATTGGGACAGTCTTGTTCAATTCTGGTACAAACAAACATAAAAGACTCACAGCAATGTTTCACTGGAGTGCTGCCATCTTCACAGAGATGGCCCTGGGAGTGTTCAAAAATGTGTATGTTTTTCTTTTTTTAAGTTATTTTTTAAAGCTTTTTATGCCTTTAATGTGAGAGGACAGGACAGTGGGTATAGCAGGAAACAGGGTGAAAGTGGGGAATGACATGTGGGAAAGTTGCCACAGGCTGGACTTGAACCTGGGCTGCTCTCTCAAGCGCTTTTGCCGTATGGAGCGCAATCTTAACCACTAGGCCATCAGCACTCCATGTGTTTTATTTTCTGAGTTTCTTGTGGGGGTTGCAACATTATTTTCCCTGACTCTCTGTCCACTGCACAGAGTGTCCTTCTCTGTGCATGTTTGTGTGTCTGTGAAGGCATTGGGACAGAACTCTGATGTTCGCTGAGAAAGAAAGTGTGAATGCGCAACCATGTAGAGACAGAAATTAAATCAGTCATGTAAATAAGAAATAATATAAGGCAATTTAGTCTTTTAATAAAAGAACAAGACCTGATCTTTGAGAGAGGTAACCTTAAGTTAATGTACTTCCGCTATGATCTGGTGTTGTATAGAAATTAGACTTACAGCATCCCTGCTTCAATATAATGGTAGGGGACATACTGCAGTGTGTAGAGACAGCAAAGTTAGAAGTTTTACTCCAGAGCTTTTCAGTTCAATATTATAATTCAGTGAAGGGTAAACAAATAAATAAACTTAAGAGTCTCTTCACAAAAAATACACTCCACAACTCAAACATTTGCAGTATAATTTTAATTATTGTGTCATTCACAGGTTCAGGTGCATTATGATCCTTAAAATAAAAAAAAAAAAAACTGTAAAAAAGAGCTTGATTTATGTTTGTTTTTTTTAGAACAGGCAAAGTGAAAGGGAGGGCTTGTTTCTGACTATTTTGGATACTGAATTAAATTATGTGGTGAATGCCTACGTGAAAAGAAACGCACAAAAATCAAAAATAAATGTAGTAGTTGGAAAGGGAAACACAGTCAAGAGTGTGGTTGAAATTCTGGCTCACAGTTTTCTGCAGTCATCACTTCTTAAATTTAACTCTCCGGAACTGGCTTCAGTCCAGATCTGGTTCAGGAAACAGGCACGACACCACATAACACACACACACACGCTGGCACACGCGTGCACACACACAACATTGTTTAACTGCTTCTTTACACACAGTCTAATGTATTTTATCTCTAGAGTTAGTTGGGTGTATGATTGTAAGTGAGACGTTAAGTCCGGTGACAAAAACAACAGAAATCACTACAGTTTAAGTCCAATCTACACGGCTGAACAGTCGTCACTTGGTGCATATCTGGGCTCATTTATCTTTGTGTGCATAAACAGCAAGTGCTTGTTGTACCCTGCAGGGCAGACAAGCAAGTGGGTTGCATCATGCTAATCACCATAATCTAATAGTGTGAGGACTACATGAATCGGCTGCTCACAGATACCGCAGTGACATAAATAACCATGATGCTATGCTATTTGTGTGTCTGTGTATGTGCATATATCTGCTCATGGAGCCTCAAGCTACAAGAGTTGGCAAATGTAATTGAAGCTGAAACACCCGCAGCCGTAAATGTGAACTGTGTTTTCCATTCCCCGCACTGAGAGACATTTGGCTGCGAGGCTTACCACTAAAAGCTTTTCTTACTTTACGCCTAACTCCATCACAACTAAAGCTGTGAGGACTCCCTACTGTGCCGCAACTGAGAGAGGCAAAACCTCTGCTTCTCTTAATTCCTGTTCTGTTTTGCAGAAAGATATGAGCCATAAACTCCAGCATACTCAGAGGAATAAGAGAGTGAACACAGCGCAGAAAAGCAGTGGTGTGAAACAGCACGATGAGCACAGTGCTGCAGTGAGTCACTGGAACCAAAATTTACTCACAGGATGAGTGTGTATGATGTCTACACCCTGTTCAGGTGAATGTGCACTAAATAAGGCAACACATTTCATGTTTAATATTTTGGTTAGGTCATTTATTTTTTAGGGTTTTTTTTTAGTTATCAGACAAGTGTGAGAATTATTAACGTCAAGTCATGAAGAAAAATCAAACATCTTATACAGAATTTTTTTCCTTTGAACATTTTTGTCATTTGGATGGTTTGAACACAAAAAAACCAACCGTCTGTGGGGGAACTAAAAGATTTCCTGAAGAACCTGATCTTAATCTATCACATCAGATAACCTCTGCCTGCATTTTGTTTTCCAAATCAAGTTCCCTGAATTTACCTCAGAAGCAAGCCACAGAACTAGAACAGTGGTTCAAGTTCTATGTTCTTTTTCAGTGATGAACCCCCAGTGAAATGTCTTTTTTTTCCTGCCAAGTAACAAGTGCAAAGCAGTTTTGGTTAGACATAAAACACAGCACTGTACTTTTAGTGTCTCTTTTTTAAATTAACAATAACATTGTTTTTAGCCCTGAAAATCGTGACCAGAGAGGCACAAAGCCTTTTAAATACATCAGCTATTAAATAAAAACAACTTAAGACGTGTTAGAAAGGAAAGATTTGTGCACATAGAAATAACTGTCAACTTAAAGTGTCCTCTTTTCTTTTCAAAATAAAGGGCTGTTCTCAAACTGAAATTATCATCTTAACAATAGATAAACATTTCTTCACATAAAAAAAGACAACTGCTGCTTCGCTTGAACCACAATGCTGTTATTTGTGTTGGCATCCTGGCAGGAGGGAGACTTATTTTTGGGGGGTAATGGAATTGAATAACCTACTAGATGAAATATTCAGTTTATGAATGTTGAACATTGATGGAATAAGTAGTCTTAGAAGAATTGTGCATGGTTGCTAATTTTTGAACATACATTTTTGCGTACCCCCTGGTGTGCCCCCATTTGAGAACCACTGAACTAGAATGTAAGATATCTTTAGTCAGACATTAGCATAAAGACATGTAAGAGGTTAGATTCAATACATTTCCTAATGGCTCCAACCAGTAGTCCTGCCACCACAGGCCTGTTCCAACAGTGCTGTAGCTGCACTAATGAGATGTTTGTGACAGTCAAAGTAAAGGCTGTGCTGTGAGAAACAGACTTTTGTGACATGTGGATGTCAAGTATCTTGACACAAAATAGGAAGTCATATTTTAGGACAAGCCTCTGTAGGTAAACCAAAATAGGAATGGGTGCAAATGACATTTGCAAATACCAGAGGTACTGAACCATACAATGACAAGTTGTTCTCTGTACACACAGGCTTGACTACATCAATCATTGATGGCACTGACGCACGGTGTAGTTGCGAACAGCTACACGATGGATTTCATGCTCCAATCTTTTAGTCAACAACTGAAAGCATAAGCCAGATGTGGCCTGAGTAACAACATATAAAAGTAAGAGGAAAATCTAAAAACACAAATTTACAGGCAACCAGGTAATGTGACAAAAGCAGCAAGGTAAAAAAAAACAGCAAACTGTAACTGGTGCAGATCAAAAGCAGCCCTGAGAACCTGACCCAATGGACAGTGTGTCCTTATTTTAGCCCACTGTGAGATATGAAGTCAAACGACTGCCTCTGCGGGCACTGACATAATGGGACGCTGCCGGGCAAGTGCAGAAGTGACCAAGCTGGTAAGAGTTGGGGGGAAGCAACTAACGTCAGATCCTTGCTGCAACTTGCATTAAATCTTCTGGTGAAACACCAAAGTCCACACAAGTGTCTGTGGAAAGTTCAGTGACTCTTGTGGTAATGTATGTCACATTTTCTACACCTTCATCCAGTACTCTGCTAATTCAGTACATAATGCTGCAGGAACCAGTATTTGTAAACAGAGCTGTCAATCATGATGCCACATGTGACTCATCAAAATTAAATTTCTAAGGAAACTGAACACTTTGACATAAATCTGCATGACAAGCACTCAATGCAATGATGGAAACCATGTTAAAAAAAAACTGATAGTTATTTGATGTCATAGTTTGACTCTTAGTCCAACTGTCTTGACTTCAGTCAGTGAACACCAGTGATGTCCAGGAAACTGCTATTCAGAGCCCCACTTTATTTTGACAACAGCTGTTCCTGGATGTATCTTTAATTCATATTTTCTTCCTGTGACAAATAGGATCCAGCAAAACATTCAGTGTTGGTTATCAGTTTGTTTCACACTTAACCAACAACCCTCGAAAACTGGATAAGTAGGTGTATTTATAGAGCAGTAAATCAGGAATCTATTTAAACATCAAGATATGATGGACTTCGTGACGAGTTAAGAGACAAAAGCGCCTGCCAATAAAGCCTGAGCTGAGGCTCAGCTGTGAAAAGGCTGAATGAGCAAAAGTGACAGGAAGTAGTTTCTATTGTAAGTATATCACTGAAGCATGCGTGGAATGTATTTTCTATTGTACGACGGATATGACAAGAAGCTCATAGTAAGAGACGGCAGAAATGATGAAGGAAGGAACTCAAAAGTGGAAGCAGTGAAGTGTATGACTCAGGAATGTGTGGAATAAACTGTTCACTACACGTGTGCAGTTCTGCAACCAACAATGATTTATCAAAAACATCTTTAAAAAATTTCCTTAAGCTCCATATGACATTTTTAAAATCTAGTGTTGCCAGCCAACCAAATCATTCAGGGGGCCTGAAGGTCTTTAGGATACGACCAACATCAACCAGCCATACACGTACGTACACAAAATAAGAGAAACTACTTCATACACCATCGCTAATCTGAGCAACATATCAGTGTTGTTTTTGTCAACGATGACAAAATTATTTTGTTGACGCCCCTTTTTTTCATGATGATAATGAGACAGTGACGATCTAAACATGGCTCTTTGATGACTAAAACATGAGACATTTGTGAGTATTTGTTGATGAGACGAGACTGGATGAAAATGTTAGTGGGTGGTTTGTTAGACGTTCCAAATACATGACATTTCTTCCTATTGTGCGTGTAATCTGTCTCACACAGACATGCATTGACACATAGAGCTCTTCGCAACCTACGTCATCATAAAGACGCACACATGTTTTAGCTCCATTCATTCAGACGAGTTCTCATACTTTAAACAGTAAATTCAAACTGTAAGCAGCATAAAATGTCTAGTTGGCCGGTTGTCAGAAATGATATTACACCATGGAGTCAACTTCTATTGAGTTTTGACCGTTAGAGTTCTGGTGCTTTGGAGTAAAGAGTGACCGTGTTAACCAGAGTCTCGAGAGAGCGGTTAACAGGGTCACACTTTACACTGAAACACTCGCACCGTCTGCAGCTGTGTTATTAAATGTTTCTTCTTTATCCAACCTCAGTTAACCAGGTTTGAGCTCCAATAATCAATATTAACTGCTGATATTCTAAATCCAGTTTTTACTTTGAGTGTTTGATGAAAAAGTTGGTTTGGAGCCGAGGTTCTGACCAAATATGGACTCACTATGGAGAGGAAATAATAAGTGAAGCTATAAATGATGATGAACAGAAACAGATTTGAAGTTCAACGTTAAACTACGGTATATTATCAAACTATGAAGCAGTCTGATTAGTAATCTGAAAATATCAAAGCATTAATATTCTGATAGATTTGGAGCAGTTCTCTGTCTGTACCTGGTTTTCTGGATCTTTTATTCTGACCCAGGTCTCAGACTCAGCTCTCTGTAAGCTCTTTTTGGTTTGGGAGGGTTTCTGCTTTATTGACACAGTTCATGTCTTTATATTTCACAGTCTGGTCAGTGTTAATGGATAATGCCATCATAAGTATGAGTGACTTGTGTGTTTAAACTCCTCTCTGGGGATTTCTTCATTGAAAAATGTCTGTCCATTAAATTTGTTAAAAGACTAATACCCCCCCCCCCATTAAAACTGACTAAAATTAGACTAAAACCTATTTGAGTTTTCGTTGATTAAAACTTGACTAAAACTATCATACAGACTAACATACAGAAATGACTAAAACGAAACTATAACAAATGAGCATTTTTGTCCATAAGACTAAGACTTAAACTAAGATAGCTGCCAAAAACAACACTGCAACATATTACAGCTTTAAGGTCCATCGCTTTCTGCACTGCAGCTCATCCCACAGTGCAGTTGCATCACCCTGCAACCCATAAACCCACCACTTCCTGTGACCGGCAGGACCTATGTATGGTGGTCAGGATACAAAGGCAGAACAGCCCAGGAAGACCATCAAACAGAGTCTCACTGAGAGGTCAAAGCAGTATCCAGTCAGTAAAGATCTTTGACCCCCCCCACACATGCGTCTGAGGGCACATTGATCAAACCCTCGGCTGTATCACTCCATGTAGGGTCTGTCTAATGTGTAGTGTTCAGAATAAACTAACCAGAAGTGAGTTCAAACACTGGCTCAGGACAGGAAGTTGTGTTGGAATCAAGAAGAGATTCAGGACAGGACAACACACTCCTGAACATGTAAGACTGAATCTACACCTGAGAATATAGAGAACACCGTAAAAACCCCTGACTTCCTGTAGCTCATGTTTACTATGATACATGTTTAAAGCTGAAATGAATGATTGATTGGAAGTAGTCCATTAGGGAATGTTGGTCCAGCAGTTTAAGTGCAAATTATATTGTAGATTTTCTAAGATGTCAGAAAACTTTAGAAAATGTTCACCTTAGTTTCCAAAATGAGGTGTCAAATTCAGTTTTCAGCGATATGAAACAGACAAAAGCAGACACAGTCACACCGAAGTAAGTACCAGCAGCATGTTGTTTGATTGAGTGATAGATGAATCCATTTTACAATAGTATAAAAATCTTTTGACTAATTCAAAGATTAGTTAACTACTTGTTTCTGCTCCAACTCTGGCTAAACATGAGTGAGCCTTTTCACAGAGTAATCTGGTTGGGATTATAGTACCCTATGATTTAGTCATGCGTTTATTTAGAGCAGAAAAAAAAAAAAGGAAAAGCTTTTTACACTTAGGCTGAAAGCTACATTTTCCATCAAAGCTTGCTCATTTCTGTGCAGGTCTTTGTCAACTCTGAGGTCAGAAAATGTCTCAGCTGTGCTGTGAAAAGACAGAAGAGGAAGTGAGTGAGGCGAAGAAGGAGGAAGTGCTGACTGTGTTCTGTTGATTCTGACTGAATATGGGCTGTCAGTTAATAAAGTCTCGCTCACAGACAGCACACTCACTTTCATCCTCCTCTTCCATCCATCCATCTCCTTCTCCTCCTTTCCACTACAGTAACTCAAAAATACACAAAGCACCCCAACTCACCAGGGAAACATCAACAGACTGTTGCTAAAATAATAATAAAAATAAATAAATAAATAAAAATAAGCTTTTACTACACAACCTCCAGCTAAACAGACAGTTTGGGACACATGGGATAGGGCGCCAGATGACTAGCGTGTCTAAATCTCTGGGGAACATAATTCCAAGAAGTCTGCACGCCATCACAACATAGCATGTCCACCCACACTGCATTCAGGGTGCTCATGACGCACTTGGATTCTTCACTCTGATTCACAAAAAAAAAAAAGCGCTTAAATTGATGTTTTCTTGAAATTGTTTTGTTTGTCCCAGCTTTATTCAGTAACTATGAAGAGCTGATGCTTACTGAAGCTACACTATGAGAAATAGGAAGTAAATGTTGTAAAATTCAGGCTGGATTAGGGAACGCAGTGGAGCTGTGCATTATTTCACGTTCTGCTTTCAGGCGGTGAGATTATCTTTTATGCTCACAATTTAACTTCTCACTCTGAGCATGTTCTGAGCTCAGCGGCAGTCTAACCACATACTAGACTCTGCAGCGGCTCAGCGTCATTGGTTGATTCTATAGCATTCTCAAGTGGGTTGATACCCATTGGTTAGTATCATTGCCGCTGCCTTCTGCACACAAACAATAGCAGTCTTTGTATGTGATGCCTGACTTCTGTGTGCGTTTCCTCTTCTTAGACTAGGAATTTCTTTCTGTGCAGCCTCTGGGTGATTTAAAGCTATGAAATTATTTCACAGAAAAATGGTTAAAACACAAGAAGGGTGTAGAAGAAGTTTGTCAGCTCATGTTAAATACATCAGTGGTTTACTTTAAAAGCTTTCTCTTCTCTCTGAGCGTTTCAGTGGGTTTTTTTCCGTGTAAGATCAACGTCATGCTGGGAGGAGGAACAAACTAACTGAGGAACTAAGTAACAAGAAGAGGATGTATCAGTTAGGACTGATGGGATTAAACTATTATCTTGTATTCTCAAAATACAACCCCAATTTCAATGAAGTTGAAATGTTGTGTAAAACGTAAATAAAAACAATACAATGATTTTCAAATCCTGTTTAACCTATATTCAACTGAAGACACAAAAAAGACAAGATATTTAATCTTCAAACTGATAAACTTTATTGTTTGTTGCAAATATTCACTCATTTTGAATTTGATACCTGCAACACGTTCCTAAAAAGCTGGGACAGGGTCATGTGTTCCACTGTGTTCCATCACCTTTCCTTTTAACAACACTCAATAAGTGTTTGTGAACTGAGGACACTAATTGTTGAAGCTTTGGAGGTGGAATTCTTTACCATTCTTAATTGATGAACAACTTCAGTTGATCAACAGTCCGGGGACATTTTCAATGGGAGACGGGTCTGGACTGCAGGCAGGCCAGTCTAGTACCCGCACTCTTTTACTACGAAGCCACGCTGTTGTAACAGGGGCAGAATGTGTCTCGTCATTGTCTTGCTGAAATAAGCAGGGACGTCCCTGAAAAAGACGTGGCTTGGATGGCAGCATATGTTGCTCTAAAACCTGTATGTACCTTTCAGCATTAATGGAGCCTTCACAGATGGTCAAGTTAGCCATGCCATGGGCACTAACACACCCCCATATCATCACAGATGCTGGCTTTGAGACTTTGACCTGATAACAATCCAGATTGTCCTTTTCCTCTTTGGCCCGGAGGACACCACGTCCATGATTTTTCCAGATTCTCTGATTTACATTTTACACAACGTCCCAACTTCATTGTAACTGGGGTTGTAAGATGGTACAACTGAAGGTTTGGTTAATATGCAAAGAAACTGTCTAAGTTTACACTTGTGTTTAGAGTAGTTAAAACTTAAAAGCATAAGATAACAGACAAACCATTGCCACAAGTATCTATGAAAGGAAAGATGCACAAACATGCACCTGCCAATAAGCTCCTGTCTACCAGGTCACTTCGTCCTTGCTGTGCTACAGAATAAAACTAGAAATCTCTCTGAATAGTCAATCTGTAATTGTTTAATTCCTCACAATTCTAGTAGACGTAGATTCTTGAGGCCATGATTTCATCCACAATCAATTATTGGTATTAATGGGGAATATTATCAGCATGATATCTGAAGATAATGGCTTAGAATGTTCATTAATAGAGGACATAGAAATTTCAGCCAAAATGTAAAAGATGATAAGGTGACGCATTTAGTCTACACAAGCAATGACAACGTCAACAACAGGCTTAACCATGTCAACTGCATAGAAGTATTTTTAGAGCCCTGAACATAAAGCAAAATAACTATTTGCTTTATCTGTGAAGCACTGGTGAGGTGAAGACGAGCAAAACAACATTCCAACCAACACTACCAATTTCACTGTGCTCCTCAAGAACCAAGAGCACCCAGAGATTCTGAAAAGTAGGCTTAAAAACAGCTAAGAAATAAAGCAGCAACCCAAAGGTAAAGGAGCTTACCAGAAAGCTACTCAATTCATCGCTCTCATTAACCAGCATTTCAGCCTCGTAGAAGATGTGGCTTCTGTTTGCTGACTTTGTATTTACAGCTTCACTACTCAAAGCTTGCTAATGCTACACAAATTAGCTTCATCACAAACATCTTGTCAGCATGTCGAGCCTCACTGCACAGAGGACTGAGGACATGATGTCCACAGACATTATTCTTGTTTATCAGTACTGGGTGTCCTTATTTGAAGAAGAAGAAGAAGAATATCTATTATCATTAATGGAAGAATCAAATGTTGTTCGTCTTAATTTGTGTCTATTTGTAAAACAGACGAAAAAGTTACATTGGCATATTAAATATAAGCAAAAATCTAATAAAGCGCTTCCCCTTTTACCAATTTCTTATCAGTTCCTGATTGGTCACACTGGTAATTCAGGTTTTACTTCAGTGTGCTGTCAAAAAAAGGGGCAGTGCCAAATTACTGTACGACATTTAGGCACAGCAGAATTTGCTACGATTATGCAAACTTACTTTAATACTCAAAACTGTTTTATCGACAGAATTTAATTTAAAAACATACCACATACTTTTCAGGCTACTTATTCTAGTCTGGAGACATTAAGACAGGATACATCCTGTCATCCTGTTAGTGATCCAATAAGGACCATCTTGCAGGCCAAACTGCTGTACCCTCACCCCTCTACAGAGATATTTTTACAGCTTTGGAGAGAGACATTCCCATGTTTACAGTGAGGAGTTGTACTTCTTAAAGTTCAAAGTGTAGATACAACAGAAAGGAAGAAGTAACCATTGAATGACTGATTTTTTAAAAACCATTTCTAAAGGGAAAAAAAAGCATTTGTGCCCTTTAAGGCTTGTTATACCCCCAATGTGTAATACAGCCCGAAATGTAATGAAGTGAATGATCCAACACATTTTATTATAACATTTTGGCCTCAGCATTTTATTGCATTTTGGGTCATATCAGGCTCTAACAGGGCTTCATTGATGCAGCATGCTCCAAATTCTCACCATTAATCTGTCTGTCAACACAGGAAATATCTATAGAAGGAGAATTTCACAGCAAAACAACTCAGATCGACAGTCAGAGCTGTGTGAAGTGATTGTAATCTGGTTTATCTGAATGTTGCCATTCACTCAAATAACACACTTTTTTTGTTTTTAACCAGGGCCTTATTGAACTGTCGTCTACTTAGCTCAGACACCGGTTGTTGTCCATTCACTCTCACTTCCCATTGAGTCTTTGTTTGATAGACCTCCAAAGACAGCAGCTAAAGCAGACACAATTAATGTCACCCAGACAAAACACTGAAAAAAGTAAAGGAGGCCTTTATTACTAAAAGGCTCTTTAGAGCGAAGCCAGTGAATGTCTCTCTTGCTATTCAGCTAAACTGTACATGACTTCTGTTGCAACCATGTTTCTCGAACCTTTCTATAGGCACAAATGAGATGAAAGCAAAAGACCTTTCTGATCAACACAATTTTGTGTAAAGAAGTAGCTCTGATTTGCCTTCAGGTTAAGAAATGTCTGTTTTTATTTGGTATTTCCCAAGAAAGAGAAAGAAGACAAACATCAAAATCCTGCATAAAAAGCAAGATTCTCTAATGTGACTTTGCAGATGTGGGTCTGTTTTCTTCAGAGAAAGATAACTGGATATAAGAGGAAAGAAAGAGATGAAGACTGGGGCCTGGGTTGTTTCAAAAACGAAAGCACTAAAACACACCAGCCATATGACGAGATGATGCTGAAGTAGATGGTGGGGATAAGAAGGCACAAACAGAGTGACAGGCAGGTAGGCAGCTGTAGATGAAGCGCCATCCTGACCACAGAGAAGCTCACATGCTCAAACCACAACACCTCTCTATTCTTGTTTTGATGTATCTCAAGCTACAACCGCCCGAGGGGCTGGAGAAGGGTGCTGCTGTTCACGCTTCTGCTCATACGTAACAACTCGGAATGAATGAAAGATCCTTATGTATGAAGCTGTTTGAGAGGCAGATATTGTGTCTATGTTCAGATGGGTCTTATTATAGAAATCAACGTGATCAGAAGAGAACAAATTAAGACGCTTTTACTCCACTCATGACTAGATCATGTTTATCCAGGCATTATATTTCTTGACTCACCTGGGCTGTGAGTTCTCCTCGTACATGCGCTCTTTTCCCTCCTTAAACAAGCTGATGGTCTGCTTGGTCTTCTTGGTGAGGTTCTCCATGAAGACTCGGAAGTACTCGTTGTCTCCCAGAGTCTCCATTTTGCCCTCGTAGCGAGATAAGATGGTGCGCAGGTGCTGGTAGGTGTCTGGCAGCAGGTCCAGGATGTAAGGGGGGCTGTTCTTCAGAGCCAATTTGGGGTTTTGGCAAAGGCGCACCACCTGCAGCAAGAGAGGATGTGGAGGGGGCACAACAAGATACAGTTAGAGACAAAAGGCGGGTGCAAAAGCAAAGCAGACATGAGAAAAGATGTGTTCCACAGAGGGTGGAGAGGGGGTGGTTAAAGAGCAGTGACAGAGAGAGGTAATCCAAGTTCTCTCAAAACTTTAAAACAAGCATTCTTTCTGCATCAGTTGAACATTATTAATACCTTATAGACAGAGTCTTGCATAATACAGCACTTTCTGTATTAGAGCACTTATCTGTAGTGCAAAATATTGTCAGAGAGCCCAGAGAGGAGACATGCAGAACGGAAAGTGCCATCAAAGGTGAAGACTGAGAGAAAGGGCCTTAAAAGCCCCGTCAGAGGCAAGCTCGGAGCTTTCAGAGTGTAGCAAGTCTGCACATTACATAATGGAATACACAGTTTCATTGATTTATTCCCCTATGGCTCTAGGAGTTATTTCCCAAATGTCACACTACTTCCTCTTGTATCAACACAAAAAAGATTAAAGTGTTGAGGCAAAGGGTAGATCTGCATATATCCAAAGCTTCATCTGTTCTCAATTTGAGTCCCGTCATCTCTTCATTCACTGACCATACACATCTGTTTGAAGACGTGCCTTGTTCTGTGGCTTCAATTTCAACAAACACAGATTACCACAGTTTGACTCTGAACTTCTTCAGCATGTTCAGAGAGGCTGGGTATGTTTACACTTCCTCATTTCAGTCTGCACATCCCACACCACTTCTGCATGAAATATACCAATTTATCATTGCAAAACATTTAAGCAAAGTAAAGACGAGCAGCTGAAGCAAAACCTGAGAGACTAACAATGTGGGTATGAGCTACGGCGAGTTTGCGTGTTAAGAAATAAACTCGCCAAGTATGAAAGACTAGAAAAAAAAAAACAAACTAGAAGAAATCTGCTCGAGTCTGCATGCACATCAATTATTTACACATCAGAGGGGGCGTTCTGTAATAAGTGAGCAGGAAATAAATCTATAAAGTGACTTTATAAAACATTAAAATTTGGGGAATCAGCTACATGGCCTGGGTTTAACATGTTCACCAGACTGAATGAATACATGTAACCTCCTCAGTAATGTTCAACCACACCTCAGCCCTCTCACTGTACTGCTGCACTGAGTCACCTCGTTGACCATTACAGAAGACATTGGCGGACAGCCTGGAACATTCACACATCGAGTTCTGTATGTGGTTATCACTGCATTTAAGATTAACTTCCCCTCTAAACAAAAAATTCAGCGTTGCATGTCCTGATTCAAACCTACTCAAATGATCGCTAAAGAAGTCAGCGTTATGAGGGGGCCGAGATGAATTTAACTGAGTGGACACTGATTCGTAGAGGTGGAAGAACAAGACTTAAAAAGGTCTTGACTTGACAGCTTATGATCCATCAACTTGCAGCTGAAGTGTGCAGAGAATCATATTAATAAAAGTTGATTTTTCAACAGTTTTATACATTTATGAGTCAAAGCAGATCTATCTGAAAGAAGATCTTATTTTAGTTTTCTTACAAAGATTAATATAAATCATGCGATACCTCAAAACTTATCATATTGAAGAGTTTATTATTATATATAATTATTATATTATTCATATCTGTGTTAATTTGCTCTTAGCCAGTGGTTCCCAACCTTTATTGCCCTGTGATCCCTGTTTTGACATCACTAATTTCTGGAGACCCCAGAGAGTTTTTTTTTAATTAGTTTTTGATAATGTTTGTTCGATTCTCTAGTTTTTAATCTTTTTCCTTCCAGCACATCATTTTTACCATTTCAATGGTTGCTGGCAAAAGTCAGGTATACAGGTGGAAATGAGGGTACTCAAGTAGCGGTTGTCATGCAGTCACATGACCGCAGCCAATGATCAAGATGCGCTAGCTCAGATATTTTTATATGCTGCATTTTATTTGAACTGGATTGATATTCAAGAAAGTGAAAGTATAGAATACAGTTGTGTACGATCGTGGGTGGTGTTTTAATTTAAAAAGAATAATAATTGGTGAAAACAATATTTTTATCAGTATTTTTCTTTTTTTTATCAATTACTGAACATTTCAGGCAACCCTATTTGAATTCCAGGCGACCCCATGTAGGGTCACGACCCCAAGGTTAAAAGACACTGCTCCAAGAGGACATGTCTCGGCTTCACATTCTGAGAGTGTAACATCTGAGGAGTATTTGACCTCTCTCAGTCTAACTGGCTCTTTCTCCTCTCTAAATAAATGAGATCAAACTAAATTTCAAACTATTTTTTTTCTCAATTTAAATAGCAAGTAACATCATCACACTGAGAGGGTGCGCTTAAAGCGTCAACAGTCCTACAAAGTATATCCTCTCCATACTTTGTATCCTGTGAGAATTTCAGATCTTTTGCCTGTGGTTGGTATCCATTTGCCTGCATGTGTATCTGAGCTGAAAGATAACATGCCTGATATTTCAGTATCTTTGCCAACACCATACCCTCACTCCTATGAGCCTTCTCCAGGCCCCCCCAAGAGCAGAGAGTCTGCACTGGTTATGTCTGACACTAGATAAGAGTGTTGCCAAGGTTACACCACTAACATTATCATCTACCATGCTAACACTTGAACTCAAAACTCTGCCAAATACGCATGCATGCTTGCACATGTACAAGGCCATAACAACCGAGTGCTCTCGCATGTCAATGCCAATCAAGGCTGAAGTGAGATATTGACTGCCTTTATGCCAATCTGCATTCCACTCTGTTTCTCTCAGTCTCTCCAGCCTTATTCACACCTGGCATGGACAACACTGGGTACTTTTAAAAGTAAAACTTAAAAATCTACAAGTTTACCCACTTGTGAAACCAGCTATAGTAAAAGCTTATAAACATGTCAGTGGTGTAGTGTTTCTGTAGAGTACAGGCAATAATTCAGAAAAATAACAACACTGTACAACAGAACACATGAGACCAAGTTAAAAGGTGTGTTTAGGGTCCACAATTGACTGATTAAAGCAACAAAGGAAGGTCAGTGGAATCAGTGGAAGTACATATTTTGTCTACTACTGAAAAAAGAATAAACTTTAATCTAGAGCAAGCCTCATCGTTTTATTTGCTGAAGCATTATGACAATCAAAATTCTCCATATGAACAGAAATGTAAGCATGTTTTCTGTTTTGATCTGAGAGGAGGAGCGACCTGGGCCTTTCGCATCATGACACATATGGCGTGCATGCTCAACATTTTGACATGGAGGTACATCAGAATAATTCCTGTGGCCCAGTGCAGCGCTTTATTATGAATAGTAATGGTCTGCAGGACAAGATGAGCAAAACCTGAACATTTTAGGGAATTTTAAAAAAAATCCTCCCGCACATAATTTTACAACCATAAAGGAGGACATGTGTGGGCAAAAGAGGACGGTTGGTCACCCTAGTATAAAAAAAAATCACACAACATAAGCTACAACTAACAAATACAAGTAAATTTAAAAGTGCAGCTCAAGAGACAGAAATTCATGACCTAAAGGCTGAAACCTTAAAGCTCTATTTCTAAAGATCAAATGCAGTTAAAAAGACTTCACTAAATAACACGTTAGGACATTCAATTGCAGATTCAAAAGTATTCAATTTAAGGTCTGGTATGTTAAACAGTGCGAGAAAGGATGATTTAATCATGTCAAACAATTCTGATAAAATTTAACCACGTACTCTGCAGGAAGTGCTTTTAGAAAGGAAACAAAAGTACTATTGTGCAGGTGTCGGTTGAGAGTTAATGTTGGGCTGTGGTTTTTAATTTAAAAAAGCATCAAATACCATATCTGGAGCTATTTAAAAATACTTTGGTCTGCTCTCTTTTGCTAGGTAAGATTTTCTCTTATCTCCTTGGTGATACTGATGTTTGTGTGAACTGTTGTGATGAATGTGGTAAATTATTCTCACACTTTAAACTCTAAAACAGTAACCTGAATGTGCAGGTGGTTCTAGTGGTGTAAGGTAAGCTGTTAGGTCACTTACATTAGCCTGTATCACATGCTCTGGAGACATACACTACAGCTGTTTTAGAGAGTTATGAAGAAAAAAACGGATCCCTGTCACTTTTTCACCACTGTCTTCTTATTTGTGTTGGCTATAGTAGCTCGTCTGTGTATTATGGTAGAGTATTAAATGTGGATAGGTCTGGTGGATAATAAGCCACAGATGCTAGCTGAGTAAAATAAACTGGAATGTGGGTTTTTGATAATAGCTTTGACTTGGTCTCTTAACATCAGAGCTCTAAACTAAGGCCTCAAAGAGGAAGAGAGGACACAAAAGAGTGTCTTGTCTTCCTATTCACTCGCATATTGCTGTGTGAATCTCACAGGAAACTGGGGGTCAAACTGTTACAGACTTTTCCGAGAAGTTAAGCTGTGAAATGAGTCTCTCCTGTGAAAGCGCATAATTGGCCTTGTTATATAGACACACTTTTTTCTCAGTGCTTTCTTACAGTTTCCAGGGACTCACAGACTGTTGAATGTAGCCACATTAGCAGCAATGCACAAGAGATACCATGTATTACTTTGCCCCAAAGTCCCTCTGTTTTCAGCAGACCTACATACACTGGCTAAATTCAATCCCCCAATGGGATACTTGGACGCCCACAGTACTGTTTTTGTTAATGTTTTGTTATTGTTAATAAACCTTGGGATTTAAACGTAGTCACACAAGCTACATGAACTATGGTGTGACAACAACTACCTGACATGGAGTGGAACAGCACCAACAAACAGATGTTTTCCCAAAAACCTCTGCTGTGCGTGTGAGCTACCATATTTTAGAACGAACAGTCTGTTTATAGTCTGACACGTGTGATACAAAACAATAGAGCTAGGTTGGCGAATTAGCCAACGTTAGCTCAACCATGTCTCCCAGCTGACTAGCTTGGTTGGAGTTAGCGGCGACAGACTTGCAGCAGACGGAGATTAGCTAGCTTATCGCTAGTTAGCTGCGGTTAGCTAGCAGCTCCCCATGGCATTCACTATCTAACGTGTACGCTTGTTACCGTAGAACACTAACTGACTTGCGTACCTTATCCATCAGTTTCCAGCATTTCTCCACTGTCTTTTTGTCCACGGCCCCGGGCTGGTGATGGGAGTGGAGGTGGTGATGGTGTGGCTGGAAGGCATCCTTCATCATACCAATGAGTCCTCCGCCTTTCTTTAGGTTCCCTGCCATGTTCGAGCTCAGCTTAGGTCGGCCAGAACGGCGGACAGGCGAGGCAGGGCGGGGGTCAGGGGGACCGAACCGCCGCCTGGCGTTAGCTGGACCGGGCGATGGTGATCCGGCACCCCCCGGCGAGGACAGCGCCCGAGTGGCGAATCCAAGCCAGGGTCCGACAGGGGTTGAGGGAGGGAGGGATGGCTATCGCGTAAAGGCTCCCATCTGTGGACTTAACATCAGTTTTGTCAGATGTAAACCCAATTATGGCTACAAGAAGTCACTCACACCCTGTGCAGCCACCGTGTGCTTCAGCTAGCTGTGCTGCTGTCTCTCTGCAGGGACCCACGCAGGCTAATTAGCTGAGCACAGACCTGTCTGCGCGCCCTCGGCTGGAGGACAACGGCACCGTGTCTCAGCCCAGGAGCCTTGTGAACCAGAGTGTCCTCTTTTGACAAACCCCGATGTCGTTCCCCTTTTTGTCAGCGGCAGTAGCTCGTTTCGCCTGTGCTGTGTGTTGACGGGAAGTTGAGTGTCTGTGTGACAGTGTCAGCCCTCCTCTGCGGGGTGAGACGCTGACGACGCACGGCACTCACCGATGACCGAGGAGAGGAAGTTGCATCGAAAACTAAGAAAGCTTCACGAGCATATCAGGAACACGAGGGAATAAATAGATGTTGGAATTAAACATTGCCCTTTTTGTTTCCCCGTGACGTGTATGTGCGGCCCTTTCCTTTCCTGTACGTCCCCTTCCGTTTGTCCCCCACCCCCTTCACAACCCAAACTCCACGCCTTCCATATGCGTGTTCGTGAGTCATGAATGTAGCCGGGCGCGCGCCACAGCCTGTACAGCATTCACAAAACGTCGAGGAGATGCTGAATGCAGCCTGTAATTCCCGCAGTGCTGGCCTTGGTCGTCCATGGCAACAACTGACGCTTTGAGAGTCATACTGAACGTAAGGATCCAATTACATGTAGCGTGCACGAGCAAAGAAGAAAAAAAAATCTGTCCCAGTCGGCTGCTAATGAAGTCAGTCATCTATCAATCAAGCTGGACAGCTCGAGCCATGGCAACTCACTCAGCAACCACGACCCAGCAAGCAACAAATGCTCATCCCTGAGGGAAGCTTTAGTAAGTTTGTTCGGAGGTGTGAACAGGGAGCTTTGCAGCTCGGAAACATGGCCCCAAAGAGGAAAACAAAAAAGACAACAAAGAAGATTCCAGAAAAATGTAACTTCACATTTAAGGTTGTGTTACTTGTTTTTTTTTCTTCTATAGTGCCACATCATGATTTTTTTTTTCTTCCCAATATTCTTGTCTTGTAGGTCAAAATGACTTGGAAGCAAAGTATAAGCGCAGTATTCTGGATATAGCCGTCCTGCAGGACCGTGTTGGTGAGCAGTGATGCTTTTTTTAAGTTTTTCTAGTCTTTATTCTAATAATGCTATACAAGGTTGATTTTTACATTAAGTGTTCGTATTGAGTATAGATTTACAACCCCATTTCCAGTGAAGTTAGGATGTGTAAAATGTATGAATATAAACAGAATACAATGATTTACGAATCCTGTTTAACCTATATTCAACTGAATACACTACAAAGACCAAGATATTTATTGTTCAAACTGATAAACTTTATTGATTTTTGGAAATATTCACTAATTTTGAATTCAATGCCTGCAAAACATTCCAGCTGGGACAGGGGCTACAAAAGACAGGGAAAGTTGAGGAATGCTCAAAAATCCCCTGTTTGGAACATTCCACAGGTGAACAGGTTCATTGGAAATAGGTGAGTGTCATGATTGGGTGTAAAAGGATCATCCCCATAAGGCTCAGTGGTTCACAAGCAAGGATGGAATGAAATTCACCACTTTGTGAACGACTGTGTGAGTAAATAGTTCAACAGTTTAAGAATGATGTTTCAACAAGTACAATTGCAAAGAACTGTTGGATTTCATCATCTACAGTCCATAATATCATCAAAAGATTCAGAGAATCTGGAGAAATCTCTGCACGTAAGCAGCAAGGCTGAAAACCAACATTGAATGCCCGTGACCTTTGACCCCTCAGGAGGCACTGCATTAAAAACCAACATCATTGTGTAAAGGATATTACCACGTGGGCTCAGGAAGACTTCAGAAAACCATTGTCAGTTAACACAGTTCATCACTACATCTACAAGTGCAAGTTCAAACTCTACCATGCAAAGACAAAGACATCTATCAACAACACCCAGAAACACCGCCGGCTTCTCTGGACCCGAGCTCATCTGAGATGGACTGACACAAAGTGGAAAAGTGTGCTGTGGTCTGACGAGTCCACATTTCAAATTGTTTTTGGAAATCATGGACGTGGTGTCCTCCAGGCCAAAGAGGAAAAGGACAATCTGGATTGTTCTCAGGTCAAAGTCTCAAAGCCAGCATCTGTGATGGTATGGGGGTGTGTTAGTGCCCATGGTATGGCTAACTTGACCATCTGTGAAGGCTCCATTAATGCTGAAAGGTACATACAGGTTTTGGAGCAACATATGCTGCCATCCAAGCCACGTCTTTTTCAGGGACGTCCCTGCTTATTTCAGCAAGACAATGACAAGACACATTCTGCACGTGTTACAACAGTGTGGCTTTGTAGTAAAAGAGTGCAGATACTAGACTGGCCTGCCTGCAGTCCAGACCTGTCTCCCATTGAAAATGTGTGGAGCATTATGAAGCACAAATAACGGAGACCCCGGACTGTTGATCAACTGAAGTTGTTCATCAATCAAGAATGGTAAAGAATTCCACCTCCAAAGCTTCAACAATTAGTGTCCTCAGTTCACAAACACTTATTGAGTGTTGTTAAAAGGAAAGGTGATGGAACACAGTGGAAACATGAGCCTGTCCCAGCTTTTTAGGAGCGTGTTGCAGCCATCAAATTCAAAATGAGTGAATATTTGCCTAAAAAATTGTATCAGTTTGAACAATAAATTTCTTGTCTTTGTAATGTCTTTAACTGAATATAGGTTAAACAGGATTTTCAAATCATTGTATTGTGTTTTATTTATGTTTTACACAACGTCCCAATGGAATTGGAATTGGGGTTGCAACATATTATGTGGCATGTGTTAAATTTGTGGTCTGATTTTTAAGGAACTTGTATTTTTATGCTCTGTATCTACTTCTGCTCCATAAAGGATGACCCAGCAAAATTGATTTGTTTTTTTACATAATCAATTAAAATTCTGATTTTCATTGATTTGAAATGACATTGATTTGAGAGAGGTCATACTCCTGTCTGCCATCCAGAGGAAACTTGCAGAGATTGCCAGTTGAAATGTGCTCCTTCTCAAGTTTAACTTGCAGATGACGCTTCAGATACTTCTTACAATCATAATTTATTTTGGGTAGCACAGGAAGTACTAATGTCATAAGCAAACACTTCTATGTAAAATGAAATGTACCCACAGGAAATGTACACACATCTAATTTATAACGGAGTGAAGAAAATTTACATTTAAATTGAAATTTATTATGTAATAAATCATGAAATATTTCATCCTGAATTTTGCTGCGTCACCCTTTATCAACACTAAAGGAAATGTGGTATACTTCTCTCAGCTGTAGCTTCTTGTTTTTATTTTACCCATTCAATAAAAATGATTCCTATTAATGAAAATCAGTCATATGTTGTTGTGTTTTAGAGAAAATTATTTCAACAATGCCAAAATGCCTGTTTGTACAAGGTTGCAGGACTTTCATACACACAATGAAGTGCTTATATAATGTGGTTATTTTACTTTCATTGACTTAAGGCATCTAAATTCACCCGTCAGTGTAAGCCAGATGCACCATCTGTACATCCATTGTATCTGTTATCTGTGAAAACATAATTAGGTTCAGGATTAGAGGAATAAGAATGCAATTTCAGCCTGAGAAAAAATGAGCCCCATGGTGTAAACGTAATGCGTGCATGTGTTTGTGATTACCATAGCACTGCAGGGTGAGTCATTAAAAAAGGTCCAGTCTGATAGAGTCGACCTGAGGAGATGCATGAAAGACATGGAGCAGAAGCTGCAGCACGAGAGACAAGACCACAGGGACATCAACTCTGGTACGCAACAAATGAGGCATAAATTAACAATTAGTCTCTCTTTTAATAACCTGAGATATAGCATGGGTTCCTCTGGGACGGGAGGACAAGTAGCATGTTTGCCGAGGTTAGGGTAATTTTTGGGGAACAAAGAGTCTAATTAGCTGGGTGCATAAGCTGATTGATGCTTTAGCTGTGCAAAGAGAATCAGCAATGACGCATAAGACTGGCAACGTTGATGCAAATGTCTTTTAGACTTCAGTCGACAGTACAAAACCATGCAGATGGAGCTGACCAGCAAGGTGAAGAGGCTGGAGGAGGAGGTCAGCCAACTGAAAGAGGAACTTGGTATGCAAACATGCCTGTCAAACGTCTATACAGATGCATAAAAATATGGGGAGCAAAGTAAAACTGGCTGCATGCTTGTGTGCATTTGTCTTCTTAGTCCTGTGTCAGGGTGAACTGAAGAAAGAGAAAAGAGATCGTGAGCACGTTGAACAACAAAAGGATGCCATTATATCTGACCTCACTCACAAGCTGGACAACATGGAGATGGACTATGAGAAGATCCTGCATGTGAGTCAAAGCCAGTCTCTTCAGATTAATGAAGCTGAAACAAACATCAGCCTCTAACAGGGCTCTGTAGGTTTGACTGGATATCTTTGAGGCCTCCTGTACTGTAATAATGTGGAGCTGCTCCTATTAAAGGGCAGCCTTGTCCCTATTACTCCTTACTTTATCATAGTGGGTGTACAACCGACAAAATCAGGGTTGGTGTTCCTTCATGCTGCTGTGAGCTCAGCCTTTTTTGCTCATCAGAAAGTGATAAAGGCAGAGAGAACCACATCATGACAATGATAGGTCTGTGCTTGGATTTGTGGTGCTGTGCTGAAGAGAGGGTGTGAAATTTTATATTACAATGACATTGTGTGGGTGTTTTTTTTTCCCTTTTTCTTTCTTTCTTTCTTTCTTTCTTTCTTTCTTTCTTTCTTTCTTTCTTTCTCTTCTCTTCTTTCTTTCTTTCTTTCTTTCTTTCTTTCTTTCTTTCTTTCTTTCTTATGCCACTTTAACCCCAAATTGCCTTCAACTCAGTTTATCCACCTGTTTCTTCAGGAGCCTATGAGTGTTGACTTCTGCCGGCAGTTATCGACTCCCAGTTGCTTTGCGACGATATTGCTGACCGCCGCCGGCAAGCTAAACAAAAACAACACACACACATGAAATCATTAATGCTAGACAGAGCTCAGTGTAAACTTTTTATAACATCTGCATTATAAATCAACCTCTGATTTTTGCTCATTTTGTTGCTTTTTTGCTGTTTAAAGCCAGTTATTAGAGCGAGTATGACAGCGAGGCTAACATCATCAGCTTTGTGGGACATAAACAGAACGTTCAACCAGAAGGGAAAAACCAACAACCACTTTGAACCATGGGATGTCAGGAATAAGGTGGATATGCGAACGCACCTAGCCACAAAATTCAGTCATAGTGAAAAATGGATGAATCCAGTGTTTTTGTGATGATACGTGTTACAAAACTATCATGCCAAGAAAAAAAAAATGGAGTTAAATGTCTGATTTTGACGATTTATAGGGTATGTATTTGACTGATCTCAACCGAGACTTTTTTCCAGTCAACTTCTACTATTTGTCGTGTGTACCAGACACAGTGATAATTAAAAGTTATCAAAGGATTCTTTGTATCTCAATAGAAGTGGTCAGGGGTTGTCGCCAAAGTTGACCATTTTTTCGGCTAAATTCAAATCTTAATAGCTCTCATATACAATATTGGATCTGGACCACAACACACACACACACGTTCACAGCCTGAGTGCATCTATATTTATTTTTTTCCACATTATTCTACAGCGCCCTCTACTGTCAACAGGAAGTCATGTGTTTTAACCTGTGGTTAAAAATCACAGTTACACTCTCATATACACATGTGCATGTGCACATCTTGCTGCACATGTGGCAGCAGGGACATGTCCTGACAGGCACACAGGAACGCTTGTGGCTTTAATTATTATTATTATTATTATTATTATTATTATTATTATTATTATTATTATTATTATTATTATTATTATTATTATTATTATTATTATTATTATTACAGCTTTCAGGAGCATACCAATAGGTTTACAGTGTACTCACCACCACCTCTTTAGAGATCACCGAATAACTGCTGGAACAACCTTTACAAAAACCTTTCACAGTTTAAATAGAGTTTAACCTTTACCCAAATGCCAAAAGTCCTTTTTTATGCTAAAGCAATTATTAACTCTCAAAGTTGTTTTCTTTGGCCCAAATCTACATCGTACCAATCTATAAGTCTACCTGGATGCACTAATAAATGTAAAACAAAAGTCAGGTATTTTTTTTCCTAATGGTATTTGTTGTATCATTTTCAAACAGCATGTTCCAAGTCCTGAAGCTTATGGACCCATAATAAAGATGTAAATGTTATGCTAACCTATAGGTGCATTATACTACCTCCCATGTGGACAATAAGACTGTGAAATGTAAAGGACACAGAATGGGCTTAAATCGGTACAGCCCAGCAGGCTGAGCACAGACACCAGATGCAAATTGTCAGGGTGCAGATCTTCAAAGATAAGTGGTCAAGCCTGGAGCCCCTTTCAAAGACTCAGACTGTGATTATGGAGCCGGGCTTTTAATATGCAATTATCTTTATTTCCGTCTCTCCCTGCGTGACAGAGAATCTAATTATGCCTCTTCTTTATCAGCCCGCTCCTGTAACTCATCTGAGTTTGAAGTGTTAAAAGCAGGAGAAAGGGTATCAGGTTGGACAAATTTTAACTCACGTGTCATCTTACCTTTTTTTTTTTCTGCAGGAGACCCTTGACAGCTTGACTTCCCAGCTGTCCGTGGCTCAAAAGAGATGGAATAGTAAGAGCACAGAGCTTCATCAGAATCACAAGGACATGCTGTTTGACTTTGGCCTGAATGCTTCAGACATCTAAAATGCAGACCCTGAAGAACGAGAGGCAGCCATTCATCTCAGTGAGACACATCTGTTGGCTCCGTTTGGCTCTGTTTGTTCTGGCTGGTAGATGTTAGTGTTGTTAAAATGAAAGTGATGCCGCTGCCACCGACCATTTCCTGCTCAGGATTCTGTATCCTGAACGCAGGTGGTTGTTACCATATTTTTCATCAGAATACAAAACTGTGTATCTGTGTATGTATTCATAGTTCAGTGTAAATTGTGTAATGTGGAGTAATGGCCACTAGGTGTAGCAAATAACTTTCTGTTTTGGGAGAGGTGGGTCAGAATACATTAGAGATTTACAGTGTTTTTTCCCCCTTCTATAATATTTTAGATGTGGCAATGTATCAAGCTCTGTTCTTTAGAAATATGACATTTACCGAAAAAAAATCAACATAAGTGAGTAACGCAAGAAATGAAATGAATGAATGTGCCAAATATCATAATAACAGGAAATGTAAAGTAATCTACAAAACGATTAAGGAAAAATAATTTATCTTCCCAGCACTGATGAAAATCAGCATTTCCTGCAGGGAGCCAGATAAACAGATTTCACTTACAAGGCTGTCACTTGTGACACTTTTTCCACAGCCCACTGTTATTAGTCTTGCCCAGGGGTCCGCAACCTTTTCTATCAAAGGAGCCGTTTTGCCTCATTTTACCTGGATTAAAGTCATTCCTGAGCAGTGCGGGGCAGTAACACATTACTGGTAACGCGTTACAGTAACAGTATTACTTTTACTAGTAACAAGTTGTGTAACTAATAAATTTTGAACTTCCAGTAGTCATATTAAAGTTACTCACAAAAATAATTTGTTACTCTCTTACTGTTGTTATTAACACACTGATTAAAAATACAACAATCTGCAGATTAGTTTCATCGCACATTTCAGCTGAGCAGTAAGGTAGCTCTCTTTATGGTTGCCAAGTTTGTGGTTTTCCTGTGTATTTGAGCATCTTAAGGCACTGCCACAGGTAGTTTTTTGGCTGATGGTCTTGTTTTTTCACTTGTTGTCATACATACCTGGCAACCCTGGTTAGCTTGAAAGATGGAGCAGTGCATGTTTATATTCAGTATCTGGAAATATGCCCGTCACTTTAGTTTTGTTGAGAGGAAAGATGACAGCAGCATCTTTGTCAGGTTTAAACTGAGTCCTGGTACGAGGTCTCTTTCAGCTTAGATCAACTTAGACTGGATTTCAAAACTTGTGTCTCTCATCCTCAGTTGAACCAGGTGTGTATTTCAAATAGCCTGTAACTTTAAAGCGTTCAAAGGCTGCAGGAAAAAATGCACCTGCTGGTAATTTAACATCTGACGTTGACACAGAGGTCATGTGTAAACTCAGGATCATGAGGAGAAAGGACACAGTTACCAGTTTTGTGGGATGTAAAGAAAAGTAATATAATCAGTAGTGTCATATTTAACTGCTGGCAGGGAGTAATAAGTAAAGTAATACTATTGCTTTTAAAAAGAGTAATGGCTAATAAGTAATATATTACTTTTTTTCAGTAACGGACCTAACACTGTTCCCAAACCACAAAATGTACTTTGCCGTCTTGATAAAGGCAATATGGTGAATAATATTTTATATATTGTTAAAATGTGTTAAATAATTATCTAAACAAGACTTTTTTTGAATTGATGAAATTGTAGAAATACAAAAGGAATACTTGAATTTGATAACATATATTAATACTGATGCTAAACTCATCATTTCTTGTTGTTTGCTTATTTCCAACCACATATCAAGCATGTATGTAAAGCCAGCACGTTGGCAGTTAAATGAATCCATCCACACGGAATTAAAACCTGTATTTTCTTCCAGATTTGTCTTTTTGTTGATTGAGTTATCTTACCAGGGGTGTAAAACCTGAGGTTAGCCACAGGTGCAAGGACAGCTGTTAGAAAAATTAAAAGTCCTTTATTTCAATAATTTATTTTTAGAAGTCAAAGAGCTGCAGGTTGCAGACCTGTGTTCTAGCCTTTCATTTATGAGGTAATGAATCATTTACTCTGGGATTAAGATGATTCTCCGCTCTGATGACCAGTTAACAACAGATGAAAACAGAATTTTCGCCCTAAACCACAAGGAGCTGTGTCTTCAGAGGGAAGGTGTTTGTTTAGACGTCCAACTAGAGCTTTAAGTAACATAAGCATGGTGTGTCTGGAGAGACCTCTAAAAAATGACTCAATAGCAGTCTGCTAGTTGGTAATATTTCTCCTATAAAAGTTTTCATGTAAAAATATTTCTGCTGTAAGTGGAAGCAGAAGAACTCAGGGAATACTTGAGTAAAAGTAACAGTGGAGCGAAGAAAAATGATTGATTTCAAGCGTAAATCCTGCGATCAAAGTTCATTCAGGAGTAGGGTGATTTCATTTGTTAGATTTGTAGAAATGCCCCATGTCATACTTTATGTTTCCAGTTGGTAGCTGATGAACAAACAACCCAAGTTCGACTGGTAAATATTTTTTTTTTTTTTGTGTCATCTTTAAGCATAAGTGCTGCGAGGGCCTGTCTCCACACTGTCTCTTTAAGGTGACAAGCAAGAATGAACTTCTGGTGAAGCTTCAAGAATGTAATTTAGATGCTAATAAATATAAATTTCCAAAACATTAAATGATTTCATCTGTGAAATTTATAAAATGAAGAGTGAAAAGTCAAATTTTCCCCCCTTGAGTGCCAACACAAAAATGAAACTGTTATTTAGCACAACAAATTAAGAGTAAATCACTTCCTGCCTCTTCAGGGTTTATATCTAAAACTTTAACCTTGCACAGCCATGGTGCAGGTGTTTTGTCCACAGTGAATATGATTGATGAGCAGCTCCTAATTTAAGCTCGGCTAATGTTTGTGCGCTGTCACTGATGTGTTTTCTAGGAGATAAATGATGCTTTTATAGAAGTGGAGTCATTAGAGAAAGTGACTGATTGGCTCTTACTCTTCAAAACTTCATTTCAAGGTGAAAACGGACTTTTTGAACCATTTCAAAATACCCTCTGGATTCCTATGACTGGCTAGCCTGTAAAATATCTCTTAAAAGAGCTCACATGGCTCTGTTAGGCCATGTTGATCGATTTCCACAATAAAAGCTGTCTGCTTTCATTTTTGTGATGAATACCTGGAAATGTGCACTGGCTGCTGTGTTTCTTCTGGAACTCGACTTGGCTGTCTGTTCAGCTTCTGGGTAATGATGCAACGGAAAGCCTCCAGCTGATGAATCCAGGTGCCCACAGTGATTTCCAATGGAGGCAAGTGAATTAGAAAAAGCCAGTCCAAAAACACCCACACAATGAACACACACACACACACACACTCACACTCACTTGTACTGGAACGCACCCATAGAAACACAAAATTAGGTAATCGATGCTTCCCCTTCTGCGAGGGCATCGATCAAGGGTGGAATGAATAGTGAAGGAACAAAACACAAAGTAAATGAAGCTCCACTTTATTTCTCTGAAAGACAAACAATGCCAAGATGTTTTGGTCAATAGTTTCAACAACAACTGTCAACAACAAAAGGCTGTATAACAGCCTCGACAGCGTTTCACCTTGAACACAATTCTTTCACCCTGAATACCTTTCTTTGAGCAAACCATCGCCACAACGACAACAACAACAAGCGTTTTGCAATTAGTTGCCACTAAATCAATGGGAAAGCGCTCACTTAAAAACGTGCACCTGTGTTTCTATGAATTAGGTCGGTTTCCACTAAGTGACAGCTCTCTCTCTCCATCAGTATCCTTAGATCTGCTGCTCATTAGTGGCTGCTATGGGGTGGATGCATACATGCAGGCTGCTATAATCTGCAGTCAGAGAAGAAAAAGCAAGTGCTTGATAAAGTGATGGAAATGAGATTAACACCTTTGAAAGAGAAAGTAATTAAGACATAAACTTAAGCTGTAAAATATTGAAAATATATACTTTAAGCATCTTTAGGCCTCCTGTAGCAGAATAAAATATGAGTTCTGTGAGGGAAATGCAATAAATATTTGCTAACATGGAGTGGGCTGATTGAAAAAGTTTCTCTTTTAATGTATTGGATGAATCGGAATGTGTATGTTTAAAGTCAAAATCTTTGCAGCATAACAATCAAGTTTTGGGAAATTGGTTTTGCTTTGTGCTACATGGGGTAAACCAAAAGAGCAAAGTAGATTTTCACACACCTCTGCAGGCACTCAGTGCTCATCATGGCCTCCATAAATCCAGCAGCAGTTTTGCTTGTCTCTGGAGGTGGGTGGAGATGGGATGAATTTATGGACCTGGAGCAGCAGGAGCACGAGCACAGTTAAGTGAACTTGACACAGCAGTGACATACAGGTGGCAGTGAGTGTTGAGGTGTGTTTGCCACTCTTGTTAGGAATTATGTGAGTGCAGGGAAGATGCACTGTGACATGCAAGCTGGTGACTAAACTGAGACAAGCATGTCTGGCTAAAGAAGCCGAGACAAGCACTCAGAGAGGAGAGAGGGAGTCTGAATTAAACCATAAATCAGATTCCGTTTGTTGTGTGGCGTTCAATCACTGTCCTGAGGAGGCAGAAATATCCACTGAAAATCAGAGTGATAGATGGACTGCAGCTGAGTGGAGGCAAATATAGCATGAGTGAGTTGTTAAACTCATTAGCCTCCCGTTAAGGCTTCACACCCACGCAAATTCTCAGCTGTTTAGCGGATTCACAAGTGTGCAGACAATAATTCAGTTACTGGAGAGAGCGAAGAGAGAGAGATGCATCGGTTCCCTCTGGTTCACTTGGCAAATCATCATGTTTACTCAGCTAGAAACCCCATACATCCTCATACTGCTTCCCTGCATTTCAAAACCAAAACATTTCTCCAGGCTGAATATTAAAACCTGAAAACAAAGTGCACTCACAGGCTTTTTTAGCACGGCAGATCTACACAGATAAAAAAAGGTCAAATGAATTAGCAGAAAAGAGAGGACAAACCCAGAACCCCGCAGAACGGAGGTTGTTTTTAGAAATGTATTTATAATGGGATAAAAATGTCAAAATAAGAAAATAAAGCATATAAAATATAGCAGCCAAACCCTGCAATCTCACTCAGAGGTCTCCCAGCGAGGGCCGCTCAGTGTTTCAGTGGGATTTGTTTTAATTCTTATTCCACTGCTCGTCGTGCCTTCAAGGTAATTGGCAATCTCATTCCAACTACGCTTGATTTAGCACCCCGTAAATGTTTTGAGTGTTTAAGGAGTTTGCATCGAGTGCAGCGAAAGCCCCCACACTCTCATGAGTTTCTAAGTAACATTCAGCAAATGGGTAGAAACTTCTTTTAGAGTGATAAAATATGTGGTTTTTTTTTTCTATTTTCTTGGCAATTTGCCACATAAAAAAAGAAATATAGAAAGTTAACATTTACTTTCTGTGTGGAGTCCTCATTAGCCTCAAAGATCTGTATGTGTGTGTGTGTCTCTAAATGTGTGACAGTGAGTCCATATAAACAGTATACACACAAAGACCTGTATGTAACATCTGTTACGACACTTTGGACCATGACTGGGACACCCTGTAGATCACGCTGTGTTTACACACTGACTGGGACATTAATAGTTAATTAACTCAAGATTAGTGGCACTGGCACAATTAACACAGTGCCACTGCAAATCCCATTAATTTCTATGAGGTGCCGAATCAAGCAGCTCCAGCGCTGTTTCAGACACCACTGTGCACTAGAGGGATTTCAGACACACTGCAGACCTGAGTCAGATGCTGGCTGAACTGAGTGGACTTACAAAGAGTCCACTGGAGAAGGACATTTAAAAAGAAAATGGCAATCCAGTCAGAAAATTGGTCAAAATTAAAACAACAACTAGTGTAGTGGCTCAGTCCAGATCTGACAGTGGTAAATCCACCACAGTTACATGTGTTTCTGAAACAGCATACCAATCACAGCCCTTCACACAAGAACAGGCGCTAAAAACTGAACTGTAGAGGCAGTTTAGGTGAAGTCACATACAGGTAAGTTAATGTGCTAATGAATTATAAAAATAACAAACTACAACAAGACAGCAGTTTCAACAAAGAGATATATGTCTGAGATTTTTTTTGCTCTTATGGCTGTGATACATAAACACACTGGAACATTGTGTATTATGATGCAGGGTACTAATTAAGATAACACTTTGTAGTGGAAAATGTTTCTTATATAAGGATGTTTAATATATTCCTGTGTTAGAAATGGCAACACTGCATTGAGGCTTATTCTCTCAAGTCTTTGAGGCCCATTTTGGCAATTTTTGTCCTAAGGCAAACATTCTTGTTTGACATTTGTGTTTTGAACAAGCCTTTTCTATTCATGTGTCAATCTACGACCTAAGGTCTATGGATATGCTTCCATGATTTTTTGTATTGGTACTGTCACCTGCTTTTGATTTTTCTTAAAGTACCTTGTATGGAAAATGGGAAAGATGTCAGACCACTGAGGACCTAAGAATGATGTCAGCTGGCTGCTTTACGTGTCAAAGAGGAACGCTTCTGTGTAGTTTTGTCTGTGGGTGGATGCTGGAGGCAGGTTTGGATTGGAAAAGGAGGTTTGGAGTTGTGTGGAGGTAGGGTGAGCCGTTTTGATTTTGTGACATGCAAAAGAATGAGGTCTGACTGACAATAAAGCGAAAGTGAAAGACATGAAACAAAGAGAAAGATGGAGGCTGCTACTTTAAAGAGAATATGCAGAGAACCTGCAGGTGAAAACTGACGGATACAAAGTGAACGTGGCTTATAAAAAATACAAGAGAAACTGCAACAGTACCTTCAAGCTGTGCAGAGTTTGGTGGCCTAGTTTTGAGGAATGATGATTGACAGAACCTAATGGGCATTTTTAAAATGATGGACAGATCAGAGATAAGAAAGGAGCAGTGTAGACACGAGGATGACCGCTCATTCCCTCTGTGCAACAGTCAGGCTATCAGACAGTTACACCTTCAAGCAGGTGGGTGCATGATGGGAAAACGCAATGTCACGGTCTCTGCAGACAGTTAACGAAGAACCCCATGACTGACGGTTTGTTGTCTTATGTAAGTATGGTTTACATAAAGCCTTTAATGAAGACTAAAGACTTGACTCACAAGGGTGAAGAATTGCAACACTTGAAATCTTTGAGGTCTGCTCTTCATTTAACAGTTTTCCAAAACATTAGATTTGAATCCACAAGTCAGAAAATCAGTCTCTGACCTGAAAAATGTGATTCAAATGGCATTTATTCAAAAATAAAAGCTTGAAAATGTCAAGGAGCTCTTTAGCTGATCCAGAAGGAAATGCTCCTCCAGAGAAGTGTTTCAATAAAAGTTTAACTGCTTTGAGAGTTAACCGAACTTAAGTCAACTGCTGATATAAAACCTTTTACTTCACTCCTACTTTTTGCACTTGATTCTGATAGATGTTGGGTTTCACTCCCACACTGGCTCATCCTCATGAAGCCCAAAATCATTTTTTAAAGACGTGAGATGGAGAAAATCACCTCGAACTTCAAACACAGAGCGTGCGCTCCGCAGAGGATATGATTTCAGATGAGATCGTAAAGAGGAGAAGTGATGAGACAATAAATGTGTCGTGGTGATTAAGATGTCGGACAGATGGAGGGAGGAAATGGATGTTGTTTTGCATGTGTGTTGTGTGCAGCCATCAGCATCTGAAGCAGGAATCCAAAACAGGAAATCATACTTTCAACCATCAGCAATCGATCATACAGTGAGCTCCTGCCAACACGTCTGGACATGCATCTCTGTCTTTCAGAGAGACCAACAGTTAAAACATTTTTAATATAATATCACTACTATAAAAAGAGTCCATTTGTCTGAATGTCTCTGTTCTTTTGTTTTTCTTGGTTCAGTTTGTTGTCTTCTCAAGGCTGCGGTGCTTTCTTCAGCCACAAGATAACACTCATGTTGTTTTTTTTCTGTTTTTTTTCCTTTTTTTTTTTGGCACTTTCAAAATAAAAGGATCTGAAGGATGACCTTGCATTAGTCTGTTTGTCTTTGCAGCTCTTCAGAGGCAATATATGTTCATACAGTAAATAGATAAAAAAGGAACTTGTTTAAAGTTTTCTTCTTAAGAACAATAGAATATTAATATTCAGTACTGATAATCCAACAGAGGACAGAAATAATTTAAAAAGAAAAAAAAAAGAAAGAAAAGAAAGAGCACAATGATAAATGACTGAAACTACTGCATAGTACAAATGCCCCATAGCTGTTTTTGTCCGTCCTGTTTTACGCGGTACAAAGGGCCAACAGGGACAAACCACAACCAGACAGACTCATCAGTTTTTCCTCTGTCCAAGGTAAAAATTCACCCAAGGAGATTCCAAAACTGCCAACTGGCTGTGCCTCGAGGGCAAAACAAAGTTCACAGCAACATCCTGCCCTTTAAGATAAAGCTCTGAATGGCTGAATCAGAACACCATGTGATCTCTGATCCCTGGGAAGCAGAGAGGTGGCTGCTGGAAAAAGTCAGTTCTGTTGGAGTCACTTGGCGTTATTCAGGTTCACTGCTATTTGTGGTCTTGTCCCACTCTATGCTTTCCTCACTGTGCGTGGGAGAAGGGAGGGGCCCTGTGGCTGCTCCAGGACGCATCCTGAGTCCCTGGAAGCGCCGGCACTCAGGGCAAATGCGGATGTGACTGCAACCTCTCGCAACCAGGGCGGCCTCCTGTGCAAGTCTGTGTGAGAGAGGCTCTGGCAGTCCAGTACCTCCACACAGCTTCCCGTTACTGAGGCTGACAGCGGCAGCTCGCGCCCGGCGCTCCTCCAGGGGCAAAGGCCGTGGCCGCATCATGGAGGCTGACCGTCGACGCCTCACCTGCAGGCTGTCTCGACAAAGGACGATCCCCTGGAGCTCCCGCAGCATCTCCTCACACACTGACTGCTGCAAGCACACACACAGGGAGAAAGAGAGGGGAGAGGGGATAAGAGAGGGAGAGAAAGGGAGAGAGGCCAGACAACTCACTGACTGACTGACTGTATTAGGACAGACTGATGGACGTCACACACACACATAAAACAAACATTTCATGGTTATTTTTACAGTAGGTTCAAAGTGGGATGTAACACTTTAACACACGGCAGAAAAATAAGACCACATGGGATTCAGACATGCAGGGAACTTACTTTAATACAAATATAGACTTCAACACACACCCACCCACACACACACACACACACACACGCAAACAGGTTTTATCTCCTGAACTGATGATCCGGTGCTCCACTGGTGATATAACGACTGTAAACTGTATGTAAATCGCATGGAGAGAAATGCGTCTGGAGCTCATGATCAAGACGAAAGAGGCTTGTAAATGATAAATATAAGCTGCACGATATCATAGGAACATCTATAAAAGTGCACACAAGTATAAATCACTCGACAACACTCTCATACTCACATGAACACAGACAGAGCGTGCATGCTTGAGGGGAAAATCGATTTATGCCTCTTAAAAAGAAGAAATCACATGAGTTGGTTTTTGCCTTTCACATTCTGAATGTTTATTGAGTTCAATCACAGTGTGGAGTCCATTCGGAAAAAGACATTTATAAAGTATCTTTTTAAAGGCATCACATCAGATATATGTTGTCATAACACTGCATGCACATCCGCAGTCTTTGATATATTCGTCAGTCACTGTTTGCAGCCGGGCAGACCTCCTGCTTCTCCTTCACAAACAAATCCAAACACTTCCTGGAAATTTAAATCGGTGTAAATCTAGAGCGGTCTGATAAAAAAAAAAAAAAAAAATGCCACTTCAAACTGAAGGAGTCTTTTTTGATAAGTCAGATAAAAAAAAACCTGCTTTAAGTAGTAGTTCTGTGTGGAGACAGGATATACACACAATGTTGCTTCTCTGAAACACTGACCCATTATATAGAACTTTAATGTATTTAGGGAAAAAATGGAAGGATTATAATAATTTAACATTAAAGCACTAATCACAAGGTATAACATATAATCTATTAATCTTATCCCCTCCGCCCCACAGCTGGTTGTATTTATGGTTCTGTTATTGATACAAACTTCTTGCTAAAACTAGTCTTCGACTGTCTCTTACTCACCAGTGACGCTTCTAACAGTGTGACTATAAGTCAAAGATGGCACAAAGTGGTGGACAGCTTTTCAGTAAAAAGATGAAAATAAGGCTAAGATAAAACAAGCAGAATTATCTTCATGAGTTAACTCTCACCACCAGCACCCTTTAATAATCGATTTACCACCGATGGTATACGGCTACATTCATGATTTCTATTATGCACCATATTTAATGTAATAGCTAAATGTGTTTTGAGTGCTTTAATGCTACAAATAGGAAATAATAAGTTCTGTTTTAACTCTTCGTGAGGTATATCTTTGGTTTTTGTGCTGTTACTGTCTAAAGCCTGGCTCACACTTCAGGATTCTGCTGATTTGACCCTGATTCAGCCCTCCTGACGATTGAGGGAGAAATCTGGACCGACTAGAAAGTCGGCCCCGATCGTTGGCCCGGATTATCTTTCAGTGTGAGCGAGTGACAGATCACTCTTAAGTTATCAGAGACAAAATGTATAAAGTGTTGGAAGGTTTTTTTAAGAGCGTTTTTTTTGTCTTTTGTTAAATGTTGTCACTAGTTGGCGCCCTTATTCAATGTATTGTATGGTTAAGGAAAAGGTTGCACTGTGTGTGCTGGCGTAGTGTCATCGTGCTGTGTGTGTGTGTCTTGTCTGATGTTAATGAAGAGCAGAAACAACACCTGCAGTTTTGTTTCATGCCAAAGTATTATTGCCTACAGCCATCAGCGCCGCACTAGTCTCCATTTTTTTTGCTTTCGTTTATATTCGCTTCTTTGTGAGATGACGTAGATCACGTGGTGCGTCGCTCTCTCTGGTCCAATAATCCTGATGAACCCTTGTAGTGTGCGCTGGTCATTATTTTTAAATCTTGTAGTGTGTGCATTTTTAAGAGTTGAGAGAAGATAATCTGTGAAGATCCTCTTTATGTATGTGATACAAACTGATTTCAGAATCTTAACAGATTTTTAAATCCTGTCGTCTGAGCCAGGCTTTACAGGCTGGATGAAAAGTGTCACATTTAACCCCGAGGAGGAAAAAAAAACCTATTTAATGTAATGTCAAAACTGGTAGCTGGAGAGTCTCACAGCTCCCTGAGGGTGAGGGTGAGGGTGCCAGGGAGGGGAGAGGGAGACAAAGCAGATGCAGGTTAGATAGCCCTCTCTCACCTCATTTCCTGGTGCCTGCCTCAACATCCAGACAAACTCCAGCACCGCCATGAAGATAGCCACTAGCAGGCCGCACACGAGCACCACAAAGATCCCACCGATATTTTCCATGCCCAGACCTGGAGATGACATGACGTGATAGGAGGGAGGAGAAAATAGAGGAGAAGGAGATGACAGAGGAGAGGATTTGTGTAAGTGTTGCTTCCAAACACAAGGTGAAGTGGAGCAGAAGAACAAGCAGATGAGGATTAGCCGAAGACAGACCTTTGGCACGGTGGTCCTCTTCTTTTGGACACTTGCCACCATCCCACCACTTCCGCTTGAGGATCTCCAAACGATTGTCCTCCTGCATTTTGAGGATGGCTAGGTCAAACTCATCACGGTACACTGACCCTGCAGGAAAGGGACAGAGAGACATTTAGAGGTAAATGAAAAGATGGTATTAGCATTCATTAGAAGTAGGGCCCGAGCGATATGGAGTTTTCAGTTAATCAGCTGATTAATTTTAAAAACATATAATGAATAAAATAACGTCATTTTCAGTCCCTTAATGCTGCCAAACACAAAGATATGAATAACAGGCAGAACATTTTACTGTTTTAAAATACTTTGTCGTTTAGTATTTGTGAGAAATTTTCAAGTATAAAATCATGCAGAAAAACATTAAACCTCTGTGAAATTATATAACCGTCAAAAAGAGTCAGTCCATAAATGAGTTATGAAATACATCTCGTCTTGTGCTTCTTGTTGCTGCAAATCAGAGGTAGGTTTAAGTGCAGGTAGAACACCTTAAAAAAGTTGTAAACAGGTATTTGTTCTAACATTTACATTGTATTGAGTTTATAGGTTAATACATATGAAATTGGTCACTGGATCTGGATATCTCTGGACATAAATAAAAATAAGTTACAAAAACGTGCGTCACGTGACTTGGAGGTATTGTTCTACTACATGTTATTGACTGAAGTAGGCTATATTGTAAGGGTTTGGTTTTGTTTTCTTGGGTTTCCTTGTTTTTTGTGATTCATTGTTTCCCTTGTTTTTGTTCCTCTTAGTGTGGTCTCTTTTGGTGTTTGGTTTGGTTTGATGGTTTTTCCTGGTGTTTCTTGCATTCTTGAGTTCTGTCTTTTCATGTGTTTAGTTCTGCCTCAGTTTCCCTCTTTTGTGATTGCCCCTCATGTGCTTTACCTGTGTCTCGTCACGCACCTGTCTGATTTGGTTCCTTGTCTATTTAGTCTCCGTGGTTCCTGAGTTCCTTGTCAGTTCATTTTGTGTTTCAGTTCATTGTGTGTCACTCCTGTTGTCTGTTCAGTTGGTTTCCCCGTTTCAAGTATCAGTGTTTCTTGTGCTTTGAGTTCGCCCTTTTGGATTTTTGTAAGTCTGAGGTTTAGTTTAATAAATCTTTTTGTTTGGATTCTGCACCTGGGTCCTCCCTTTATGTTTCTGGCCGCACACACATGACATATATTGTCTCAAAGTGGTTACAGCATTGTTTTAAGTTGTTTGAAACCTTCCATGAGCCTGCAACTAACTTTTTCCATTAATATTTTGACATTCAGAATTTTCAGTATTACTTACAAAGGGTATTTGTGATGCGTTGAAATTCTGTTTTAAAACCAAAGTTATATTAATATATGCAATTTCCCACATATGTTAGCATCAAGCTAGCGCTCTGTCTATATCGTTTTGGGTACATTAGCAGATGTATAACATGTTGAAAGTATTGAATAGGAATCTCTTGTGAGAGAGATCTGTACATTTATTTGTGTTTTCAGATTTACAGACAGGGAGGAACTTAAACTAGGTTAGCACAACTTTAGCAATGCAACGTAGATGAAAAGCATAACCAAAGCAACGAGGCATGCGTCACTCATCATGACACTTGGCAAAGAGAATTAAACTGAAATGGGAGACATGTTTAGTCATTGTTAATTTCAGAACTTCGTTATAAAGTTACCTGTTGGCAAGCTCCACTCAGCCCACTCCTGTAATGTTAACTAGCTGTAGCTCACTCCTGTATGTTACTGAGAAGGCAGCAGTGGGAACTGAGGATTGAATGGAGTCAGAGCTCCATCTAAAGGGAAAGCAGTGCAAGGACAAATATCGACGCTGAATCGGCAGAACTCCTGCCAATGATGATTATTTTAAAAAGGAGATCAAACTGGCCGATTAAATCGGCCTGATGATAAATTGGTTAGGCCTACTGCATGCCCGTGTCATGACTCTTTCATCCTTTGTGCTGTAGTAAATTTGTATTCATGTTACTCCATTTAAAAACTTCCCACAAAGATTAGAAAATATGTTAAAGTATATGACTAGAGAATTTACGATGGTTTTGCTGTGTTATACAGGTCACATAGCAATACGTGGTATAGAATATCATCCGTGGAACACCAGGTTTATCTACCCTTTAAAGATGAAAGGGATTGAAAATAATCTTGTTTACTTAAAGGTGCGTTTTGCTGCCACAAGTCAGCCTGAGATCAAAGTGTAAATAAACTCTGTGTTTAACCTCTTGGAGCAGTGAAGCAGCTGTAGAGTGAAAGGAACAATATTTCATATTCCCTTTCTCTCTTCCCTTCACAGCAGGGTAACAGCTGCTCCTTTAAAGTCTGCTACATTTTTTTTTTCAGATTTCTCACTTTTTGCATCACTTTCTCCCCTGATAGAAGCTAATGGTTTGGCTTTTCTGAAGCTTTACTTCTCTATGTACCTCACCCATGTGGCATTTATGGTGTATCCCCCAACTAAAACTCTTGCTTTTCAATCCAACCTCCCGAGCTTTGGTATGAATTATGCAGTGGATTTTAGCAAACCCATCAGCTTTCATCCTCTGTTGTTTTCATTTCACATTGAACTTCACATCCCTTTTTATATCTCCATTAAACTAAAAACTTCATAGAATATAATAAAAAGCATTAAGCCACAGATACCAATCAGGTGTTTTAGCCCCTCTCTCCCACTTCATCACTGCCTACTCACCGAGTGGCATACCGATGCCATAGCCCTTTGTGTCCAGCAGTCCTCCGATCTGTGTCAGGTTACAGTTCCTTTGGCGGTAGTACTCATTCATGGTGCTCTCCAGTAGGTAGGCATAGTTGGAGTTGAGGACACGGGCGATTCCCTCCTCTGTGCTCTTCACAAACACACTGGGCTGTTTGGAGTGCATGAAGTTCCACATTCGCTGGTACGTCTGATAGCGAGAGTTCTGCAGAAACAGACACAGTCAGCAGTCAAATCCAGATGTAGGAGACAGTAAACAACAGCCTATCAGTCTCTTTTACATATACAACCCCAATTCAAATGAAGTTGGGACGTTTTGCAAAACGTAAATAAAAACAGAATACAATGATTTGAAAATCCTGTTTAACCTATATTCAACTGAATACACTACAAAGACAAGAAATGTATTGTTCAAATTGATAAACTTTATTGTTTTTTTTTCCAAATATTCACTCAGTTTAAATTTGATGGCTGCAACACATTCCTAAAAAGCTGGGACAGGGTCATGTTTCCCACTGTGTTCCATCACCTTTCCTTTTAACAGCACTCAATAAGGAAAATGCAACCTCAATTCCAATGTAGTTGGGACGTTGTGTAAAATGTACATAAAAACAGAAAAAAACAATTTGCAAATCCCGTTTAACCTATATTCATCTGAATACACTACAAAGACAAGATATTTAGTTTATTCAGTCTAGTACCTGCACTCTTTTACTACAAAGCCACGCTGTTGTAACACGTGCAGAATGTGTCTTGTCATTGTCTTGCTGAAATAAGCAGGGACGTCCCTGAAAAAGACGTGGCTTGGATGGCAGCATATGTTGCTCCAAAACCTGTATGTACCTTTCAGCATTAATGGAGCCTTCACAGATGGTCAAGTTAGCCATGCCATGGGCACTAACACACCCCCATACCATCACAGATGCTGGCTTTGAGACTTCCAGAACAATCCAGATTGTCCTTTTCCTCTTTGGCCTGGAGGACACCACGTCCATGATTTCCAAAAACAATTTGAAATGTGGACTCGTCAGACCACAGCACACTTTTCCACTTTGTGTCAGTCCATCTCAGATGAGCTCGGGTCCAGAGAAGCCGGCGGTGTTTCTGGGTGTTGTTGATATATGTCTTTGTCTTTGCATGGTAGAGTTTGAACTTGCACTTGTAGATGTAGTGATGAACTGTGTTAACTGACAATGGTTTTCTGAAGTGTTCCTGAGCCCACGTGGTAATATCCTTTACACAATGATGTTGGTTTTTAATGCAGTGCTGCCTGAGGGGTCAAAGGTCACGGGCATTCAGTGTTGGTTTTCAGTCTTGCTGCTTACGTGAAGAGATTTCTCCAGATTCTCTGAATCTTTTGATGACATTATGGACTGTAGATGATGAAATACATCAATTCTTTGCAACTGTACATTGAGAAACATTGTTCATAAACTGTTGGACTATTTATACCCAATCATGACACTCACCTGTTTCCAATGAACCTGTTCACCTGTGGAATTTTCCAAACAAGTGTTTTTGGAGCATACCTCAACTTTCCCAGTCCTTTGTTCACCCTGTCCCAACTTTTTGGAATGTTTTGCGGGCATTAAATTGAAAATTAGTGAATATTTGAAAAAACAAACAAAAAAACAAAAAAACAACAAAACAATAAAGTTTATCAGTTTGAACAATAAATATCTTGTCTTTGTAGTGTATTCAGATGAATATAGGTTAAACAGGATTTTCAAATCATTGTATTTCATTTTAATTTACGTTTTGCAAAACGTCTACATTGGAATTGAGGTTGCATTTTCCTTCTTCACAGAAATGGAGATTGGTTTTATTTCTTTTTCCTTTTCATTTCTCTTCTGATAGATTCAGCTTTTCATGACACACTAAATGTTGTGCTGCGGTTGGATGTGTAAGATCCTGTACATCAGTTAATCCCCACACGTCCTCTTCTTTCTCTTGGCATGTCCTTCCACAAACACAAGGTGCAGTGGATGTGAACACGTAATGAAAAGCAAGGATAATGTCTGTTTCTCCTTCACTTCATACCATCCTTCACTGTCTTTCTCCTCTAACACTATTTGCCCGTTTCTCTCTCCTCCCCTCTATGAGGGCAAATCTTCAAAGCAACACAGTGGATAGCTTGTGTCTCTCTTAAGGCCATGGACAGTACCACATTTCCCCAAGGGGAAGGATATTGAATGGTTGTGTCAGGGAACAGACAGGAAACAGATAAAACCTGTGGTTAGATGAGGAAGACAAGAAGGACAGGAAGGTGATGAGGAGGATAACACAGCAGATGGCCCATTGATCACTGCAGGTGAGCTGTGGTGTGTATATGTGAGGCTGTGTGGATCTTTAAAAGCATAAACAATCGATCATATGCAACTACGTGTTTAACCCCTGACCTGAAAGAAGGTCATCGTGGATCCTCCATGCATGGTCCCGTACTCTATCGCTGTCTGATCTGCCAGGTCGTCTACGGACTCTATTGGCACCTCCATCCTCTGTACCGTGAGGAAGGCAGCCAGGTTGGCGGTGTAGGATGAGATGATGATTAATGTGAAGGCCCACCTATTGGGGGAAGGCAAGGGACAAGAACACATGTATTCACCCGTAAAAGTATGTAAATGTGCAGGTCAGCTTATGAAGACAGATGGTCAGGATGGAAATGTGGGAGAAAACAGAAAAAGTGCACACCTGAGAAAAGAAGACACTGCAGGATTTTCAGAGGATGACAGGGTGGATGGATGAATGTAGTGGTGAGTACAGATGAAGGTGACAATGTTCACTTTTTGCTGCAATGGCAAACACACACACACATACACACACATATATGCATGTGGGATACTCATGACTTTTTCATCTTCACCATGAAATGCAAAAGGAAGCTTTTCATAAAATCAAAGAAATGCATTCAATAATGTAATGAGCACAAATTAAACCAAAACAAAGGTTAGATTTGTGCTGATTCAAACTGAAAACACATAAATAGACTCAGGTGAGTTTGTCTCTGTGAAGAATACACACCACACTCCGCTGACACATCTCGTGGACAGAGCTCGAGGAGCAATGGTGGACCCTTGCTGCATGAAGCCTCCAACAGGAAACCAGAAGCTGTTTCCCAGTGAGTACTGGTTGATCAGCAGGTTACATCGACCCTTTAGGCAGGGGTGGGGGTTGTACCACTCGTAGGGCGTCAATCTGAGACAAAAGAGATAGACAACAGACTGGATCACTGGAGGGGTACGGCCAATGTAAATAAGAACCAAAGGTGGATTAGGTATTCTGATGAGACGAGAGCTCAAGAGACGGGGCAGAGAGAAATAGAGGAAGAAAGAGTGAGGCAGATAAGGAGTGAAACAATTCAAACGTTCGACTGAGCACAAAGTCACCTCGGCTCTCCAGGGAATGAACCAACCTGCTTTTCATTCCCCCTGTGCTGCCTACTTAAACAGAGTGGAGAAAGAATGGTAATTCTTATGTTCAAATGGCACCGCATAAAACTCAAGGTATGGGACAACTCTGATACCCAAACTGTGTCAGTGTCTCAAAAAGCAGAGGTCCTAATATATATACATATATTTATATATATATATAAATAAATACTTTTGCTTAATGAAATCCTTTAAAATACACATTAACACTGAAAGATTTGTTTGTTGTAACCATGAACTGCTCCAAAAATAAATAAATAAAAATAAAATAAAATAAATTAAAATAAATTAAAATAAATTAAAATAAATTAAAAATAACATAAGAATAAATAAAATAAATAAATAAATAAATTAAATTAAAATAAATAAATAAATAAATAAATAAATAAATAAATAAATAAATAAATAAATAAATAAATAAATAAATAAATAAAATGATGTCACTATGGTAGATATTCTGACTGCTGAAGCCTGATATACTATAGACTTTCTTATGTATTTGGGACATCTCTGTGACCAGTATCTATTCACAGCTACTGTGAAACAACTGCTTTTGCAAACCCATTTTGCAATCTGCTTGTATGGACTAAACTGTTCTTAATATATTTTAGCGTTTAATATTAATGCAGACCAGCCACTCAAAGGCTCGTCACTCAACCACTAAGCTTTGTATTTTCATAGAGGAACTGCAGCACGCCACTCTGGAACTCTCTTTAAAGTCAAAATCCATCCAATCCTCCGGGCTGTGATAATAAATTTACAGGGTATTACATAAGACTTCAATTTCCATCTATGATAATGTTTCATCATAACAGAGCGTAATCTAATAATTTCAGTTGTGTGAGCAATAACAGCACGCTGCATGGGTTTTGTCAGTTCCTTTCCTGATCAGCAGGTGTCAGTATAGTGCTGAAGACGCACTTCCAGGAATAGACTCTCTCTCACTCTCCTTGATGTTTAAGATCAAGTGAAGAAAAGCAGGGGGAACAGACACCTGTTTCCTCCTCTGCATAACCCCCAAATAAACTCGTTTGTGTTCTCACTCTCTGTTCTCTAACCCTTTGTCTGTCTCTCAATGTTCTCTCTCTTCCTCTTATCTGCAAGGAGTGTGTTTTCTGCTTGAGCTCTTTACCTGGCCACCAGAAAGAGGACACAGCTGACAGCTAAGTAGGCTAGAAGCATGAAGAGCCAGACACCAGGAGAGAAGGGATCCAGGAAGGAGAAGTAGCCTGGTCTTCGTCCCTGTGACACAGAAGCAGAAACACACAGCGCAGGGTTAAATCATAAAAGCCTCGGAAGATCATGTTACGCCTTGATTCTGTGTTCAAATCACACAAGCCAACTCAACATGGGCTTACGTTTAAAGTGTAGATGAGAGGTTAAATGTGTGCTTGTAAAGGTGAAAATGATCCAATTAACACACTAAAAAAAATCATTATCAGTCTCTAACATCACCTCTATAGACTGAGTGCTGCTCTTAATTAAAGAAATGTTGCTGGGACTCATTGGTGATTATTTTGCCCTGGGCCCAATTTAGTCCTTGTTAAACCACGTTTAATTCTGCCTGTGTAATTTGGAAACAATGAAAAAGGTGACTGGGACTGTAAATAAAGAGATTTTCATGTGATAAACACAGATTTTTCTGTCCTAAACTGATAACACAGTAATTATATGAATCTCATTTGCGTGTAAACATTCAGATCAACATCGTACGGAAGCACAAACTTGGGCTCCCATGAACTGTCAACAGATAAGAGGTTTGATTTCCTGGATTCTGGCACCGAAGACAAAAAAAAACTGAAAAAGCTGCCAATTTCCAAAGTACCCCTTCTTAGTTCTTGTACTGTGTTTTTCTCTAAGTCATATAACAATAGGGTGGGAAACGAAGTCTTAGCTTTGAAATATGAGATATGAAGGTCAAATATCTTCACAGTGACACAGACAGGTTTTTTGCTCCCTGGAGGGTTGCATGCAGCGGAGCAGAAAGGTCCAATCATCAACCAAAGCATTACAGCTGCATTAAACAGAAATTCATTTCTGTGACCTACAATTGACTTCCTGTTTGACTCTGAGCGCACAGAGAGAGTCCCAGCATGGAGAAAAAAAATGAAAGAGATTAATAGCTTTGGCTTGGAAAGAAATGCTAGCAGTGCTGAAGCAGCTATGGGCTCCTGTGTGTTGGTTTGGATTGGTGACCAGTGGAAGAGGAGATAAAGTGGCTGAAATTGGGTTGGCAGCTCGCAGACCAATGGGAATATTGGGAGCTAAATCCTAATGTTTCATTATCCAGCACCAACAGCTATTGTCCTCCAAATGAAACCAATTACTGGTGAACCAGTGCCAGCTATCAGAGCCATTGTGTGTGTGTGTGTGTGTCCTTATTTATGGGTTTGGTTTTGAGCGTATTTTTTGTGCATGTTCAGCATGTAGCCGCAAACATCAGCATGGGAACAGCACACAGATGCAGGCCCACCATCTGTTAATGACTATGGAATGAAGGTGGCTGTCAGGGCCAGCCAGACAGTAAAATATTGAAGGTGATCAAACGGCCAATTGTATGGTGGCCCTGAGAGCTCACAGCACTGCAACTTTAGAGAACACACGCGAAAAGACAAAACACAAGCAAATTAAGAAAACATCTTCAATTTAACAACAGCTGCGCAGAAAACATGCTGCAAAGACCACAACACAATGGAAGAGTTTCCAGAGGACACTTTAAAGTGATGCACATTTCTGTTATTAGCCAGTATGCTAATATCTGAATCATGTGATCACAGTGTTAAGATAAATCAAAAACATTGTTTATCTCATTTTCCAACACCAATGATGGAAAGAGAACCTTAATAGGGCTTTGACTCAAAATCTACATCAACAACAAGCGTATCGAGATGTGTGCATCACTTTAAAGTGTCCTCTGGAAACACTTCCATTGTGTTATGGTCTTTTTACAGCATGTTTTTCTAATGTGTTGTGTTGTGGTCTTTGTAGCGCGTTTATTAAATGATGTGCATGGGTTGTCGGATTGATGAAGATTTGCTTGTGTTTTGTCTTTTTGCATGTGCTCTCTTATGCTGCAGTGCTGTGAGCTCTCAGGGCCACCGTACAGCTGTCCAAGTGTTGTTCTGAGAGGGAGAATCACTCACTCACATGGAAACTCCTTATCTCCTGTTCCTGTGTTGACAAGCAGCTCTCTGGAGCCTGCCTCCCCCAAAAATGTGCAAATTACTTTAATAAAAAAAATTCTCAATCAGGTACTCCTGGGGGACATCATGTGGACCCGAACACTGCAGCAATACATCTCCGTGGCCCTCCAAAATTTAATTTGCAGCAAGAGGGCGAAATGATATTGGTAGGCATTTGTTATGATAAACGAACCCCCGTTTAGACTTGCAGAGAGATGAAAATTCATTAATGCGTCTGTAATCACTTGCATATTAGCCTGACTGAGTAAAATAGGGGTGTAGCAGAAAGCAGCAGAGGAGTAATATTCAGTGTAATTTCGAGATACAATTCAGCCTTGCTTGTTCTAATGTCCATCCAGTGTCAGAGTCTAATGCTGGATGATGATCAAAGCTGTCTAGAACAGTGGACACACAATGGCCATCAGAGGGGTAGACCGTCAGATTTAGCATCAGTGCCGAACTGCCTGTTGTTGCCACCGGCGTTGTCAGGGTTACAGATGTATATGCTGACATGAGTCCTCATGTTTGCTGGTCGAGCTTGGTGCATGCTGAACCTGCATTTTGTTAACAGCCTGCCCCGTGTGACCGAATCTTAAGCTCTCACCGTGGTGCTATTATTAAGATGAAGGGAGCGCTGGAAAAGCGGAGCCTCCACGCTAACAGATGTCGGAGGAGTAGAGGTGCAGAAGAGAGGATCAGAAATAGAGACAGAGAGAAAGGTAGGAAGAGATAGAGATCACAAGACAGTAGGAGCAACAGTGGGATCTGTGTGCTGCAGAGAACTCTTGACTCTGTTGCTATAATGTGTGTGCTTTAACGCTCAGACATAAAGTTCTGTTTTCAGGAGTTGCAGGGGAAATTATCCGTGGTGAGGCTGTGAGAAACGCACTAATGAGCACACAGAGAGTCAGATCGCCTGAAAAGAAACTGCAGAAAATGTATTCAAAATCTGTCTACACATTTCCGAAATGTGTCAGGATGTTTTTTCTCTGGAAACATTTCACTTTTACAAACATTTTGGGTCATGTCTGTTGAGACCTAGGAAAAGGAAACAGATGAGGTTACTTTTAATGATCTCCTCATGACAAAGTTAGTCACATTGCCATACTTTTTTATTTTGTATGATTGCTGTTCTGTAATGTTCTCAGTTACACTAAATCAACATTCTTACACTTACGATGAATTCATTAAACTGGTGTAACACAAAAAGAGTTCCAATCTTACTTTGCAGCTCCTCTTAGCTCGCCAAAACATTGGAAGATTCATCCCTCATTAAATATACTTCAAATCAGCAAATTTTCTTTCTATTTTTTTCTACCATGATTCCTGTGATGAGTCTCATTTACACTCATTCTTCTTGGATGTTAAGCAGATAGACAAAATAAGCAACTTCATATCAAACGGTATCAGTGGAGCTTAAGAGCTGCTTATTTTGCTGGTGAGTCATGGCTGAAAGGAGCACCTACATGGACTAATAATGCTCTTTGGTTGTAGAAATGTAAGCACTTTTTTGTGGCCATATTGGCCATAACAGCTTAATAGAGGGGATAATAATAATAATAATAATAATAATAATAATAATAATAATAATAATACTGCTTTCAAAGTACTCAAAGACACTTTACAGATCGCAGAACATATATAAAGAGACACATTAAAACAAAACACAATGAAACGATGATCAGAGGATAAAAAGTTAAAGCAGTTCTAAAAAGTTGGGTTTTGAGTTGGGATTTAAATTCTGGTAAGGTCGGTGCAGTCACTGATGTGTTTGGGTAGGGAGTTCCAGAGGGAAGGGGCAGCGATAGAGAGCGCTCTGTCACTCCAGGTTCAGTGCTTGGTCCTGTGCTGTGGGGAAAGGAGGTTATCGTGAGAGGAGCAAAGACCACGGGGAGGGATATCAGGGTGAAGCAGGTCAGGAAGATAGGTAGGTGCCAGGTTATGGAGGGCTTTGAATGTCAGCAGAAGGACTTTAAACTGTATGCAATAGGGAACAGGGAGCCATAGACGGGCAGGTGAATTCTGAATGTTCTGGTGTTTATTGAGGACTTTTTCTGTCTGTCTGGTTCTGTCCGAGGTTTCTGCCCGTTAAAGGGAAGTTTTTCCTTGCCATTGTAACTTGCTAAATATTGCAAAGTGCTGTACTCATGGTGGGTTAAGATGAGATAAGACTTCTTATCTTGTCTTGATGTTGGGTTTCTGTTAATAAAATTTCATTACCATTTACAGGTCTAGACCTGTTAACGCTTGGAAAGCGTCTTGAGATAACGTTTGTTATGAATTGGCGCTATATAAATAAAGACTGATTGATTGATTGATTGATTGATTTTGATGATGAACAATACAAGATGCTGTTGCAGTAGTTGATTCTGGATGAAATGAAGGCATGTACGAGGGTTTCAGCTGCAGAGAAGGAGAGTAGTGGGTGGATACGGGCTGTGTTTCTGAGGTGAAAAAACAGGCAGTTTTGGTGATGTGGGTAACATGATGTTCGAAGGTGACATGTCCAGAATGATGCCAAGAATTCGGATGGGGGATGACAGTGATGACGTGCCAATGTGTTTACAGCTTGTTGTAAAGACACCCCCCCCCCCCCCCCCCACAAAAAAAGAAAAAAAATGATAAAGCAACTTTGTTTACTACATCTTTTTCAGTTTCGTACAGAACGTGCTTCACTGAATCCTTTCTGAGCAGAAGTAGCCCACAGGACAGGCACACCGCCTTCCTTTGCTTTGATGTCAGAGAATTATGAAAGAGTACATCTGTCCTTCACCCGTGTTGCCTCTGATTCATTTGTGCAGATGAGGGCTCAGTGCCGCTGATTTAAGCATAGGTATAAATAAATTCTGAAGCCAAATGTTGAGTGTTCTTTCCTAATTAAAAAGCTGGCAGTCATAAATTGACTTGAGAGAGCAATTGAATCCACACATTCAGTTCATCCATTTAGGATTACTGTTCAAACACTAAGCTCACAAAAGGGGTCTCCTCTCTCTTCATTTCTGTGTATGTGTGTCGTGAGACAGGCTGACATTCACTGTGTGTGTGTGTGTGTGTGTTTGTGTTTTGAAGCTCGTAAGCAGCTGTCTATACTGTCAGTCATTCTCAGTAGGGCACATACAGTACGTGCTGTGGCAGCCAGGAGCACAGAGAGAAGCAGGGCAGCACACAAAGGCAGCAGGTAGACGAGAAGAATACCAGCAAACACAGCTCCTCTGGTGATACAGTACAAGACAACATGATCTGAAACAATATCACACAAAACCATACAAAGCAACATAACAAGACAGGATATGATACAACATTATGTGATATGGTACAAAAAACGACAATATGGACAATGCAGTGTTATGATGTCATTCAGTATGATAAAAAATTATGATATTTGACTTGATGTGATGTTAGGTGACAGGATATAATACAACATGATCTGATACAACACAGTCAGGTGAGACAGTACAGTATTTGATGCATTTTGATACTATAAAAGCAATCTAATGTTATGTGATACAATACAACGAGATAAATTATATGCTACGATGACATCATAGCACAAAAAAAGAAAAAAAATTCAAACAAAAACCCCAAAACAAAACAAAACAAACAAACAAAAAAGTGTGGACTTCCCATCTAAACTAGAAGCATCAGACTAACCTGGTTTGTGTTTAACCATGAATGAACCCTGGAGTTGACTACTAATAAATAAACAGAATACATGTAACGTTGTTATGTAGTTAGGATACAAAAAAGGTAACTATTCTGCTAAAGTTACAGAGAAAAATCATGTAATCAGATTACAGTTACATTATTTTTCATTCAAACCTGGAGAGATAGAGAGAGTTGTCCCTCTAACGACTCTTTTTCAAAACAGCCACTGGTGAGAAATCTAGTGACTTCTCTGGAGTTTGGCGACATTAGATCATGTGTTGATCTTACTCGTCTCAGTGAGCAGCAGGTGCTACCGAGGGCCCCTCCCCTATCCAAAACCCTCAGACAGGCAGACAGGTCCTCCTCACTCCCAGCAGTCCCTCTCAGTGGCAGCCAGAGCAGACGACTGCATGCAAATGAAGCGCAAGTTCTGACTTCAGCTGTGAAATTTCAGTCTGAGACCAAAGTGAGATCATTTAGTGTTGACTGTATAAGGATCAGACTTTATCTCTGTTTTGTTTTCTGTTCTGTAAGGACCAAACTTTTCATTTAGACTCCATAAGATCACTGTCTGAAGTGACGTCATGGTTTTCATCATCTTTCATTTGTTTGGTAGTTTTTGTTTATAATGTATCAGGTGAACTCTGGGTGTGTTTAAAACAGTGTTCTGGGTGCTCTTAATCCAGACTGTGAACTAAAACACAGCATGTTGTGTCTGACATGTTAAAGAAGCAGTTTTTATTTGGTTTCTTCAGTTTATTTTACAAGCTCACATTGTTCAGTTGTCTTACAGAGCAAACAAAAGTTCTATTTTATTAATATTTAGTTTCTATTGTCTTTTTTTTTTTTATCATATTCTGTATTGGATTAATCCAAACGTAACTGACAGTAATCCAGTTACATTACTTTAATATTATGGTACTTGGATTACGTTACTGATTACATTTTTTAACATGTAACTAGTGACTGTGTCAGAATACATTTTTAAAGTAACCCTCCTAACCCTGTGCCTGAGTCAGATATCTAGAGTTGGCGTGCTGCTGTAAACAGATTACATGGTTGGATAAGCAGAAAATGTGAGTACACGACTTTACATTACATCCACAGGTTGCTCTGATTTGCCACAGGTAAGCATTTTCTCTCCTGTTGGAATTATTTGTATATGAGGCTGGGGAACAACTGTACACACGTTTATCGTAATGTTAAGATGACAGCGGACGTACAGCAAATCAAAGAACGCAGCAGAACGCAGGCTTGGTAGAGAGGGCTAAACATTTAACATGATTCTATGGGTTCATCTTAACAGTTAGAGAAGGAAGGAAATGATGGCTTTAACGTGGATGTAACGTCCCTTTTTCGTCCTTGAATGCAGATGAAGACCTGGTACATATTACCTTGTGCTGCCCTTGTTTGTGCTTATAGCTTCCTACTGTACCTCCTTCATTCAATCTCTCTCTCTCTCTGTCGCTCTATCACTCTCTCCAGAGACTTCCTCCTCTTCAGGGTGACTGGAGGAGCTGGTAAGGTTATCCAAGTCGAGGATTTTACCTAGTCATCCTGCCTCTTGGTATTCATACCACACTTATACCCCCTGAGGTTGCCTGTCTGAGTACAGACTAACCCAAGGAGACTTTTCATTGTCATTTTCTCTGCTCTCATTTATCCATTGCCTCTCCACCTCTTCTGCTTCTCCATCCACCGATGTTTTGCTCGTTCCCTTTTATGTCATCTTTCCTCCTCTTTCTCCCAGTGTCGTCCCACCCTCTGTCTCCTCTCCTGGCTCTTTGATAGTGTTTGCATTTCTAAGTGTGTCGGTGAAGACGCCGTCAGCTGTTGCAGTTGTTGAGATAGCTGCAGGGGCAAGCTGAGGAGAGCAGTTGATTTGCACAGGTCACAGGGTCATATTCGCAACAACATCCTGCTGCCTCCTGGGCGCCGCAGATTCTCAGGGTTTATGCCGTGTGTGTTTTGTACATGCTATTTTCTGTGTGTTTGTGTTTGCGTGTGTCTGGGCTACATGTGTTTGTGACTGTGTAATTTTGTCTGAGGCTGTGTGTGGCCAGAAAGTCAATAAAGCTCCGTATGTTTCGCTCCACCCTGGGGGAAGCTGCTGAAGCTAACGCAGCCTCCACACAGCCCTAATTAACTCCTACATCTAATTAAGACCCGCTTGCTATTTCTCTTATGCACAAACACATGCACTTACTCTTTCACACAGCTCCCAAATGATGAAAATGTTCAAATGATGGAGCTGGCATGGATATGAAGTACCACAGAGTGTTGGGATCATGGGGTTGCAGCATATGGTCTTTTGTTGTACAGATGATCGATACAATGGGGGGATTTTTTATGGGAAGCACTTGATACTAGCTCTGGGTTATGTCTGAGTTCATAACTCGGGTAATTATGCATCCCACAAGAAAACCAGGTAAAGGTGCGCTTGTTGAATTGGTTGTGAAAGAAAATCAAATGTTTTTGTATGCAGGCTTGGGGAGTAACAGAATACATGTAACGGCGTGATTAGCATACAAATAAAGTATTCCACTACAGTTACAGAAAAAAAAAATCACGAAATCAGATTACAGTTACATTTAGTAGGAATTGGGATTATTTTTCAGGATTACAATTTCAGTGCATTTTATGATGTTATATAAAAATATATATTTAATTCAAAACAGAAGCGGAACAGAGAGAGATGGACAGAGATGGCACGCACATGTCTCACACACCTATCATGCACACTTAAACTAGCTGGGTTATTTAATCTACTCAGCTGCTGGGTTATGAAACATTTTACCCATTATGGGTTATTTATATGGGATTTGGGTTATTTTTATGCAACTCATGCACCGAGTTAAAATCCATCAACCCAACATTCATGGGTTGACTCAGGATCTGGGTTGTTTGTGCTTCGAACGTCATCATGTCCAGCATGCTCCATCACAAATACACACATGGAGCCAGGCTCTACGCATCGGCAGCTCATGCAAATTAGCATTAGGTTTTGACGATGTGATTTTTATTGTGATGGCATTTGGTAACCGTGAGTGAGGAGGGAACGCAGTGGATATGAGACCCTGCTGTATATTGATACGTTGTGCAGATGGTACTGGCTGCCTATGTGCCACATTGCATGGACTGGCTGCTTGTGCTCCAGTTGTGTGCATCCCAGCTTTATTAAATTACAAAGTTAGTATGTATGTGTATTGAATTTGAATGTGAATTGGTTAACATGACCAAGCATTCGGATAGACTACTGATCAGAAATATGTAGTTGAAAATAACCCAGAATTGTTTTTTTTTTTTTTTTGACCCAGCACTTGGATTGAATATTCACTCATCTGTTGAGTTAAAATGGGCCAACCCATCTTCCAGGGTCAAATTAAATACTGCTGGGCTGGTGCTATAATGACCCAATGATTGGGTTATAAAATAGCCCAAATTGGGTTATTTTTAGTTTTTAGTGTATGCGTGCACACCACTACGACACTTCAGGAGACTCACAGCACCATGCCTGTGCAGTGGTGCCAACTTAGCGACTTTGTCGTTATATTTATCGAATTCCCTCTCGCAACTTTTTTTTTTTTATCAAAATAGCGACAAATGTAGCAACTTTTCTGCAGTCTGCAGACTATGACATGAAAGCATGTATTGATCTTACTCTTCTCAACGAGCATAGTGCACCATACTGTGAACTAAAACACAGCATAAACTGGACCATGTGGTCCAGACTTGAGCACTTTCATTGTAGGACTATAAGCTGCTGTCTGAACTTGGTGTCCTCAGTTTATTTTACCAGCTCACATTGTTCAGTTGTCTTACAGAGCACACCAAAGTTCTTCATTTTATCAATATTTAGTTTCTTTTGTCTTTTTTATCATATTCTGTATTGATGTAATCCAAATGTAACTGAAAGTAATCCAGTTACATTATGGTATTTGGATTACGTTACTGATTACATTTTTCAATATGTAACTACTGACTGTGTCAGAATGCATTTTTAAAGTAACCCTCCTAACCCTGTTTGTATGGCCTCTAAGCACATGTGTGTCTCAGAAGACACAAAAAAGCCTGCAGAGCTACATCAGTGTGCATGTAGCAAAGAAGGACACATTCCCAACAGACCACATAATAATCAAGCAAGAAGGCTGGAGAGTGGAGACAGGTTAAGCTCCTCTTCTGCAGACAGGCTTCAGGCTGCCTGAAATTTGTTCCAATATTTTTCCTTTCAGTGTGTGGCCGTGAAAATCATACAACAGACTGCGTGAGCAAGGCTGCAGAGGTCCCTCAAGAGAGTTAAATCCCCTGTCTAACCTAAAAGCAGGAACACAAAATCACATAACAGGTAATTAAGTGCTTTATATGCTGTACTTAAAACATGGCCGTGACGGCTGACAGTTCAGAGTGGTGGAACAAGTGCAGTTTTGGCTCAGTCTGGTTGCTATTTTTTCAATTTTATTGAAACGTATCGTTGTTTTTGTTTTTGCTTCCTTGGCGCTGGCTTGTAATTAAAAGCAGTGAGAAATTAAGAAAGCTGTGGAAGAAAACTTTATAAGAGAAAAGACATTTTGCTGAACTGGATTGCTTTTATTTTTCTGTACTCACTTAAAAAAATCTGTCCCTATTGATTGGCTCGCAATGTGAATACTGTAACAGCTTTAATAAACAGAAATTATTGGCAAGGAAAAAAAGAACATTAAAAAAGACAAAAAGAGAAAAGCATTGTGTAGTGAAGGAGAAATACAAAACGGCACACAGTACACACTGACATAGAGGATAGCTGGTGATTAAATGGCCAATAGACTGATGGTAATTAATACCCAACAGGCGCTTTTATTTTATTGCATTTGCCGTCCTTATTGATCAGACTGAATTTTTCATTTAAAGTTTGAAATAAGCAGAAAACCCCTATGTAGAAATCACTGTGCCTCAGATCAATAGTCAGTGGATTAGAACTAAACAAGTGCAGTCACAGAAATTCAAATATCGAGTTTCAGAGCCGTGCAGAGGGACTGCCGTGGGGCGGATTTGAAACACTGCCAAGGGCCTGTGGGAGTGAAACGAGAGCATGAGGAAATGATGGAAGGAGGGAGTGAGACAGAAGGACAAGTGAAAAATCTCTTTCCTCTCCGTCTTATCTTTCCCTTTTCTCTCCTTTATCTTTTTTTTTTTTTTTTTTAAAAACCCACCGTACCCCACAGCAGTGCTTTACCGTAATACCTGCTTCCTCCGTATTGCTCATATTCGACCTCTTATCTGGGAATTTGCCACCAACTGGGTCAAGTCTGTGCTAATTTAGCTCTGTGACTCTGTGTGCCAGCCCTGTGGGACATCAGGTCTGTTTCACCTCCCATGCTGCCTCCTGCCTGCATGCCCCCAACTTCAGAGGTGATAGGCAGCCCAGCAGCCCATTTAACACTGCACCTGCTGCAGACATCGATTGATTCCCCCCAACAGTTGGCACTCAATTGAACGCCTCACTGCTACACTTATTAGCACCGCCCGCCAAGTAAGGGAAGGTGAGCAGGAGGGCGGTTTACAAGGAGAGGAGACAGGACAAGAGGGGATGTGAGTAAACGCTCCTATGGGATGCTACACTAATGTTAGCTAGCGCAAGCGCCAAAACACCTCAGCGTGGACTGTGGCCAGAGTTATACAGGGCCTTGCAGTGTCACCTTGGGTTTTGGGGGAGGATGGATGATTAATGGGCCACTGAGTCTGCAAACACTGGCTCATTTCCACCTGCACTGCTGTTGTTCCACTGTTTCTTACTCGGGCTGGCTCTCTGTGGAGTACGAGGGCATCGCTTGTGTGACAACAAGATGGCCAAGCCCATTCAGAGGGCAAGAAGAAAACAACTATGAAACTGCTATGTTCATCAGGAAGCTCACACAGTTAAGCACACCATCTGGTGCTGGCAGGATGATGGGCCGGAACAACAGAAGGACGACATGAGCGAACACAAGAGAAGTGGACACAAGGAAGAAAAAGTAAGTATGTAAGACTTAGGGGCCGTTTAGACGACAACGGTTTTAGAATGAGACGCAAAAGTATTGTTGCGTTTCAGCCTCTCGTTTACATGGAAACGGCGTTTCAGCCAACCTACTGTATAACATGAGTTTCTTAAAACACTCTCCAGAGTGAAATTTTGCTGATACGCTGCAGCCAGTTTTCAGTGGAAATGCTGACGTCACGCTCCGTTTTGCTCATTCCACTTTGTTGTGGAATTGTGAATTTTTAATTGCCATGCGGAAACCGGACAACAAGAATGGTACAATGGTGGACTACCGTGTTGTGCTTGTGCTGCTGAATCTGCTGACTGCCTTTCAAATGTGCATCTGTTGCTCCACTTCTGCACTCAGATAAGACGCATCTAATATATACACCAGATGATCAGCCCACGTCTTCTTTTGTAGAGGGCTACCAAAAGACTCTACAGTTATACCTTACGGTGGAGGAGGTGGAGGAGAAAAGGTATGAGGAGCCTTGAAAACACATGAATGCAGGGGGTAGAGAGCCGCTGAGAGGTAGAGGAGATGGTGTGAGAGCTGCTCCTCTCCAGCCATTAGAGGAAACTGACATCCCACCATGACATGTTCACAAGCTGCATATCAGAACCCCATCGATTGGATGAAGAGAGTGAGAGCTGGTTGAAGGTAACTCACCAAGTGGACGCGGTACATGATGCTGATGCCAAGGGTCATGAAGGGCTTGGAGAAGTCTATGACCTTTTCACGCTCTGCTGTGATGGTAAGGCCCGCTACTGCTAGGTCAGCTTTCTAAAACACAGAGGATGAGAAAATTCACACATTGGTAAACTCACAGAAAAAAGACATACGTGTTCTCAAAGGCACACTTAAAGTCCGTGTAGAGCAGCAATAAATTAGTGTTATGAGTTTGTCACACCACAGAAACATGTGTCATTGACCACTGAGCCAAATTTGAAGGATTATAAAAATAGCTAAGTATATAAAGTTAGGTCTCAAAATCATGTAAAAATAAGCTCTTCTCTCTGCTGTGGAACGCTGGGGGCGTGTCAGTTAGAGGCGCTGGAGCCACGCCCACACACAGGAGGGGAGCCGCCTCAGTGTACTGTTATAGCCCAGACAAACATAGTTAGACTATCAATCCACCCGTTTCTTCAGAAGCCTATGGGTGCTGCTATGACAGATAACTACTTCTGACCGCTGTTATCTGTTTCTGATTGCCTTGCAACTACATGGCTGACCCCTGCCGCCAGTTATGCTAAATCTGACCCTGGGACCTAATGCAGCTATGATTTCTGACCCGCCCATTAAATCCTGAACACAGAAATCTGGAACACAGTTTGTGAAGCCGAGCTCCACAATTAAATCCTAAATGGTTGAATGGCTTTTATCAATTATCGTCCTTTTTGATGCTTTTTTCTACATGTAAATTTCTCTCTGTTGTAGAGGTAAACAAATACTAAAGGACAGAGTATTGTAGAACAGTAAAACGTTCTTCCTGTACTTCATATCTTTGTTTTTGTCAGCATTAAGAAACCAAAAAAGACGTTATTTTATTCATTATATATTTTTTAAAATAAATCGGCTGATTGTTCGGTTATTGTTTTTTTTTCTGCCAAATATTGGAATCGGCATCAGCCTGAAAAAAAATCCATATCGGTCAGGCCTTATTCATGACATAACTGATCATTTAAGCGCTTAGATGAGGATGACATAAGAAATAGGCTATTGGATACTAATTCTCTAATAATATCCTTTTGTATCCCATAGTCTCTTTGTTCGCCGGCAGCACTATCTGTAGTGAGGATAATCCAGCACTGACATTATGTGTGTGTGTGTGTGTGTGTGTGCGGATGTATGTTTGTGTGTGAGTGTGTGTAGGGCACAACACAGCTTTGGGTAACTATTGTGGCTGGTCACGGGAACACTGTCAAGACAAATCACTTGACAAAGCAGCAAACAGACACACAGAAATGGTCACTATATGCTGAATACTGGATAGCTCCCTGCTAATAATACAGGCCAGTAAAGTGCAACTGCAAGGGGTTTTTCATCTCCCGCAGGAGCAAAGAGTGAAAGCAGAAACGCATTGCTCTTTGTCCGCCGCAGGAGAACTAAGAGGATTGGGGAGACGGGGAGGAAAGGGAGGATGAGAGAGAGAGAGAGAGAGAGAGGAGAAAGAGCTCTGCAGCAGCAGCACTGCAGATGTCACTCACAACACACTACTCCAGGAAACAGAGACAGGGAGAGGGGGCGTCTGACGGACGTCGAAGAGCTACTTTTCCTAAATCTGTTTTGACGTGATGTGAAAATTGAGGCTGTTTTCCATAATTATGTCAACCTTTTCAGAGCAGGTTCAACACCACCAGAAGATATTCAGCAGCGTCACCTAAAAGCCCCAGTCCCGCTGTGTACGTGCTTCAATTAGCGCATTATGTTGAAAATTCCCACCTCTTTAACCTTGCCCCAGCCTACACACCACACTGAAGTTTACTGCCTCATGTTGCCCCATCCTCTGCCTGCAGGCTTTGACCCTCTGTCATTCATCGCCTCCACGTTTCTTTTTTTTTTCTCCCCCCTCTGCCGTTTGAATGTGTCAAGCCTGCTTTTAGTGCTGGAAGGAAGCCATGCGCCTGGAACAGCCATCGAGGCAATTTCGACAAAGAAAGTCACTGATCCTTTGAAAATGAACACTCATTCCTCGAACAGCCACTGAAATATTTATGTTAGGATAGAATATTAATACTGATTACTGGATTTCTCTGCCTGCCTGCCGGCTGTTATGCCTTCTAGTATAACAGGAAAAAATAAAAGACTCCTAATGTTGGCTGTTCAATATTGCATCATACTTGTTTCTACTTCTGTTAAATCATAACATAATGTGCCTCGATTCTCTAACTGTGGATTAGGAAAGAGGACACACTGTGCTGTACTTGGACTTTGGTCTGGAGCCTTCCTGGCATGTCTCAATATTCATCAGGCTGTCTGACTCCTGTCAAACTAATCATCCTAAAACAGTGAAGTGAAGTGGAGTCAAGCTGGTTCAGGCAGTGACACAGGTGTCTGCTGTCCAGAGTAACCTCAGGGTGTCCTTTGCTCATTCAAAGTGTATATGACCAGAGCCGCCGTTTGCCAGCAGGCAACTGCTCGGGGCTCCAGAGCTGTAAGGTAGGGTGACCATCCGTCCTTTTTTGCCCAGAAATGTCCCCCTTTTTGGTTATTTTTGAAATGTTTGGGTTTTGCTCATCTTGTTCTGCAGACCATTAATATTTATCATAAAACCACCTGTGTACTGAACCACAGGAATTATTCTGATGTACCTCCATTTCAAGATGTTGAGCATGCACGCCGTATGTGTCATGATGCGAAAGAACCAGGTCACTCCTCCTTTAAGATCAAAACAGAAAACATGCTCTGACTGCCTGCACTGCACTCTCAGACATAAATGGCCGAAGCTCATAGCCTTGTTTCCACCAAGCGGTTTAGTTCAGTTCGTCTCGGTACGGCACACATTTTGTAGTGTTTCCATTGACTAATACCGGGAAAGGTCCCAAAATAACCGAACCGTACCACATTTTAGAAACGGACAACAGAAAAAGTAGCCCCCTTTTCATTGTAGTCGTGTCTATTTGTCTATTTGTCTATTTGTCTCTGGGGACTTGGAAAACTTCATTGCCACAGAAAAGCCCTTTTTTTTCTAAAGGCATTATTTATGTTTATGTTATAGAATTTAATGTATGTATGTATGTATGTATGTATGTATGTATGTATGTATGTATGTATGTATGTATGTATGTGTGTAAGTATGTATGTGTGTATGTATGAATGTGTGTGTGTATGTACGTACGTATGTATGTATGTATGTATGTATGTATGTATGAATGTATGTATGTATGTATGTATGTATGTATGTATGTATGTATGTATGTATGTATGTATGTATGTATGTTTGTATGTACATTAAACGTCAGATATCTTTGTTAATGGACTGACTCATGATTCAGTAGATGAATCATGACCACCTCTAGAGGAGATTTCAGGGAAAAGACACTGTATTTTATACTGTATTTGAGTTTTAACTTGAAGTTATTTTTTTCTTCATGTTGTGCCAGCTAACTGCACTCTAATGAACACTCTTTTTCAGTTGTTTTAACTTCATTATTTAATTTTATTAGTTTTTTTTGTCATGTTTTTCATTCTTCATTATATTTGGTAAGGTTTATGTGCAATGTTTTTGTTTTCATGTTAATTTTTTTTTTAAAAGTGTTTTTTTTTATAACAGGATGATAATATGCACTGATTGAAGGGGCCCCTGGTAAATTTTATGCCTAGGGCCCCTTCAGACTCTAGACTCGCCTCTGTATGTGACTCTAAACCCCTCACTTTCCTTTGTTTGCCCTGCATCTTTTACTCTGCTGTTTTTCTTTCCCATTTCTTTCTAAGCTTTTAACCAAACAAGCTCGAGCCTTTCTGTCCACCATGGGATATACCTCCAGATGTCCCCCATCCCATGGCAAATCCCTCTGTAGCACGTCTCGACTTCTTGTCCTCACCCCTGCCTTGCCACTCCACTGCCTAAGCTGCTGAAGGAGACGTGCCGACTTCAACCACTGCACTTGTGAAGGTCAGCCTTCCACAGGCGTCTTATAGGAGACGAGGACGGTGGCAGACTGACAATACCAAGAAAAGTCACTCCTTGCTTTACATAATTGATGACTTTGCCCCCTATTAGCCCACAGAATTAAGACAGATCACCTCCTAAGATCTACTCAAGCCCTCTCGACTTCATTCTTCTTTTTCGCCTCCCTCACCTCTGGTTTTACGCCTTTTTCCACTTCCCTCCCCTCAGCTCGCTTATGCAACCTCATCTGCTGCTAACTGCTACGAACCACAGAGCTGAAAGAGTCTAAGACCTCACTTAGAGATTTGTCAGCAACAGCGTAGACAGATTCTGGAGGAAAGCATGTTAAGGTCAGTTCAGAAAGCACAGGAAAACAAGCTAACAGAGAATAAGCCACCAAATCACTCTGACTGTTATAGAAAACACGGCACTACAGTGGAAAATGCCAACTGTCAGATGAAAAAAAGAAAGTTTGAAGCAGAGGAAAGCCACTAGCCCATAGGTGTATGAGAGTGGAGGGGTACACCTATGTGTTCCAAGGCTATGGAAATGAGAACTGGATGTATGAAAATTATATATATTAGTTACAGTATTTATTTGAAGACATACCCTTGAGATGAGCTCCCCAACCATGCCAGTCCATGTTCCATTGGCTCCGGGAACGCCGTACAGTCCGTCCCCGACCAGCCGGATGCGATACTTGAACTTGAGAATATCTGCCAGCTCCTTCAGCATGTCCACACAGAAACCTTCGTAGCGGTCATTTCCCTCCAGGTCTTGATGGTTCGGCCGCAGCATCACATACGGATTCTCCTGAAATGAACACACATGGTTTGCATTGAGTGAGGTTCAGCTATAGGGTTCAAGCTCTACCTGTCTGTGCAAGACAGACAGAGCATCAAGATGACCCCAGCATACCACGGACTGTTGTTTTCTGAATACATGCATGTGTAAGGGAAAATACACAGATGTACACCACAGCACCACTAGCTTCCTGAGACAAAGAGTCAAAATCAGCCACAACCATAAAAACACACCATCTGTGGTTTCAACAGGAGGGATTTAAAAGCAACTGCTAGAGACGTGCTCAATGGGAAAAGTATGTTTCAGAAATGTGGCTTTACCATGAAACCAAGTTTCAGGATACAAAGGACTCAATTGTTTCATTTTAGCAAGATTTAAAAAAAAACAAAAAAGCTGTATATGCAATGTTGCTTCTCAATAACTAGGGTTCATCTCTAATGTCAAATGTGATTGCTTAGCAGAAGCTAACTAAACATTTAACAGCATGGCAGAACAGTGCAAGGAGCCCATTTGTCATTTGGAGGTCAGAGTCCACATCAGTTTTACTGCCTTCAGTGAAAAGTGAGATTTGTGGATTTGAAACACAGCCAGGTATTAAAGCCTGGGGCAGACAGGTGCGCGCTAATCTGCTTCACCCAGCAGAAAAAAAGTGAATAAAAACAAAGCGAGTTTACTGCTCTCACACACAGTTACACACCCAAACACACTTTTATTTACTACCTGTCCTTTAGAGATCCAGCTCTCAGTTGGGCTGTCTGTTTATTTATGTCTGCTTTTGTCATCTTGTTGATGTAGTAGGAAGATTTAAAGGGCCCCAAAGTGATGTATTTCGGAGGCACTCATTGTGCTATTTTTCAGTAATGCACTGTCAGGCTTGGTGGGCTCAGGCTGCACTACATCAAAACAAAAAGACAAATAAACAATAAAAAAAAAGGAAGAGAGAACATTTTGCAGTGCTTTGCCACCACTCCACCTTGCACTCCAGCCAAAAGTAACTTACTTTGGCAACACAGTGTCTGATAAAACAGATGACTCAGAACTCACTCTTCTCTAATGAAAAAAAGGAAAATAAAGAGCTCTTTTATGGAATGATGTGGATAGAAGTTTTAACACTTCACTTTATCTGATGATACAAGTTTCATTTTAAAAGAAAAATAATAGATTACAAGCCCAGTGTTGTTGGTTTAAACATGAGGGTTTTGGAAAGAACGTTGACTACACATGTAAACATAAACGCCTACAGCGAGGAAGATTCACCCAAGAGTCACATGCGCAAGCCATTCAAAGCCACTGTGACAGCTTCAGGAGGGTAAAGCGTACTCGGTGGTGTTCTTGTGCTCTATTTCGAGGACAGAAATAGAAGTGAAATTGTTTTCTTATTGCCACAGCTGGAAATACCTTCTTTTTTTTTTAGCTGTTTGACTGCCGTTTTATTTTTCCACACTTTCAAAGCAACAATACTAGTAGTTCCACAGAAATTGGAAACATTTTGAGCGTTCTGCGCACAACAGGACTGTTACTTTGACTTGTCTTGTTGTCATAGCAACTGCTTGGTTCACCTGTATCTGCATAGGGATGGGGTTCAGATCACTTTGACACTGGATTGATAGACTTTGCATCCGTCTCTCTGCATCAGTGGACAGTAGAGCCCGCAGCTCTCTGTTCTGCTGCGATAAGAGGGAATAAAACGACTCCTGATCGACTCTCTCTGTCTGCGTCGTTCTGCAGCTACAATCTGAATATGGATTTGATTTATCTAAGCAGACTCGATATTGGATTAAAACAGACATGCAGTGTAGCAACAAGAGCATCTGTGTTTGACAGAAAGAGGCGGATGCCAATACTGCATTATAGTAACCTTAAGCTAACTTGCTTTATATGTGTATTCACTAAAAGAATAACTTTAACTAACTTCAGATAGTCATGAAGTGAATCCACCGAAGCTTCTGCCTGTGCAGCCAGCCAGGGCCTTGTGCTGTTTCTCTCTGTCCCTTAGCGATCTGTTATTACCAAATAGAATACAAATCCATCAGTGAACCGCTGTCTTGCTCTTAATGATACTTGTCCTCTGGAACCCACATGCTGTAGTTTATTTTTGGTTTGATTGCATGTAAAGCTCCCTGCTGCTGTAAATACTTACAACTGCACCAAATCCCAAACCTTCCTCCAAGAAATTACATTTCTACAATAGTAATTAGTTTTTCTAATTATATTGTGCAGGAAATTATAATTGGTGCCTCCATTCTGTTCATAAGCAATTTCCAGAGTGAAGCAGGAGCCATGTTTCACTGAGACTATTGCAGGTTGGAGGAATAACTTCACTGGGATGGGTAGTGTAGGAGGGGGATGACATAACTAAACTGGCATCACTGTTCTAGTTATGAATGTTTTGTTCATCCGTCTGTCCATCCTTCCTTCCTTCCTTTGCTCCCTTGTTTGTCCATCCGTCATCTATACCCCTTCAGTCCCATTTATACTGCCTTTATGCGCTAAAATGTATTTGTCCATTTCAAGTGATGTTACCATCACTGCTCACACGCTTCCATGAGTTCCTTTACATTGGTATTGCTGTTAACCAATGCATCCACCGGGGGGTGGGAGGGGGGGCAGCCCAGAGTTGAATGTTGACGACAATAATAAATTCTCAAAAAAAAAAACAAAAAAAACACATGGCTACTTAAGAGGAGGTATTGCCAATGTATCTCCCAAAAAAGGGCAAGACAGAGACGCAAGTTTCTCAATCACTAAATTTTTCTTCAAAAAGTTCCGCCATTGTTATTTCTTCTTCCTGTGTCACTAGAGCTATTTATCAGCTGGTAACAGCAACACTGCCCCCATGGATTCTGGTGGTACTGCTTAGTTTGTCTGTATTCGTAAGCTTTATGGAAACGTTCAGAAATATGGACGAAATGAACGCAGCACACGGGCAGAAGGCTCCGTCCATATCTGCATCCATATTTAACGCTGAGCATAATTAAGTTAATTTTCAAACTGAAGTTACAAAGTGCTCTGCAGGCAGCTTAACAACAAGCAATTGATATCCCAACAAAATCAGGCAGCAAAACAAGATTAGAATAAAAAGCAATAAAAATGTATTATAATAATAAGACAATACGGTAAAACAAAATGTAAATTATAAAATCATAGAAATAAAAAACATTAAGTAAAATCAAGGAAGGCTCTCCGATAAAAGTATGTTTTAAGAAGTGACTTAAAAGAGGCTACTGATTCAGCAGACCTGATTTCATCAGGGAGACTATTTCAGAGCCTCTGAGCACGGACTGATAATGCCTTGTCTCCCTTGGTTTACAGCTGAGTCACCAGCACTTTTAAAAGATCCCTGCCCAAGGACGTCAAAGGACACGTTGGCTCATATGGAGTTAAAAGGTCTAAAATATAGGGAGGTGCAGGGCCTTGAAGAGCTTTAAAAGTGGTCAGTAAAATCTTAACATGAATTTTAAAACACACAGGGAGCCAGTGTAAGGAGGGTAAAATCAGAGTAATGTGCTCACATCTGCTGGTTTCGGTTAAAGGCCTGGCATGGGCCTTTATGGGCCTTTATCCTGTCCAGGGTCGCGGGTGTCTGGAGCCTATCCCAGCTGACTTAGGGCGAGAGGCGGGGTACACCCTGGACTGGTCTCCAGTCAATCACAGGGCTGACACACACAGACAGACAACTTTTCACACACACACCTTCGGACAATTTAGAATCACCAGTTAACCTGATGAGCATGTTTTTGGACTGTGGGAGGAAGCTGGAGTGAACCAGCACATGCAAACTCCACACAGAATGGCACACTTGGCTGAACTGGGATTCGAACTGGTGACCATCTTACTGTGAGGCAGCAGCATTAACCGTTGCACCACCGTGCAGCCCCATGAACACTTCAACAATCCTATATTATTTTAAGTGGAGTCATGTTGCAGTTGTTTAAGCAGAAAGTGCATCACAAAGTTTACTTAGTACTGTAGGAATTGTGATATCTTGGAGACAAGGATAAAAATAACTGCCTCAGATTCAGTTTGCTCCTGTTTGTGCTGGATACTAGACTGACAAAGCCTTTGAGGTGACGAGTTATCCTTTTTGAAGAAACCAGAGCCATATATTCCTAAACAACTGGTTTAGATTTGCATCTTCAGGATGACAGCCTGTGTTGGATTTGAGTTCCACTTACAGGCACAGGGAAGCATAAAATACTGAAATAGGACAGACTAAAAAAATAAAATAAAAACCGCATACTTGTGGTCTATTCATTAACTCCCTGAAACAGCCGCACATGTCACCTTATGTGGCATCTATGTTACAGAAGGCTTGAGGCACATTTAAATGCTAATTTCACAGCTCACAGCCTGCTGAAGCTGTTCAAGCAGCAACTTGCAGAACAGCCAGACCAGGTCTGAAGCTTTTATTTTGCTTCCAGTTGCTGTAACGTTTTTTTTACAGAGTATGGCTTTTGTAGACACTTTATGCAATGCTTAAAGTCTCTGTGAGGACTTTCTAGGTGATCTTGAAAAAGTCTCTTTTCTAGATATCTGCCTGATCCTAATCTACAGCTCAAAATGAGATTATCAGCTCCAATGTAGGTTATTTCTAAATGCCATTTCTAAGCTTCCCGTTTGGGTAGGACAGGACTGGATTGACTTAAGGCATGCCTAAGTCTCTGTAGCTGCGTTTCCATGACACTTTTTTCGCAAAATAAAAGTGATATTTCTGAGTTTCAATAAAGAACAATTGTGCCTTGTCGGTGTTTCCATTAAGAATTGCGCGTAAAATCTCATCTTACAAGATTCAAATGTGGAAGAAGGAAGGAGGACTGTAACCGGCGGTAACCAATGGATATCACAAACATTGTATGGGCCGGAGCGGTCATTTTGTTGGGTGTTACTGTTTTTATCAACAGACAAAAGCAGAGGGCATTTAACTATAAACACCAGAGTTCGTATGTGTGGCAGAGGCCATGTACTAGGAACTTCTGGAAGAGGATCATGGCCGAGGAGTTCACAGAGGAGTTGTAGCTCTAAAACTTCAGGATGACTCGGTCTACATTCAACACATTGTGCGATTCGACCGAGGATCTAGTTGCATCAGACCCATTATCCCCTCAGGAGCCAGTACTGACAAAGAAGCGAGTGGCCACAGCCCTGTACAAGCTGGCAACCTGCGCCAAGTACAGGGTAGGTGAGGGAGGTGCGTCCATTGTTTACGTCAGGTGAGGTGTGGCAAAAAAGGGGACTCCACTGCACTTCTGCAAGAAACGGCAATAACGATATTTCTAAAAAAAAACACCTCATGAGAGCATAAAAACTTCTTATCATAATTTGAGAGGTTTTTGAAATTTTGGTGTTTCCATTACCATTTTTTTTCTAGGTGTAATGGAAACACAGCTTATGACAACACCACACTGGCTGACAAAGTTTAGTCGAGACAAGAGAGCTCTGTTTTTTTCTCTGCTTTCGATTTCTGTGATTAGTTTAGTAGTAATGGTGGACACTGGAGCTGAACTGTCAGACAGAGAAAGGACGGAAGAGAAGACGAAAGGTAACAGGACAGTGATAGCGCATAAGCTAAAGGCTAAAACACAGGCTAATCTGTTTGTGATAATGTTCATTTCAACCCACATGCAGCAGTTATTCTGCAGTGATCTGATCAAACTTGAGAGTCTGTCAATAAAATGAAGAGTTAGGTTACGTTAGCTCTGATTGGTGGATGAGCAGGACGTAAGGATTCACTAATGTTACACATTAGCCTACGGATATGTCAGAGCATCAGGCTGTGAGAGGCACTGAAACAGCCACCTACAAAACTTCAGTAAAAACTGATAAAGTTTGTTTGTTGTCACATTTCAAACAACAGCGCTGTGTAACTGTTGATAACTATTTTACCTCGTTGCGTTGAATCTAGTAAAAAGTTGTCTTGAACAAAGAAAGTAGTGTTTAAAAGAAGATCTGATCTCCATTCATTTTCAAAACAAACACACCTTAAGAGTCATGTCATCATGACAGTGTGCACCATTCAAGACAAAGGGTATCTCTGCGATCTACTGCAAACAGAGAGTCCTCACAGCCTCTTTAATTAGACAGAAAACATGATCCATCGTTAGGAGGTTCAATCTCCCTGTTTAAAGCAATAAAATAACTCCTTTGTTCTTGTATTCTCTCAGTCCTACTGTGTTGACCTGGTTAATACAGGCTGATAAAATCAGACCTTGCTAAAGTCCATCAATCACAGCAGTAAAAACCCAACTGCAATCAATAAACAGTGGCTCTCTTACTGTTATCAAGCTTAAAGGAAAAAAGGAGCTTCTCCTTCTCACGTCTGTTTTTTTTTTTCTCTTTATGCTTGATAACAGTGAGACTGACTGTTTGTAATTTACCCCCAGTTTCAATATGTCTCTTTCTCTATGCTCCAGTTCATACTCATCGCAAAACTTCTACCTAACACCCACAAAAAAGATCAGTGACAGAACCACTTCCACTGGAAGCCTTTGAGGAGATGAGAACAAAATCACAAGAAAAATAAATATAAAAAGGTTTGAAGAGGCTATATGGGAGTATGAAAGAGCTGTCTTCAATGACGGGAAAATCTCAAGGAAATTCCATCTACCTTCTTTAGCACAGAGCAGCAAAACAGCACTAAAGCTATGAGTTAGAAGCTATAAAGAAATGCAGACTCTTATTCCCAGGCCAGAAGGAGCCTGGTTGCAGACAGATAACTTTGGAAGAAAGACCGAAAAAAAAAAAAAAAAATCTTAAACATTTATGAGAAAGTAAAGGTGCACACATACATATACAATATGCAGAGTGCCAGGTGCACTGTGGGTAATGTTACACATGCCATAGAGAGGGTGTTAAAGATGACTTCACACAGCCCTCCTCACTTTGTTCTGTTCTTATGCTTAAAAAAAATCTCGCTCTCCAGAAAACTGGCAGCTGTCTTTAAAGGAGAGCCACAAAAGCTCTGAAATTACTCAGAAAAATAGTGTGTCATGAAAAAAAAAGGGGTCGGGTCATGTTAATTTTTTTATACTGCAAAATTCAACAAACAGCCATGTGCTTGGCAGCACATAAACAGCAGAAAACAGAAGTACAAATGAGATGAACACGGAGAGAGAGGAAAAGCACACACAAACTTTGAAATGGGGACAGATCTCTTGTCTGTGTGCAAATTCACTGAGCCCTTGTGCCAACAAATCTGTCTCTCTGTCTGCTTTTATCAGCCCGCGATACGAGCTCTATTAAATTCTAACCCATATGTATGAGAGTGGATGTGAGAGCACTCTGCGACACGAGGGCTGTCTGGGAGAATGACCACGAGAGCTGCAGCTGACAGGGATGGCTCAAACAGAAGGGACCGAGAGCAGGTTTCAGGCATTAAGAGGAAAAATGGCTCTTGGGAGAGGGTCTCAGGAGGGGATTTAAATATCAAGAGTGTTTGATTCTCTAACAGTGGCAGCAGGCTGACACCAAAGAGAGATGTCCCCACAGGTGCAGCACTGCCTCATTTGATTTTGTTTCAGGAACATGGAATAACAGCGAGCGTTTTTGTGAGCCGGAGTAGTGTTTCAGGGTGTAATCAAATGAGTGATGCATTAACACCCAACGCTGTTTAATGAGAAGCTAGTGGCAAAACAGACCAAATCATTAACATAAAGACAGAAAACGGCTAAAAATAGTCCCTGTGATTTTAAGTGTGTTTGTCCTCTACAGATATGGACGGCTTCATCCTCATGCCTGTGCTTTTCAGGCTTTCTTTTTCACACCTAGTTTTATTTGAAATGGTGATATTTGAAGGTGGCGAGACTATGCATGGCAAAAAATCAAAACTGGGGTTGAATAAAAAGATACAAGGTGCAAGATTTAATTTCATTGCACTGTTTGCTGTTCAAGGCTGTGCACACCTGCAAGTAAAACCAAAGGCAACACAGTCTGTTTACAATCTACTTAGTGATGCTCTGTTTCTGTTTTGTTTTCAGCAGCTGGGACCCTGTCATATTTACTCGCAAGTCTAGTTAATGGTTTTCTTGATACTTCTTAATGCTGGTTTAAAATTAAAATCTAATATTAGGGGAAAGGTCTTCACAAAATCGAATGAGATAAGATAATCCTTTCATGACAGAATCCACTCTGTAAGAGGAGAACTAAAAATGCCAGCGGTATTACAATCCCAATGCAAATCACTTTGGTCTAGTGATACGGTGGCCCTGAGAGCTCACAGCACTGCAGCTTAAGAAGGCACATGCAAAAAGAAGAAACACAAGCAAATTAAGAAAACATCTTCATCAATTTGACAACACATGCACAGCATTTAGAAAACGCATTTAGAAGTGGAAGAGTTTCCAGAGGACATTTAAAAGTGATGCACATGTCTGTTATTAGCCAATATGCTAACATCTGAACCATGCGATCACAATGTTATAATAAATCAAAAGCACTTTATTTTTTTTTTATCTCATTTTCAATGATGGAAAGAGAACTTTAATAGAGCTGAGACTCAAAATCTGCATCAATAACAAGCATGTAAGGACGTGTGCATCACTTCAAGTGTCCCCTGGAAACACTTCTTTTGTGTTGCGGTCTATATGCAGTGTGTTTTTCTAATGTGTTGTGTTGTGGTCTTTGCAGCGTCTTTTCTAATTGTTGTGCATGTGTTGTCAAATTGATGTTTTGTCTTCTCGCATGTGTTTTCTTAGGTTTTCAGTTCTTAGAGCTCTCAGGGCCACCGTATCGCAAGAGCAAAAAATACACCATAGAAATGAAAAGAGGACTCTGCTGACAAGCTGCTGCATGTCAGAACAGACCACATCACCACACGTTAGGCAAAATAGTTTTAACTCAGGAATAAAAACCTCCTTTTTTCCATCACAACACTGGTGGCTACTGAGGGTATAAAGATATCATTTCACTGAGCCCTAAACAGTGCCTGCAACAAACTCAATCAATGGTACATACATGGCTTTTGGCCCAGCTGTAAAGTGATAATCAATTGTATGGCCGCGTTTTCCCTCCCTTTTTCCTGTCCTGGGGCTGTTCATGAAATTGCCTTCTGAGGGTGATAGCTATATGTGGGCGTAATGAAATTGCACCAGGAAAACAAAAAAAGCAAAAACTGGTGCAGATGTCAAAGTGCAAACACTAAAACGAATCTTTGGAGGAGTCTCCATTAATACTGTAAGTGGTAGTAGTGGTAGTACAAGCACACACGGACACACACAGTCTCCCAGGCTGGCACTAAAGGTAAGGAATTCTTATGGAGGCTTTCAGCTGCGGCTCGTCTGCCGCCAACAAGCGAGATAACAGCGACACGGCAATCACACCGTGATGAATGAGCCGTGATAGGCACTGAAAATTGCTCCTTGGTGGCTTCCCAAGTTTGGTTTGTGGACTCTATATCTTGAAAGTAAAATCAAAGCTCTGTGCTCAGCCAATTCTTTCTTTCACACCCTGTTTCTGTTGTGAAAACATTGTCTCATTTGTTCTACCCCTCATCCCAAACACACACACAGAAAACACACACTCATCTCCACTCTCCCCTTGCACCCTCCGCTCCTGTGTGAAATGAACCGTACCATCTGAATCCCAATCAGTCTCAATGAGGCCAGTGAGTCGCTCAGTGGCAAAATATGGCAATATGGCCTTCCCTCTTTCCCAGGGCTCCTTAAGCAGATAAGCAAGCCATTCAGAAAAACACATTGGGCCAATTGCCTCTGCTTACAAGCTACTTTGTGTCTTATCGTCTGATTCATCAGTGAGGAGGAGGAGTGACAGGTTTGTGTGTGCGCCCGGCGGTATGTTTGTGTGTATGCTGAAGGATGAAGAAAGGTGTGAAACACATGCAGCTGAGTGAAAATCAGAAAATCTGAATGCTTTTACGCAGCTCCAACCTAAATCCATTCATCACATCTGATGGTGTACAGCAGAACAGAAGATATATCAAAGCTGCAACAAAAAAAAAGAGCTAGTCAACAAGATTTTATTCTTCTCACGAGGGTAAGAATTCCTAACCCAGCTGTTCAACTCATTAAAACAGGTACATGATTAACTGATGAGCAATTTATCACTATTAAAAAGTGGAACAGCCAAAAAATAAATGAACTGTCCAAATTCTGAGCGTCATTTATTTACTCTAAGACATAAATTAAAATAATACATAAACATAAGATTAAGTGGATTGACTTGTAATCTATCTATCTATCTATCTATCTATCTATCTATCTATCTATCTATCTATCTATCTATCTATCTATCTATCTATCTATCTATCTATCTATCTATCTATCTATCTATCTATCTATCTAGGATTGAGCAAAAGAAAAATAAACACTTATTTACAACCAAGATAAGAAACAACCCAACATTTAGCTGCACCCTTCAACCATGATTGACATCATGGTCCACAACTGTATCCCTAATTTCATCAGGAATCTGCCTTTATGTACTTAACCTCTTCTTCCTCTTCCCCTGTATTGTCCCCTTCCTTCCTTTTGCCCCCTCTTACACCACAGCAGTCTGATGGACAGTTTGGGATTTTCTCTAACGTTTGCTAATGTTAGCCTAACGTTAGCCTAACGTTAGCTCCTTGCTGTGTTGTTCGTCATGTCTCTTTGTTTGTTTCAGTTCATTGGTCTGTTTTGTTCTAGTTTTTGTTCTTTGGTGATCGTCCATCATTGTTAGCTGTTGTCCAAAGGGCTCTAATTAAACTAACGTTAGCTTCTGGAGCTTAGCTTCATTAGCTTATCTGTAATAGCCCAGATAACAAAGGTTGACAAACGTTCTGCTGAATGATTCAATGTAAATACTGTAGCTCCTGAGATGCTGATGGTAACCAGATGTGGTTTATCAGGTTTGCTCTGGGACCTGTAAGTTTTGTCTTGTAACTGAAGCTTTTTTATGGACCTTCAACAGTAAATTGATTCATATATCCCTCCAATGTGGAGTTTAGACCCTTTTAGACGATATGTGATCTTTCTGTCTTCAAAAACCATTACTGATGTCCTGTGAAATGTTTCCTACTGTGTGACCTCCCATAGCGCCTGACACTAAATGTTCATTGTTTGTCCGAATGAGTAGAGAGGGGCGGGGCTTAGCCATAGGTCAATTGTTTGGCCACATTGCATGCAAACAAAAAAAAGTAAAAATGAAAATAAAAAAATGCAAAACAGAAGTTGTTAAAACAGATCAAGAAAGCAGCAGGCCATTCAAACACTTCAAACAATTTTGCTGCAAATGTCATTAAAATGAATGTAGAAATTAATTTGAAACACAATGAAACTCCCGTTCATTCAGCAATCATGAATGAGATGTTTTATGCTCATTGTTGTCCCAATAAAGACAATACACTTTGTAGATGTGTCATATTTTGTTCGGCAGCTCACTCAACAAAGACCAGAGGAAGCGGACATTTCAGTGACAGCATTGTGTCCTTTTGCTATTGTCTTAAATTATTGATTTATTTTCATTTAATTTATTCAGGATTAATGAAGTCATGATTCAGACACTCAGTGTACTTGTTAAAATTGTAGATATTCACTTCAAAGAAGCTGAATAAAGTAAAAGAAAAAAAAAAGCTCTGGAATTTTTCTTTAGCTTTTCAGGATTAAATTTATTGTTGATAAATGGTGTAACCAGTGACTGAGGAACCTGCATTGAAGCTGCTTTATTTTGTAACAGGTAGCATCTGAGGCAGTGAGAAGCAGCACTCACAGGATCTTTATTTACAACAGAGGCTGAGAAAAGCTGACATGGTGAATTATTAGCTCCTGCTGATGCACTGTGATGTACCCTCATCTGAAGTACTCGGGGCAAAACAATCGCACAGCAGCACTTCCTCTGATCCCAAGAGGACCCAGTTTGGATCTGAAAATACAAAATGGGCTTTTGATATGGTAATTGTCTGTCAACCACAGAATGTCAGCCACATGTGGCTCAGCCTGGGAGTTGAGCTAATAAAATCAGGCTGTGGATGAGTGCGTGCCGCGGTGCATACAGTAGGACTTACTAATATTGTCGTGATGGTAAGAGTGGTGTTGAAGAGGGTGTCCGTCACATTGATTGATGGAAGCTTTCTCTCCATGGACAGTCCATCTTCCGAGTGCCATAGGCCAATCTGCAAAAGGGCATGCACACACACACACACACAAACACAAGCTGATAAGTCACAAGGTCCATCAGCTGGAAAAGGCCAATAAAAACAATCTGAGAAACCTTTCCTTAATCGTCTCCCTCTGCTCTATAGGAAACCAGTATGTCCTTACAAAAGAGAGGACTGGAAACAAACAAACAAACAAAAAAAGAGTGGACAGGTCACCCTGTTGTGAGGCGATGTCATGAGAAACTCAGCAAGACTGCCGGAGGAAACAAAAAACAACACGTGTCTGCCTCCTCAAGGAGCAAACACAGGGCATGTGTTCAATCAGAAGCAACAGAATGCATTCATTAAACCAATTACTGGCAAATCCTGTGGCGCAGAGCCACAGTCTCATTTTCATTACAGCTTGAGTGGGGATTCACACCTCCACCTCACACGCTGTCTTTCCTTCCATTCTTCACGCAATCTGCTTCTGCCGTCTCCTCTTTCATTCGTATATTTGCTCGACCCAAGTTTAAAAATCTCCCACTCAATGACGGCATGGTCTGCAAACATTAACTTTTTGTGGATCCACTCCGCTTCTTGCTTTTTCTTCTTTTTCTGCGGTTTACCATAATGGCACTGACAAGAAGGAACCTTGATGTACCTTTGTATGCACCGACCTTGAAGGATTTTCATGCCTCCTCTAATGGTGGGGAAAAACTCTGCAACCCTGGAGCTTATTAAAATCTCTCCAGGTGTAGGTAAAGTAAAAAATGCACTGAAATGAAGGGTGTTTTTCTCAGTTTCGACATAAGGACAGCGCTCTGACTTCCCTGCAGACTGCTACTTTACACCCTCCCTTTGCTGCCGTGTGCCATTTTAGATCTTTATTATTCACATTTTAAGCTGCAGTACATCTTTGCTGGTGATTATACGGTAAGAGTAATGTGACGCTGGTGTCACAACACAGACAGAGCTACCAGAAAACACTTTCCTCTTTTATCACGGTGGCTATATAAACTGTCATTTATTGGATTTCTGCCAGTAATATGAGAAATTCAAGGTCAATGTGACCAAATAAAAGAAGCCGTTTCTGTATGTTTGCACCATCTAAAAGTGAATCAATATAAAGGACGTAAAATATATTTCATTAGATTGTGTTTCTTCCATAAATGCCATTAATCTCATGCATGTATTTAATATATAAGGGATGTAGTACAACTCCAATTCCAATGAGGTTGGGACGTTGTGTAAAACATAAATAAAAACTGAATACAATGATTTGAAAAGCCTGTTTAACTTATATTTAACTGAATACATTACAAAGACAAGACATTTTTATTCAATTTGGTTTTTTTTGCAAATATTCACTCATTTTGAATTTGTTGCCTGCAAGACGTTCCTAAAAAGTCTGGACAGGGTCAACAAAAGACCAAAAAAGTTGAGGAATGCTTCAAAAACACCTATTTGGAACATTCCACAGGTGAACAGGTTCACTGGAAACAGGTGAGTGTCATGATTGGGTATAAAAGGAGCATCCCTGAAAGGCTCAGTCATTCATAAGCAAGGATGGAATGAGATTCACCACTTTGTGAACGACTGTGTGAGTAAATAGTCCAACAGTTTAAGAACAATGTTTCTCAACGTACAGTTGCAAAGAATTGATGGATTTCATCATCTACAGTCCATAATATCATCAAAAGATTCAGAGAATCTGGAGAAATCTCTTCACGTAAGCAGCAAGACTGAAAACCAACATTGAATGACCGTGACCTTTGACCCCTCAGGCAGCACTGCATTAAAAACCAACATCATTGTGTAAAGGATATTACCACGTGGGCTCAGGAAGACTTCAGAAAACCATTGTCAGTTAACACAGTTCATCACTACATCTACAAGTGCAAGTTCAAACTCTACCATGCAAAGACAAAGACATATATCAACAATACCCAGAAACACCACCGGCTTCTCTGGACCCGAGCTCATCTGAGATGGACTGACGCAAAGTGGAAAAGTGTGCTGTGGTCTGACGAGTCCACATTTCAAACTGTTTTTGGAAATCATGGACGTGGTGTCCTCCAGGCCAAAGAGGAAAAGGACAATCTGGATTGTTCTCAGGTCAAAGTCTCAAAGCCAGCATCTGTGATGGTATGGGGGTGTGTTAGTGCCCATGGCATGGATAACTTGACCATCTGTGAAGACTCCATTAATGCTGAAAGGTACATACAGGTTTTGGAGCAACATATGCTGCCATCCAAGCCACGTCTTTTTCAGGGACGTCCCTGCTTATTTCAGCAAGACGATGTCAAGACACATTCTGCACCTGTTACAGCAGTGTGGCTTCGTAGTAAAAGAGTGCAGGTACTAGACTAAATAAACTAAATATCTTGTCTTTGTAGTGTATTCAGATGAATATAGGTTAAACAGGATTTGCAAATTATTGTTTTCTGTTTTTATGTATATTTTACACAACGTCCTAACTACATTGGAATGGAGGTTGCATTTTCCTTACTGAGTGTTGTTAAAAGGAAAGGTGATGGAACACAGTGGAAACATGAGCCTGTCCCAGCTTTTTAGGAATGTGTTGCAGACATCAAATTCAAAATAAGAGAATATTTCCAAAAAAACAATAAAGTTTATCAGTTTGAACAATAAATAACTTTTCTTTGTGGCGTATTCAGTTGAATATAGGTTAAACAGGATTTGCAGATCATTGTTTTCTGTTTTAATTTACGTTTTACACAACACCCCAACTTCATCGGAATTGGGGTTGTATCCCTCAGATTTTTGTGATATAAAATGAAATTTAAAAAACTGCATTTGGTCATTTGCATTTAAACTCATTATCTAAACATTGCCAGGCTGTGGGGAAATAAGATCCCTGATCATAATTATCAACCCCCCTCCTTTAGGAATATTCTATAGGAAGAGTAAATGAGAAAATGTGGATTTAATTTAGCCTTGATGCATTGTTTTTGTGATCCAATCCTCGTCACTGCAGTGAGTTATCTGATCCCATGCTAGAAATCCTGAGGGAGTCTTCTTCTTGGCTGGAGTCACACCGGAGAGGATGAACTGTTTGAGGATCAGCGATTGAAGTCTGATTTTAAAAAAGTGTCAGTAAACAAAGCGCTTCATGCTTGGTAATACTTGGTTTTAATGCTCAAACTCTCACGAGACTTCAACCCATTCATGTTGATCAGTGCCTAAATTTGGAAACTGTTAAATCTATCTTCAAACACAGACACTAAATTCTGATGTGGGATATGAGAGAGACAGAGCGAGCTCCCGGAATCAAAGATATCCTTTGAGAGTATATGATCAAAAAGATCTTTCCTTCCATTTCCTCTGGTGCACTTGTTGGGAGAAACAGCACCTCGCTCACACAAATAGACTGTAGCGATCCCCCCTCCCTGCATGACACACTTCTCACTCAGCAGCTAACGGTCTCCAGAGACAGAGAGGGAGAAAATGTGAACACGCTGTAGCATGACCGAAAAAAAGGGACCTATGAAATATGGTGTTCAGCAATCAGCGTACACAATCAGTTGTCAGAGCCTGTGGAGGTGGTGGGAGGTGGCAGTCTGTGGCTCAGCGGGGCTCAGCAGGTGTCACCGAGGGTCTGAGCATGAGGGTGACTGTGAGGGTAATGGGATGAGGTGGCACCGTGACTCCTGCCCGCGGACAGGAGGTGGAGAGAAAGAGTGGGGAAGGAGGAGAAAGAGCTGCGAACAGGAAGGGAGAGGAAGAAGCATACGCTGGCGGGGGAGGAACTGGCCTTTTGGTGGCCCCGCCATCAACTCTCTTGGCGCTGGGAGGGAGAGAAAATAGAGCTGTGTTGTCTGACTCAGTGCGATCATCAGGAAGGAAGACATTTACATCAGCGAATGTGAGCAGGGACGCAGATTTGAAGAGTGAAAACAGGTTGACATTTATCAAATCGACTAAAAGCCTTAAAGGTTGTGATTATTCCCTCAGAGCCTTCAAGTAATAAATTTCACCCCTTTTATTGATCTACAAAGTAAAGTGGGAAGCTGCTCATTATATAGAACAAACAGGAAAACAAAGATGACAACAAACTGTCTAAAAGTTAGAGGAAAGAGAAAACCCATACACAGCTAATTAAAGTGCTGAAATATTAAGCAGCCATCAACACAGTTGCTACGATTCTGACAGCGAGGAAAGAACATCGATTAATCTTACGCCGTTTTCCTTGGAACACATTTAGTAATTATCCCGTAGGTTGTGCTAACTTTTAAGTGACGGGATCCCCAAACCATCACATTAATCCTGGCGAGGCAGAAGTGTTAAACCATTGCATAAAACCTCATTACACATGCAGCTCTGCACAAGAATCTATTAGACCCGTAAGCTTTTATCACAAAGAGAGGAGGAAAGCTGCATTTTGCTTTATACCAGACTGTGCTTCAATGCAGAAATACAAACGGCTGTGACTTGAAGTTTCCCCATTGTGTTATCCACGGAGCTGCAGCGTTCACTGAATGTGCTCATATTTATGTGAACGGCTCAGTTTTTAACTCATGAATGGGAACTTGGGTGAAGTTCACTCCTCAGGCAGTGAATGGCCGCCGAAAGGTGCTGAGATGAAGGGAGCTGCTCCAAAACCTGTAGCAACTCTTTCAAATAGCATGTAATCCTCTCCAGCACTCTCTGCTTCTCAGCGAGCAGCAGGTGCTGAACTCCTCCCCTATCCAAACACTCACAGGCAGACTCCTCACTCACAGCGGCCTCTCTCAATGGTCTTAGGATGAAACGCAAAAGTATTGTTGCATTTTGGCCCCTTGTTTACATGGAAATGGTGTTTTCACCGACCTAAAACGCAAATTGTTTAAAACGTTCCCCAGAATTGAATTTTTCTGATACGCTGCAGCCACCGTTTTTGTGTGAACGACAACCCGGGGTTTTCAGTGGAAACGCTGATGTCATGCTCTGCATTGCACATTCCACTTTCATTGTGGAAACTTTTAATCACCATGCGCAGGCCGGATAACAACAAGGGTTCATTGGCAGACTATTGTGTTGTGTTTGTGCTTCCTTTCAACAAAATGTGCATCTGTTGCTCCACTTCTACACTCAGATAAGACTCATTTAATACATACACTAGATGATCAGCCCGCCTCCTCTTCGGGCTAACAAAAGACTCAACTTTTTGGGTCACTTTTGCTGGTCCCGAGCTCGGATAAAGGAGGAAGGTAAATATTTTGACATTAAAAAAAAGAAAGTTCTTATAGTTAAAAACATACCAACAGTATTTTTTTTAACCTGCTTTCTGTGTCCCTCCTACAATGTGATTCCTTTCTCCTTCAGCTTCCACGGCAATTGCAAGACTTGTTATGTACATTAGACGATGGCGTCATTTAGCAACTTTGGTACTGCTAATAGTGACTTTTCTTATTTAGGAGTTGGAAACACTGCTACTACTCACGTATCTTACTGTGTCAGGAGCTGGTCTCAGGCTGGAGCGACCACTCTAAAACCATTATACTCTCTCTGCAAACAATCACTGAAAACTGAAGACGTACCACTACTGTAACAGCATTAAGAAATATAACTTACTGACCTGACAGTTTTCTTTGTTATGCAAAAATGTGTCTGATGTATAAACTAATTCATGATCAGGCTCCACCACCACTTAAACAATGTGTGTTTAACGAGACGAGACCATCAGCAAGAGGAGACTGTTCAGGAAAACTGCATTTAAACAGTCTACATTTTCATATTAGAGACAGAACAAGCCTCAGTGTTTTTAAAAAAAATTAAAATATGGCTCAAGGAAAAACAATCCTGTGATCAACGATTTAATCCTCTAAACGTGTCACACTGGAGACAATGCAATCTAATTTTAAATGTGTTGGTATTAATGATGGACTGTTGTTGAGTAGGTATTATTTGAAATACTAGTATGTTTGTTTTTATTATTTGTATGTATATTCCTGCCAAGGGACCACAGATGAAAATTAGCCTTATAGCTAACTGTGGCCTGACAGTTTGTATGTTTTGCATGGTCCCTGTCGAACAAACAAACAAACAAACAAATCAATAGTTGATAAATATGGCGGCAAAGTTGCTAAGTTTAGCAACACTGCACAGGTCATGGCGCTGTGAGTCTCCTGAAGTGTTGCAAGTCAAAAGTCTTTTATTTATCGGTTAGGAACTTCACATGTGGAGGAGCAGCAGGGTGTGTCCACACCCAACAGTACATACAATAAACAACCCCCCCCACACACATACACACACAGACACATCAGCCCACATATAGCATGATAAGAGAGGTTATAACTATAAAAATACAATATATAAATAGTGGTTAGGAGTTCAGGAGCTTTAGGGATGCTGGGACAGAGCTTGACAGGGTTCTGTTTCTCCTGAATGCAGGGACTCTGTATCTGTGACCCGATGGCAAGAGGCAATACTGGCTGTGTTCAGTGTGTGTAATGTCAAAGAGGATTTGTGTTGCTTTTTTTTTTTTTGCTGAGTCCTTTTGTTGTATATGCTGATAAGGGGTTCTTGCTGTTGTCCAATTATTTTGCTGCTCAATTTAAATATAATAAACATATATTTCTATATCATATGGCGCATTGAAATTGTATTACAGAACACAGTTCCTTTTTTTGTAACACCGTTACATGTGTTCTGTTACTCCCCAAGCCTGCACAGAGGCCAACAGAGGCCAACAGGCGCTAACAGCGTACAGGGATTAATTTATTTTTGGAACTGGCTCGAGGGACAAGGAGCAAAGTGTAGATGGCTCGACAAAAAGAGAAAGCTTGAATGTGAACTAGTCCATTTTAATTGGTGTGAACTGAACTTTGGGCGAGCTCACTTTTAGTGTGAGCTGGCACAACACTGGTGGTATCATTAATCTGGTATTTACGCCGCAATTGCAAGAAACAACTTTCGTTCTGTGCAGCCTGTAAATCTGAGCAACAGATTTCAAAGTTTAGATTGTTCGCACATACTGTGTGCTGTTTATTTTCTTGAGAAACAGGCAGGCAGGAGGAAGAATAGGGTGTAATAAGAGAGAGGGGAAATAGGAGGGGAGCAAAAGAAGAAGACCGAGAGAGAAAGAGAAAGATGCAGGGGAATGTCAATCACTTACTGAATAGGTGCCGCGAGGCTGGTGAATGGAAAGGAAATCAATGAGAAAGTATAAGACGCAGCCAGCTAGGGAGCCACAACATAAGGCAGAGGGACCGAGAGAAAGAGACGGCAACTAGGAGACAGAAAAGAGTGGCAAACACTCGTATGCTGAAAGAGAGAGTGAGGGGAAAGAGTGCAAATTAATGTGAATGTATAATAAAGAGATAGAGCAAGAGAGAGAGAGAGAGAGAAGGCAACAATAAGTGGAACTGCACACCTCACAACAGATTACCCAGGGCCTGCTCTGCAGGCTGGAATTACAGCACAAAAGATTAGGGTAGCTGCTCACTGAAGCATCAGGACTGGCTGATTTTCCTGTCAGAAGAATGCCGTGTCCAATAAGGTGTGGCAAACTGCACTGTGACAGACGCATCCATCATATATGAGAGAGGCAATAGCTACCATTATCAAACATTATGTCATACAGCCCACTTACACCGAGGCTAAAGCATTCAGGTGTCAAGGCGCTGCAAATGAGTCTGAGTCAGGGCAGGATTGTGTGTATTGGTGAGCCTGCCTGTTTTTGTCTCTGTGTGATGCAGAGCCATCATTTCCTCACGGGCCTCTGACAATCGAGTTTTATTGCCCTCATAGCAGCATTATGCTCTCCCAGCTTGATGAAAACATGTTGAAGGAGATGCTCTTTCTACCCATCAGCACACACACTGCCACCGGTTGAATCAGCAGCGAGTGTCCGGTTAAACCAAGACAGGGGACGGTTACATTCAGAGCGCGTCCCGCCTCCCTCACAAAGATTGGATCGTTCAAATCACAGGCGAAGACATTACACCGGCGTGTACTCCTGTGTCACTGCTCGGGATGTTTCCTCTGTGGAGCAGTGAGTGGGGAAAATAGGCCATCTTTATACTGAAGCTCTCTGTGGTATGACTCATCACCAACAGGGATGAGAGCAATAAGGGCGGTGCCTCAGGCAAACTTCAGGGGCTAGACATACAAGCGCGGTGGTGTAGGTGGTTGGCACTGCATACAGTAAAGAGAGGAAAGTTGTAACTCAGAGCTCTTTGAGGAAAATAATCCACAGACAAGTGTTTTTCTTGCAAAACTCTTGCTATTATTTCCCGCTTAGAAGAAATAAGTTGACCTGGTTACAATTAAAATCAGGTTATTCCTAACACAGTGGGAACAGAGCTTGTTACTTTCAAACACGCACAAGTGTTGACTGGTATTTTAGATCCAGCAATTATTTCTCAGGCTCATCAGCACGCTCGTTATTTGGCGTATTTGGTTAATAAAGGCGCTGTTTGTAATGAGACAAAAGCTCCGGGTTGAGGAGGAGGTTTTTTCAGCTGTCAGAACAGCTCTTCAAAGCAGCGCTGCAAGTTCTCCGAGAGCTGAATCCCCTGCGGAGCAGACAACAAACAAACGCAGGCCCTCGCAGCGACAGTCCCTGCTCAGCCTTTGCCCGTCCTGACGTCTGACTCTTCACGTCTTCATTTGAGTGGAAACACAAACATGGGGACAGACATGGACTTTTAGGTGTCAGTTCTAATCCCAAATCACTTACAATCCAGTCTGACTCTATTCTGGTCCTTTGAGACTTTGTCTCAAAACATGATGATATTAAAAGTCCTGTTTCATGACCAGGGGCGGAGCTAGAGGGGGGGCTGGGGCAGCACTGGCCACCTCTTGGACCTGACTGAACAACTCAGGTGCCACCCCAGTTGATTGACAGCAGTTGCGTGAGAGCGACACTTAAACCTCTCCCTTCAGTCATGCGACCCCCCCCCCCCCACACACACACACACACACACACCTGCTCTGATGCCGTTCAGTCACATCGCTCAGCAGCACACTGCAGAGAGGTGCTTTGTTTGGTGTTATTTTACAGCAGCAGACCGAAATACTGCAAGCTGCAATGTTTTCGGAAAACAAATAAGGTTCTGTGGCAACACCACAAACTTATACAAACGTCTTATAACACAAAAGGAAAACTCAGCGTCAAAGTAAACAGAGGGAGGAGGAAAATCCCCAAACTACAACCAGACCCCAGGATCACAGACCGAAGACACGAGCAGAGTCATGACAAACAAAATCCAGGGAGCTGATTTATGGAAATACAAGAAAGACTAAACAAGCTCCAGCATTAGTTCATGTTATTTTTCAAAGTGTAATTGCTCCTCGTTGGTTGTAACTTCAGAAAACTGGTTACTGGTTAACTATTGAGAAAGTTAAAGAAATCTGACTGAACTATTTCACTGAAACTGAAAATATAAAACTATACAAAGATTTAAATGTTACACATGTCAGACCTGGAATATGAGTGGGGCTGAACGATTAATCAAATTTTAACTGTTATTGCAATGTTGAATGTAATTTTCAAATAGCAAAGACTGGGATCAAAAATAAAAAATGTTTTATGTACACAAACGCAACCTTACGTCACGTGCATGCAGTAGGTGGCAGTAATGCACCTTTCAGCTGGTTTGTCAACAGCCAAAAATCTCAGAAAAAGAACAAGACGTGTGAGCGTGGGATGAAGAAAACAACTTCAGTCAGGCTAAGTTTTGATTTGTTGTGTTGTTGTTGACGTCTTTAAAAATGTCCTCAGCAGAAGAACCGAGAGAGGACACAGAAGAGGAGACTTTAGTGTCAAAGAGGAAGAGCACGTCAGTTGTCTGGACCTATTTTGGATTTAGGAAAGAAGATGCGACACAGCGTAAGGTATTGTGCAAAACATGCCTGGTTACCATAGCTACAACAAGAAGCAACACTACAAACCTGTTCCAGCATTTAAGAAAGCACCACAAGGCCATGTATGACAACTACATGGTTAAAACCCCGACAACCAAGGAAAGAACTGTTTACATGTTGACAGGATCCTTTGTCGTGTTGGTCATACTATAGAATGATTTACTGCTTGTGTTTAGTGAATAACGCAGAAGATAAACGTCCCCTCAATAAATAAAAAATTGCATGCTAAGTATTGGTCCAAAAAAAATCTCAATTAAATTATTTCCCAAAATCATTCAGCCTTAAATATGAGACAGAAAAGTCACACAACATTACACCATATACTAAAGTGAAACATTCATATTGATTCTTAAAATTTGATGTAAAATTACCTGTTTTGTTTGGGCTTTTCTCGAGGTACACACAACATTAAACATGTAACAACATTTTTTTTGTTAAATACAGTCTCCAGTGTGTTGCACTCATTGATCTCTTTTACACGTGAGTTTTACTTAATGAAAATTTTCTATTTCCTTGCTGATGAAATGATCACAATAGAGTGAGTGAGCGAGCAAGCGTGGGACAAAGACAGTAGCATCAGGGTTATGAAAGTAGTCAGAAAGAAACTGCTCTTTAGGCACCAGGTTTGAGCAACTGAGTATTTTCCTTTATTATATGGACCCCCCACCCCCCACCCCCCACCCCCCCATAAGCCTCGTCTACCCTCTGGCCACCCCTTGTAATAAAGTCTAATAAGTCTGCCACTGTTCGTGACATAGCTTTTCTATGTGATCATGAGAAAACATTCAGAAATCTTTTTTTTTCATTTTATTTTGTGGATGGATACCAGTGCACTGTTAAAAGCAGAATACCTGGTGTTAGTCACAGATAGAAGCTATCTGAAAAACCACACAGCATTTGCAGCAGAATTCATTTTGCTACGACCTCCTACACAAATTTCTGGGAGGCTGCATCAATAAAGATAAGTTGGTATGTACTGTCAGCGACTTGTGTCAGCCGAAAGAGGTACATTTAGCTTATTATGACCATGTTTGAATATTTGCAAAAATTGGTTGCTTTTTTCCTTTAAAATCTTTGAAAATGTGTTTTCGTTTACTGTTAGAAATAAGGTGCAGGGTTATGAAAAGAAAGTATTACAAAGCTGGTAGAAGAACAGAGTAAAATTAAACCTCCATGAAGAGAGAACAGATGAAACAATCCCTTAATGTAACAGTGTATGGCTGCTCTGTAGATACATTACATCCAGAGTCTTGGTAGAAATTCAAAGCTCCACTCTGCAGACTGATAAAAACACAGACACACAGGCAAACTTGCAGGCACAAAGGCACAGAGGCACTCAGGCACATACACATAAATTTGCATGTACATGCATATTACACACGTACCCGCACTCACACACTCACATGCACGCCGATACACACACAAAACCAGCCGAGCAACACGTACACAGCCTCACCCAGCCTTGAAATCCGTTAAGACTGGGGGATCTTGCAAAACAGCTCATCCATTCTGCTTTTGATCTATTCCCCATCTCCAGCCTGCAAAGTGCAAACTGAGAAAAACAAAAGAGGAAAGGGGACTGCTGCACGTCTCTGAGAGACCAAACAAAGGAGAGGAGCAGAGACACACAGAGGATGCCGGCGTGTGAGTTCTAGACTCTGTCCTGACATATCCAGTGAAATTCATTCTTTAACTTTAAAACCAAAAAACCCAACAGAACTGCAATAATTTCTTGTTTGATCTCATGAAACGTTATTGTCTGATGTCTGTATTGGTTAGGATTCTATGTGCACACACGAGTGCCACAAAACTTGCATGACAAACGCTAAACTAACTTGAACATGTCTCGTACTGATGTGATTTGTTTACACTCTGGGGGCAGCTTCAAATTTCGTTTTAAAGCTGATCTAAGATTTTCCTCCGAGGTTTTGAATGAGTCTCGATCAACATGCGGGGGAAAAAATAAAATAAAATAAATAAAACTCCAAAAAAGTCTTGGGGGAGAATATGTCAAAAAGTGACTAATATGTCTTGTAAACAATGTGTCCCAGCTTTCCACCATTCCAATATGTTTAAATCAGCAGCTGTTTCGTGCGGCTGACACAGTCTTCACATCCCTGCCTGAAATGACTGTGTGTGTGTGTGTGTGTGGTGTGGTGTCGGGGTTTTAGAGTTAATAAATAAATAAATAAAAAAAACATCAAGTCAGATTTCGTTAGCCTAAATGGTACACGCACGCAGAAGCTGCACAAGCCCTTATAGTCAGAATCACACACATCCACATCAGACGAGACATTCGAATTATACTTCAAAAGCGATAAATTAAATTACACTTATGACTCGTGATTAGTATTCATCCCCACTGAAGAAAATGAAATGAGAGGAAATTTCATCAGCATAACTTGAGTATTTTGCTCGAAGACAAGTTGTTTCTCCTTAAAATTCATTGGCTCTGTGACCTCCAGGACTGTCTGCAACACTCAGAACATTTAACTTATAAAACAGGCGGCTCTGTGTGCAATAAACTGGAATAGACAAAGGCTCTCATAAACAGATCCAAGGCTTTGTGACTGAGCATAACTGACATTTGCAAGAGGGCTTGTGATTTTTTTTTTTTTCAAACTTTATGTAACAGTTTACTAGCTCAGAACACTTCATCCAATTCAAGAGCGATATGATAACAAGTTCAATCATTGAACAGAACTACGTCACTGGAGGAGATTAAACAACATTAGAAATGGAGCGAGTCCATCCTAAAGTTTGTCTGAAGACGTGACAGAAAAGGCTGTCTTGAATTCAGACTTTTAAGTTTAACTTTGAGGCAGATGGATCCAAGACCAAGATCTAAATTTCCCACTGGAAAGGCACAGAGCACCTCGAGTCATCTCCATGAAACGAGGCAGAAATTGGGGAGAAAGATGGCACGGAAACAAGGTGACAGAGAAATTGTGTCTAATGGATGATCCTCAGACGTTAACGTGGTCTGACAAGCAGCAGTTCTACTGGGCAGAAACACAGTAAACATGGTGACAACTTGTTGTGTTTATTCATGCCTAAATGTTACCTTCATATTATGGAGACCAACAGACAGAACATGGATTCAAATGTTCGCACATTGTTTGAGGACGAAGAAGTCACCAAGTCTCTCTCCAGAAGGTTTTTAGCTCTGATCCTCAGAGAAGGTGTCACGTTTCAGACACACTGTTAATAACTACTGTGAAATAATACGGCTGCATACTGGCAGTAAAGTAAGACTTTATACCTCACACCTCAATCTTTCCTTTGTCCCCAGATATTCAGTTCTCCTTATATCATTTCCAGGAGAGCTGAATTTAAATTCCGCTGGCTTTTTTTAATGAATTCTATGAAGGGCTGCACGGTGGTGCAACGATTAACCCTCAACTGGACTGAACTTAAAAATAATCAAGTGTTTCTCTCTTTTTTTTTTTTTTTTGAAAAATCGTCTGTTGTTCTTGATATGAGTCACATTCCACCGACAAGTCCAGAAACATCTTATTTCAAGATATAAAAAAAAGGACAAAAATGAGGTCTGAATTGCTTATAAACAAATAAAAAAAACTTTGCCAATGGGGTAAGAAAAATTTGCTCATCAAGTTTCTTGATAATAGAATAGTGTCCTGATACAAGAAACTTTTCTCTAAACCCATTGGTAGATTTTGTTTTACTCCTTACAAGAAATTCAGAGCTCATCTTTGTCTTTAAATAACTTGAAATAACATATCATTTTGGACTAACAATAAGACGAAAATTATGGGCCCATGTCTGATGTGGCTTCTCTCCTCCTCCAGGATGACTTCACATCACACCAGAACAGGAAGGTATCTGATGCAGGTAGTTTGTGATGAAGCACAACTCAGACAAAACCACCTGTAAAAAAGTTCTGTGCCTGTGTGTGTAAACCCCTGAGTGATATACCGGGTCATCAATATCCAATATTTAGGCAGCTCATGTTGGCTATTGTGCAATAACAACCATTGTGTGGTGCACAAATTCACTAAAACATGCTAATTTACTTGCCAGACATTGAAATGATGAGATGTTTAATTCATCCATAAAGGTGATTTTGCCTCTTACCAGGTAACATTATCAGGGAATAAAGCATCAGACAATTCAGTAGGATCCTTCGTCCACTCTTTAATAAGATACAGACAAGAATCTCATCCTATTAGAGCTATTTTTTATGCATCTATCCCTTTCAGTTGCCTGTAATAAATCAATGTATGAAATGTTAGCAGTTAGCATGAATATCTGATTTTGAAATCTGTGTGCTTACAATGCTGCAGGCGGAGGGGAAAGGATTGTTCCCCCCTCAGTGACACGCCGCCACCTCTACATCTGATTAAAACTCAGATCTTGGTAATAAAAGTTGCTTGTTTTTGAAATTAGACAGGTTTGACAGACACAAACTCATACATTTGTCTCTTTGTTTAGTTTTTTTCTCAAACACAAGCACACACAGACGCCGAATCAAAGATGGAAATATGTTTTAACTTCACAGCTGGAGGAGATCAGAGGCCTGCCTTTGTCTCTAAACTCACTCTAACCTTTTTGGTGGTAGCTTGAGCATATAAGACTGTGTGCGTCTATCAGACCTGGTTAAGATGTACTCATCTCTGCTGGAGCCTGAGGCAGAGGAAGAGATCCAAGCCATGTCGTGATGTGTTGAGCTGCACCGGGCTCCTATGATAATGCCCTTCAAGTAAAGTAGAAAAGGTAGAGGCTGTGTTGGATCTGTCAACCTGCTGTGCACCACCCAACACCTCTCATCCCCTCACATTCTTCTTCTTCTTCCCCTTCTACCTCTCTGCACCTGTCCCCTCCATCCCCTCCCTCCCCTCCCATCCCTCACGTCGCAGCAGAAGAGAAATTGAATTGAGTGCATCTGCATCTGCAGCAGAGGGGGCATCTGGAGTAACTGTTCTCAGAGATGTGGCGTGAACAAAGAACAGGGGAGGGTGGGGGGGGGGGGGGGGTAAGGGAAAAAGCAGATTGCTGTAATAAATGCCAGAACAGCGCTGACGGGAAATAAATAAATCCAATAGAAAAGAGAAAGAAATTGAACGAGCACATTCACCTTTTAACTGGGGGAAGTGTTGTGTAAATAACACCGCTCAAATCATTTCTTGCAAATTGAAGTGGTACCCATGCAGAATGTGTGTGTGTGTGTGTTTGTGTGTGTGTGTGCTCGTCCCACCAGTGAATGAGCATGTGTGTGTCTCCATAAGATATTCCAGGAACTCAGTGTTCCCTCAGATACAGGAAAGCAGATGCAGATAAAAAAATAAAAAAAAAGTCTCTTCTTACTGGATTACCTACGATCCTACGCTCCTCCTCTTAAGACCTTGACACAAGGACACCTGGGAGTGATGTTTATTGTTAAAAAAACCCCAAAACAAAACAGAAAGACAATCTTGCTGTAAATGCTAAAATGATAATTCAGGAGATTGGAAAGGATGTGCCAGGGCAGGTCAGAATGATTTAACATTTTATCGACAATTTCCTTACAAAGACTCACTAAAGGTGTACAGACGCAGAGGAATCAGAGTGTGGGGGGGTGGGGTGGGGGGGGGGGACCATCAGAAAAATCAATATCCAAGGTTAAAATAAAGCGTGCTGCCGTTAAGGCTCCTGTTTATTTACATCAGGGGAAGAAATGGTCTGAGCTGCGGCTGCTGCTGTATTAGAGGCAAAATCTATTCAAGAGGGAAAATAATCAAAATGAATTTGACTGCAACGTCAAACATGACGGGAGTGTTCTCCACCTGAGACAGGAGCTTAATCAGTTCTTTGTATTTTGGCAATTCACTTTTGAAAAGCTGCGGCAAATGTAATCTACCCTGATAAAAGGGATTGGTAGGGACACTTGCTTTCTAATTCAGTAAATCTGTCAGGGGTTGTTTGGGCAGCTTGTGCATTCGCCTGGAGACGGATTTCTATTACTGCAGGGGAAGTGATAGAAAAAAAAAAAAAAAAAAAAGGAACACATTTCAAATTATTTTTCACGGGAACTCACATCTTGGGTGTAGGAAGCAGGCTTTTAAGATGGCATAAAATAAAGTGGAAAGAATTTGCTGCTTAAGGGACAAATACTGTAAGAAGTCACGGGAGAAATGCTCAAATTTTAATGCGTCTTTGACGTTTGTCTTTACTGCTATCACAGTTAACCCTCAGAATCAAAATACCACTTATTTTTAAATGACTGGCTTCTGTTTGTCCAATTCAAAAAATGAGAAAAAAACAAAACAAAACTGGGGTAATCATCAGATTCTTAAGTTTCTGAAGGTACCTGAATGTATCACAAGTGCTGTTAGCAACATGTCTAAACAGCAGAGAAGACGGGAGAATTTCATCAACATCACTTTGATTCTCATGTCTTCTTTGAAAATTAGCAGAAAATAAACTGTTTGCTGAAGATAAATTCTGTAAAAAACAATTAATTCAGAGCTTACTGAAAACATTAAAGCTCTAAAAACTCTTTGATTTTTGCTTCCCTTGTCGTTGTCTTGCAGGTATAAAATTTGCCCTCAGAGCCGCTCAGCTCTCTGTCTCATTACTGACAGAAACTTCTTTGCAGATGGACATGATGCCTCTGCAGTGTAGACTGTAAACTGTGTTAACAGCAGTGACAGTACTGACTGTAAATAGTTTATAAAGAGTAAATATCTTGTAATAATGTTGTAATAATTGTTGCATTCTGATGATGTTCTACTGCTCAGGAGACATTGTTGAGTTATCCTGAACCCATAGAGGAGCAGGACTTCATACTGCAGAGAAAAATGAGACCACAGTCAGGAAAAACATTTACAAACATCAACATTTGTAGATTCTTTGAATGTAGAGACACCACCAAGATTTTTCCTCTGTTCCTCAGAGGCTACCTGAACATGAGTTGATACACTAACTCATTATTTTTTAATTTCTAATCAGAGAAATTTAGTTTCTGTTTCTCTTTTTCTCTAATGATTTATAGCTTTTAAATTGCGTCTCTCTGCATGAAGACATGATTGAGTTCCATCAGTCTGTAGCCATGGTTGTCCTGAATCTATAGAGGAGCAGGACTTCACTTTGCTGAGAAAAATGAGTAAAAATGGGACAGAAGCAAAAAAACAACAACAACCAGGAGCTGCTTGAGATCCTGAGGGTTAAGCTCTGTTTCCATGTCAGATAGCCATCAACCGTGCAAGCTTCATAAAAACACATTATGATCTCGCCAGAATGTCAGAGCCAAATCTATTTCTGAGCATCAAAATTGTTCTAAGATCCTGTGGATTCGATAATGAGAACAATTTGCTTTGAGTCATGCTGCTGTCCGCCTTTGGCCTTTTCTACTTTCGCTCTCTGCTCCGTGGCCTCTTCCAGTCCCTCCAACTCACTCCTCAGCTAAAAATATTTCTCTGTCTCCGTCTCTCTCAGGCTGCATCTACAGCAAAGCTGTGATTAAGCGTCTCTATTAGAAAACTTGATTAGGGATTCTGTCCTCTCCAGGATCTGGCTGAGATTATAAATCAGTAGCCCCCCACCCCCCCGCAATGTGACAAAATGCACACGTATGTTACATGTATGAGCCCACACATAAACAGGGGAGAGCACCACTGCAGCTTATATAGCACCTTTTCTTTCTGCACCATCACACAACAGAGCTTAGCGCCGTAACAGGCAACAGCTTGCCAACCACAAACTGCAATAATCACTCATTTTACAGCTTCCTCCAGTTAACAGGCGTGCTGCTGTCTGTGAGCTCCATGCAGAAAATGAAGGCCAGTGTACGGAGGCCGGAGGGCTGCCGAGAGGCTGGACTGCTCTGTCAGTATATTTACATGTGTGTGTGTGTGTGTGTGTGTGTGTGTGTGTGTGTGTGTGTGAGTGTGTGTTGTTATGCAGAGTGTTTGTTTTGGAAAAGATCTGTGCCTCTGTTTAACATGCATAGATGATGACGGAGCTTGATGTGTGTGATTGCGTGCAGAGCCAAGAAGCAGGCAGCGGGGGCTGGCACCAACCCCATCACAAACAAGCACTGTCTCACACACACACACATACACACACACACACACACATACACAGAGGAGTATAAACATGAAAAGCAGGCAAGCAGATGAATACACACATAAGCACGACAGCACAGAGCCACTTTGAAGTGATGTCAGATCAGTTAGCGGTCCTACAGGTTCCACAGTTAAGAGACAACTGCTTTCATACTTTGCCCACACAGAGTACGATGTGAAACATTCCAGCGTTAAGACCGAGTTTGGAAACAAACAGGTGAATCTTTGATGTTTTGAGAGAGAAGAAAGCAGCCGGCGTCTTCAGAGGAACAGGTTGAGTTATATTAGCCATTTGTTTCCATCCAAATGATACTGTTTTACAGCGTAACCCTGGTGTTTGCTCCATCTGGAGAACACCCTGGCAGACTCTCTCTCTCTCTCTCGCTCTCTCTCTCACACACACACTAAAATACAGTTCCTCGAATTAGACTCCTTTATCTAGCTCATTACACTGCTTTTTGAAAAGACCTGGTAAAGGATACAAAGGATTACAGCCAATTCCTTTGATGTAATATGCTTAGCCATTTCAATGAGAAATACTTTAGGTGTGAAGGTCAATATTGTTGCCTTTCCTGTTCGGTGTGGTGACAGCTTAAGTAGCGCCCCAGCTGGTATTAGACAAGCAGAAATATCATTTTACTGGTTCGTGTTTTATAGCTTCATTTCTGCCTCCTTTCCGTCCTGTTTCTCCTTGCGTGCCCTTTCTGTCTCATTTATTTCCCACCTGTCATCCTCTTGTCCTTTTTCTTTCATCCATGTCTCACCTTCTCTCTCTCCTTTTCTCTCTCACCTGCCTCTTGATGATTGTTGTTGGTTACAGGTGCTGCTGGTGCCTCTGCCAGACTATTAGACACCACCATGCCATTTATAAGAACATCATCATTGGCCTAACCGGCTGCCAACACAGGAGCAGCTGGGAAATTTACTTCGCCTGCCAGAACTGGACAAATAAAGAATTCTGCATCATGCAGCCGTATCAAAATCTGGGACTTAAGTAGGCTAACTTAAATGTCATCTGAGAGGATTTTTTTGTAGGCTCTATGTGGGTTGATTTTAGATGATTAATAAGATATTTCTCACTATGATACATTTTGCATGCGACAATATTTGATTTAAATTCACTTTTTAATAATTCAACAATAAATAAATGAAGTCAAATGAATAAATGAAGTCGATTGCTTTAACACGATTTTGAAAACAGGACTAATTTTGTCAAAGCATGACACAATTCACACAACCACAAGTAGCAGAACACCTCAGATCCTTTGGGAAATGAAACACTCCTGTAAAATCTTTACACTAATTTATAAAAAATCATATTTTGTTACCATCTGAAACACAAACGTTTCACATGATTTGTTTCTGTTTGAAGCAGTTACACTCTGCTGCTGCTGACCTCAAACACTTTGATCAATCGGACTTCTCAGTGATCAGACACACAGAAAATACAAATATACAATAAATTCACCACACAAGTAAAGCAGTCATGTGTTTGTGCACCTGATGTCTGTGTTTAATAAACTGGCTCATAGGTGTGGTAATCTGACAGTCAGTGATTTGGAACTGAAAGGAAGTGACATCATGATAAACTTCAGTGTCTAATGTCAACAAGTGTGTTTAGTGTTTTGAAAATCACCGTGTGTATTGTTCTACAAACAGTGTGAAGCTGACAAATCTGGGCTGATGTTTTGCTCCTTGAGTGTGAGGTTTTAATAACTGTGTTAAACTTTTGATTTTTGTGTTTATGCAGTCAAAAACATGTTTCCACTCTCACCTATCCCTGCTACTCCTACGCTACCCACATTCTGCTGCTGGCGTGAAAGCATTGCCTCCTCCATCCTGGCCTCTTCCTTTAAAGTCTGTATGTATGCATGTATTTACCCATGTGGGGGATTTTGAAATGCACTCCATGGAAAGTCTAAGCAGGCTGCTTGGCTAACCCATGGTGTACTCTGAAAAGCAGAGCCTATAACGCCAACTATAACTGTAATTCCTTTTGACAATAAATGGTTTAAATGTATGAAGAGAATGTTCCTGACTGAAAGTAGAAAAAAAGTAGAAATAAGTAGTACAAACATTTGTAACAAAGTTGCAGAAACCTCTGGGGCTGGAAAAGGAAACATGAAATAATCACCCAAAATTTCGTACTGGATGAAGCTCAGTGATTTCACTACATGCTCCATAAACAGAGGCAATAGTCCTCATAAGCCTGGGTTCAAATCTGATTCAAGGTCCTTTGCCACATGCCACTCCTCCATCTCTCCTCCTGGTTTCATATTGTTTTCATAATTCAGTCACGGCAAAACCAAAAGATCGTCTTTATAGAATTATGATATTAGGTCATATAGATTTTTTTTCTACCAAGAGATCCCTGCTGCACTATTGTTATAAACTACGACAGATGCAGACGTCTGCTGTGAAACTAAAACATAAAATACTTTCTATAAACGCGTTAAGCGTAAGGGATGCGAGTACACTCAATGACTGGTGCACATTACTCAGAGTTTTTAAGAGAAATAAAGTCATGCAGAAAACATGCAGTGATGGTGACTAAACTGAGTACTGGTAGGCCAGCAAACAGATAAACAGACAAATGGACACAGCCCAGTAGACGGCAAGATAAATTAAAAGCTGGAGCAGACTGAGCACAAGAGCGATATTTTAATCTGTGGAAAAGCTTGTTTGAGAAATTCAATCTGTGGCCATGATTGGCTTGAGTGATTGGACCCCTGAGGAGGTGATGCATACACAGGCAAGGGGATCCATAGCACGAACTCAGGGCTGCAGATAAAGCAGCAGTGGGTGCTATTGACTGGGAGACGAGAGAAGCAGAGGGGAAGAAAACTGGAGGTTGACAGTTGTATACAACATGCCTCCTTCTTCTCCACTCGGTGTTGAACTGAAGTTGATACAAGACATTGTTTTCTTTTCTTTTTTTAAATTTTTTTTATTTTCCAGCTGCATCATGAATAATGCCCCCTCCTTGTTTTGGACTGACTGGTGAGAAACAGTGTGGGTGTTTTTTGATTATGAACCTACAACTCAGTTTTAGCCGAACAAAAGAGCTGTCATATTAATGTCTCATATGCTGATTTGCAAACTTCTGTGTAAGTGTGTGGGTGAATGCAGTGAGCCACCTTGCCTGATGCTGCCAGGCCCTCGGCACCTCCAGTGTCTGTCTGTCTGTCTGTCTGTCTGCAGCAGCAGCTTCAACCTAACAGCGTGTGGGAGGTATTATTCAACCAAACAAACAACACCCCGACCCCGCCCCATGTCTAACACCTTCCCTTTCCATTACCATACCTGGCAGGGCTGCTTTATAATACTCCTGCTTGAAATCATTGCATTAAAGCTGATAGCATTATCCTTCTGTTGACTGGCCCGGTGCCAGTATAGAGCGGGGACACGAGGAGATGCAGACAAGGTTAATAAAAGCAGACGGGTGGCTGTCTGACCCTTTCACAGATTGCTTAAGTAAGATCTTTTTTTCCACATTCAGGCAGGGACTCAATCTCCTCTTTCATGAATACCGTTCTGATTGAAGGGTCAAAAATTTAAAAACAGATTTTTGACCCTCAGCTATTCATCTTTATACTGTCACATTGTTTCTCTCACAGCTGTAGAAAGAGATCTACTCAAAATGCTGTCCATGATAAAGCACAATAAAAAACATTTACTGCAGCACACTGGTAATGTTGTTTTGGATTATGGATATATTAATAACCATCATATATAATGCATCAGTGACAGAGAAACATAACACCAATGGCGGGGGGAAAAAAGCACAGTATAGCTGTCTGAGTGAGGAACAGATATAACCGGGGGGGGGGCATTTATCTTTTGTTATAGCACCATGAAAAGCACAAACTTGAGGGATTATCGTTCCACATCAAACATCAAGCCTTAACATGAAAAGTGAAATATTTAGACCTGGCATTTATAGAAAACATAGTTTTAGGTCTCCAATCTCCAAGCAGATTGTCAGGAGTCAGCCCTTTACTGAGCAGGCTTTTGAAAGCTGTGAAGAGGCAGAGACAATGAAAGGGCAGAAAAAAAGGGACAAAAATGCACCCGGTCTAGGTGGAAACGCCAAAGCACAGCTCATGTGTGTTGCATTGCAAACATCAAGTAACAACAGAAGCTCAGGGACTGAGAGTCTAATTAATTTTCCACCTTTTACTTTGACTGCAACAAACAGAGTAAGCAATGCAGTCGTCCTGCAGATTTCATGGTGAGGTAATAAAAATAAGGAATGTTTTACACCATGTCACCACAGAAACTTCAGAGAGTCACTGGCTGTGCTTTTGTTGTGACCTGTGACTATAACAGCTTTGGCCATTCATGTACAAATATTTGGGCAAAGAATTCAACAGATATTTTGTTTCCAGTCTTATAAAACAAAGTGGCCAAAGTATCTGTGAGTACTTGTGCTCAAAATAATCTTGAGTCTGTTTTGGGGACCTCTTCTGTCGTCTCTTGAGTCTTTTGAACGTCTTCAGTTTGTTTAAAAGGTATTTTCAACCAGGGCTTTGAACCGGTTCGCGGAACGAAAACGAAAACCGGAAACTTTTGCCTTTTTGCTAGGAACGGAAACGAAACCAGGAACTTTTGAATTTTTAATGTTCCGGAGCAGAACCGGAACGTTTAAATAATAGAAACCGGTTAAAACCGGTTCTTTTTTCGTTCTTGAATTGTCTGTCATGTTGGTCATGTAGCCCAAACTCATTCACCTCCTGTCATTCTCTCATGCCCTGCAGAGTGAAGCAGCGCGTCAGTGCCTCACTCTGCAGCGCACAGCCAGCCGTGAGTCCAAGAAGACGTCAACATCTGAACGTCTTCAGTCAAATAATCTGCATTAAAAACTTCTGGATATTTAGAACAAATTCACTTATCTTAAAACTTAAAAGCTGCTGTGCTAAAGATCAGTTCTTATTGAGTGCTGCCCTGATATTCAACCATCATAAATATTGATTTTTTTTTATGAGCGCACGCGAGTGAGTTTGTGAAGCAACAATAAGTAACGCGCTGTGATCTTACTTTAACCATAAAGTCTTCAAAAAGGAAACGTAGTTCACCTTGTGTTTTTCTGCTGACATCACCATAATGAGCTCACTGTTAGCTCTATAAAGACAATGAACTGGTTCTTCACCGCAGTCTGCAGCAAAGCTTCTCATCCTTTTCTCCACACCTGGATCTCTGGAGTTCTGTCCACACAGAACAGCTGCTGGACCAAAGCTCTGACTCTCCATACATGTCTAATAATCAACATTTAGGAGCAACAAAACAGAGAAACCAACGCTGCTTTCCAACAGTTTCATTTAGACGTTATCAAATATGATCCTGAGCTCTGAGGCAGCGCGTCAGTGCCAACCTGCTGCACACAGAGAGAGAGAGAGAGAGAGAGAGAGAGAGAGAGAGGGTCATGTGTTGTACGTCGCTTTGGAGAAAAACGTCTGCTAAATCAAATTGTTGAATTGTAGAATTGTAGGCTCCATGTTTTTAGACCTCTTGGGTTGTGGAGCTGTTATCTTTGAGCAGAAAATGATCAGAAAAAGCTGCGGAGACTGTCTTAGAAAATATTATCATACAAACTTAGAGAGGAGCCGATCTGGACTGGATTAGAATCAGAGGACCTCTGTGTCTGAAATACGGTCGCTGATTTGTCCTGGATTTTTTGTTTTATAAATAACGGACACGGTTGAATCTCAGAGGATTAAAAACACCGATGTCCTCCTCAAGTATTACAAATGATCACAGGTCCTCAGGTGAAACTTTTCCCGTACAAATAGGGCTTCTGTTTATCACGGTAAGTTGCTAAGTGATAGAGCTTGAAAAGCAGAGGGCCATAATATGTGATGCAGCTCATATAATGCACAGGCAAACTGACTGTAGTGTTTGTTGTTGGGAATAAGTAACAGCCTGCTGGCTGACATGGAACGATATTAACCGGTTCAGGAACGAAATTTTTTTGTTCTAACCGGTTCAAGAACGTTAATTTTGGGGTGGAACCCAAAACCGAAAACGTTAAAATACCGTTTCTGTTCGGAACGAACCGATTAGGAAAAAATTCTGGTTCAAAGCCCTGTTTTCAACAGATCTTAGAATTGGACTCTACACTTAGAAATACCTTCCACATTTATTTGAAGATTTAGGAAGAGCTTTGAGGCAACATGAATACAAATTAAAGCCGCAAGCAGTGATAAGTGGGCCCTTGCACCTGTGCGCCTGTCGGTGATGCTTAATGAAGGGCTGAAGGACATCACTGAGCAGAATGGAGAAGAATATGTTGGAAAATCACAGTTGTTGTTTAATCACAGAGTAAAACATATGACTTCCTGTTGACAGTAGGGGGCGCTGTAGTTTAAGGTGAGAAAAAGCATATCAATGTGATAGATGTGACACTCAGCATGTGTGTGCGTTTTGGCCCAGATCCAGTACCGTACATCAGAGCTGTTAAGGCTTTCATTTAGCCAAAAAAATTGTCTTTGGCCGTCATTTGCGGCCACGCCCATTGAGTTATGAAAAATCCTTTGATAATTTCAGTCATCACTGTGTCTAGTTCACACGAAAACAAATCCGATCAAATACGTACCGTATAAATTGTTAAAAACATTTAACTCCAATTTCTGAATTTCCAGTTCGGAATTCACCATGGTCATAAGAGACTTTCTTGCAGGTTTTGGCATGATTGTTATGCACACAAAAAAACTAGGGCCATAGCTGAAAGTAGCCGTAGGGGCTGCAGTTTTAAGTCATTAGGGGGCGCTATACGGCTATGAAACACCACGAAAGCTCCGTAATGATACATTTTTCACCAGGTTTGAACTTTGTACCTATTTTTGTGATTTTTTTCTGCTGTGCTTTGTGATGAAGGCTGCTGGTCGTCAGGCTTGGGCCCTAATTAAAGCTGTTTGGTTGTCAGTTATGTTAAAGTTGTGTTAAGTCATGTTGGTTTTGTCGTGAATAAATTTTGGTGTGTTTGTATTTCTGATCTTAAATCTATCGATGCTTTAACAAATTTTCTTGGTTGTAACAAGAAACATTATGGCCGTGATGGAACGATGTGGATTTTAATCATCCTCTGTCAGTGATAAGAAAGCATGGATGTTTCAGTTCAACTTAAAGAACATGTTTATCCATCAGCCCCATATTAGAACATCTACACATGAAAATGGAGCTTGCAGGAAGTAGGTCACTGTATTCATACTGTGCTTGTTTTTGTCTGTACACAACCGCTGTCTCTACACATGCTGATGTTTCTTGTCCAAAGCTCAAAGCTGAACTACAGCTCAACTTGTGCTCAAGCCTCCAAACAGCTGTCTTTTCAGAAATATGACCCACTTTCTTTTGAAAAACTTGTTGTGAGGTAAACTGTCACTGCCTCGTACGTGAAGAGTTTCATAACGTCAGAGACAATATCATGTTCTGTTTCGCTCTCTGACTGGATAGCTGCTGCTTTCAGCAGCTACGCGTAAGCATTCAGTTTGTGCATCAGTTTGAATCCTTGAATGCAATCTTTCCTGTGCTCTGCAGCAAAAAGTCAGGACACAGCAATGAGCAAAACAGAAAAGGTCAGCTGCTTGTTGATTAATATGAAAGGGTTATCCTATAAAGATTCCCTCCAACACACACACACACCCACACACACACACACACACAAACGCACAGCCACCACGAACCCTACCTCTATTATTCAGCTATTCAAGGCTTTCGCTTCACTTTGAGCTTTTGTTTTTCTCCAGTACCTTTTGCATCCCCATCCATTACTCACATCTAACTCATGTATTTTTTGACCTGGGTAATGGGCCTCAGAGTTTTACTGCTGATGACGGTTCAGCTCCACTGAAGCATCTGGAGAAGCTGTTGATGGATGGGAGAGTTTTGGGCGATCAATTTGCCCGAATAAATTCTCCTCCTCCAGTTTCGGATGTAAGGAAGTGTTCTCGTCTCGTTTTGCTGAACTTCTGATCATTGGTCTCCAAAGTGGGAAATAAGCACAGTACATAGCGAAATAGCACCAGTCCTTCTGCCATCCATTTATTACCCCATTCATTACCCAAAGCTGCCCAAAGCCTCTCACCACTTGTATTTAATTACAGTCTACTTTCAGCCTTTGTAAGCCCGGTAAATGTGTTCCATCTTGAACAAATTGAATAATACAAATTCCCTGGTTCCTGGTGACAAAGTTGGGCAAAGAAATTTAGCAGGCTGGATGAGGAAGTCGACTGAAATGTCTGGTGTTGAATGCAAAGTACTCTCTCATGAAAACAGCACAACAAAAGTGCTTGTAGCAAAGCCAGGTGTCTGATTATCCACTGATGCAATATTTGAGAGAGAATTGTACTAATCTATATCATCCTGAAACCCCTGATGATACATTTTTGCATAATTTTATGTAGAAGAGAGGTGAATACACAAATGTACGGAAGACAAAAATGGCCATGGATTTTTTTAAAAATTATTTTATGCATTGTTATCTTTTGAGAAGAACTTATTACCTTGTTATTTCAATATAACAATGATTGTTTTCTTGTGATAACAAATTAATTAGGGCCCAAGCTTGCCAACTGCAGGAGCAGCGAAGGCCCTCTTGAAACCCTTGTGATAATTATTTTTAAAAATTTGTTTCTTTATCCCTCTTTAACCCCAAATTGCATGCCTTCAGTGTGCACAAAAACTCACCAAACTTTGCACAAAATTTAGACAAAGCCAAAAATGCATGAATCCAGTGTTTTCGCGCCGACATGTGCGCCACAGCGCCCCCTAGTGAGTTAAAAATGCAGCTCGTCAGGCTACTCTCAGCTACGAGCCTGATTTTTTGTATGCATGTCTATCATGCCAAGACCTACAAAAAACCATAGGAAAATCAAGACAAACACATTATCACGACAAAATGATCTTTATCTGGAGATAACGAGATAATAAGTCATTATTATGAGATAACAGTGCATAAGAAGAAGAACAAAACATTTCCACATCCGTCCTCATTTTCTGTACAAATGTAATAATTTGCCATCATATTTATCCCTTGGAGCCTTGACTCTTCAGTCAGAGGGTAATGAGTATCATTTCAACAAAAAGAGTCAGCAGAGCAAATGTTATCACAGCTCCCTGCTGTATGATCCATCTCCACTTACATCTCTGCCATAAAGAAGGCGAGTGCAGCATCTAACAGCAGGAGAGTTCTGCTGTTAGAGGACTGTGCTTAAAGCTTTGTGTTCAGCAACAACAAGAGCATATGGCCGATGAAAACAGAGAGGATGTGAATCACTTCAAGATACAGCTTCTTTCACACATGCACCGCCCCCCCCCCCCCAGCCATTCAGATGAACTTTACTGTAAAGCAGGTGCTGATGTTGATACTAACAATTACTGATCACATTTGTAAGACTGGGAGTTACTTTACCTGCCTTAGGCCTTCCTTGCTGTTCTGCATGATCCTCAGGGCGTAGTTGGACCGCTGGCCTTTGCTGTTGAATTCAATGTGTCCTGTAAGACCCTCCAGTTCTACCTGTCCAATAAAGAGAAAGCAGCAAGTTAAAAAGCCTCATCAGGAAACTTTCTGCTTTCCTCTCAGCTGCACACATCATCAATCTGACTGCAGGACACATTAGCACTACTGGCTCTGTGTGAGCCTTTTGAAATTTAAAAACACAGAAAACAAAAGGACGAAGCTGTTATGTCTTCAGTTTACAGCAAAACAGAAACCATCAAACATCTTTCTCAGAGAGAAAAGATAAACAGTCATATCAAGCAGATGACAGATTGAAGCAGTTTGAAAGCACATCACTTAGAAACATTTTGTTCCTGATAGAATCAAACACCTAATCCACTGACAGCTCATACGTATTTCTTCTTTTCTTTTGTTGTACTGTATAGGAAAGTGGACAGGTGATGTTTATTTAAAGAATGTGAAAGTACACAGCACACAAAGCAACAGACTTAGCTAGCATTAGCTTATTGATTTCTTGTACTTATTTACTTATTGGTCATGTTAGAGGAACAGAAACCTGATTGATAAACAATATGATATTTTAATATATATTATATAGTTTTAGGGCTTGAGCCTGAGATTCGGGGGGGGCAGCCACCAGAGGGGGCAGTTTTTGTGATGACCTCAGTTTGAGCCGAGCGAGATGACGTCCATTTTTTTTTTTTTACAGTCTATGATTGAACCCAGCACCCAGTAATTATAGTTATTGTATAAAACTATTTATTGTTAAGCTTTGGCAACAATGCTTTTCCATTCATGCTAATAAAGCTTTCTTGAATGAATGAATGAATGAATGAATGAATGAACGTCAACACATTTTAGTTTCTTTCTAAAAGTCACGTGTGAATACCAAAATTGTTTTAACTTATGGATGGCTGCTAACACTTGCCACATGTTTATTGTGAAGAAAATTTCAAGTTCTCTTTTAACATTGGTTTCAGTATCCAACTATGGGGAAACGTCCTCATGCTGTCCCCTGGAGGTATTTTCACATTGCCCGCTCTTAATTGGCACACAGTCATGTCATCTGCTCTCCAGAGGAAGGACTCTCTCCTGCTATAAAAGGCTGATGTAATGTCCTCTCTTCTGTCTTCAAGCTTGTCTTACTCCTGGATGAACCTCCCAGAGGGAAGTGCTGTTTACAGAGTGAGCTAACCCCACTGTTACCAAACACAACCCAAGCACTACAATAGCCAACTGACTTGTTAGTAAGGAATGAGACCAGTGGATGACACCAGTACATGTACCAGCTAGCGGCAATACTGACTACTTACTGCTTCTTGAATTTATTTGACAGTGCTTGGTTAATAACAAGGCCTAATTCTTCCCTATGGACCTGGGCAGAGCAGTGTGCAAGACAGCTGGCCTGCAACAGTGGTGTATCTATGTGGAACTGATATAAGGTAATAAAGACTTCAACTGGAGGTAAAACTATAGTTTTTATACCCTTTGTAAACAGTAAGAGAGATACTGGAGTTGATTTTTTGGTGGTGGTGGTGGTGGTTTGGGATGGTGGGGGTAATAATACAGGTGGATGCATGAGACACTTTCCAGGCCTCAGTGCATGTTTTTTTTAACATGCCCTGATAAAGGCTTGTTTTCTCCACTGTCAAAGTGTATTTAGCTGCCATTCCGAGTGGTCAGTAAAGGCTTAGGGGACAAAACAGCAGGTCAACATTCTCTCATTTACCCGTTTAATAAAAGAACCTGAAACCTGACTGCCCCATGGCTTTCTCTGAGGTGATGTGCTTTCTCACACACTTTTTCAGTCATTGCAACTGGTAGTAGAGTCCCTCCTCTGGGGAACCAATGTTATGTCTACTGCACAATCAAATACCGCTATAACAGATATCTCTCGTGTTGGATAGCCAAAGTAAAAATCATTTAGTTTCTTTCTAATTTCAACCAGCAATAGTTTCAGAAAACAGAATTCATCATCATCTTTTTTATTTCAGTCAAGTCTGCACAGATTTTCATCTCTGATCTATTTGATTTTTCAGAATGTTCAAGAGCCCAGACATTTTAACTTTAAGCATATTTAAAACAGAACCATGTGTCCTCAAAGCTAAGCTAAGCTAATGACTGCTGTAAGAGCTCTGTCTAATCTGTAAAGACATGAGAGCAGCAGTTATGCTTCCAATCCACTTTAAGAGAGGGGATGTACGGGGATATCCCAAAATGTTGCATCATTATAAGGAAAGCACTGTTCAGTCCTGTCATCTAGTTGGATCCTATCCTGAAGAGGCAGTCTTACCATCCTCAGGTAGTTCATGAGGCTGGTGCCGTGCTCCCAGATCTTGGAGGACTTGCAGGAGAGCTGAGTGGCACCAACATTCTGGCTTCGGTTCAACTCCTGGACAGCTGCCACAACCGCGTATACCGCATCAAAGAGCAGAGCTGAGGAGAGCTGCACAGGGAGAGAGAGGGAAGACAGTGAATACATTATACAGCTGTACGGACTTAAACACACACACACACACACACACACACACACACACACACACTGAAAATGTAATATGTCAGTGGTAGGTTGTCAGTAAAGGGTTAACTTATCCCTGAAGTAGCAGAGAGATTATTCCATTAGATCATTAGAGAGACTCCGATCTGCTGACAGCAATGACACCCCCCCCCCCCCCCCCGCCCCCCCCCCCCCCCCCACACACACACACACCCCAACCCCTTCCTTCAGTTTCTCAGAGAGACCCTGTCCATCCCTCAGGTGACCCAGTCCTTCCTTCAGAGAGACCCAGTCCTTCCTTCAGAGAGACCCAGTCCTTCCTTCAGAGAGACCCTGTCCTTCCTTTAGAGACCCAGTCCTTCCTTCAGAGAGACCCAGTCCTTCCTTCAGAGAGACCCAGTCCTTCCTTCAGAGAGACCCTGTCCTTCCTTCAGAGAGACCCAGTCCTTCCTTCAGAGAGACCCTGTCCTTCCTTCAGACAGACCCAGTCCTTCCTTCAGAGAGACCCTGTCCTTCCTTCAGAGAGACCCTGTCCTTCCTTCAGAGAGACCCTGTCCTTCCTTCAGAGAGACCCTGTCCTTCCTTCAGAGAGACCCAGTCCTTCCTTCAGGGAGACCCTGTCCTTCCTTCAGAGAGACCCTGTCCTTCCTTCAGAGAGACCCCGTCCTTCCTTCAGGGAGACCCTGTCCTTCCTTCAGAGAGACCCAGTCCTTCCTTCAGACAGACCCCGTCCTTCCTTCAGAGAGACCCAGTCCTTCCTTCTCTCATGCCCAGTGTAGCTGGCAGACCCCGACCATTCCAGTTGCTGCCCACCTCTCTCAGAGAGAAAACAGGGAGAAAGGAAGCTTTCCCTCTTATCCCTCCACTACAGACAGGCTCATTGTGTCTGACTCTGAACCCTGCTCTGTACATTTGATTAAAATTTTCATGATGTCAGAGGCACAAGGAGGAGGAAAGTGTGGGGTTCTCTGTTGTACACCTGAGAGATTTGGTCCTAATGTTTGGTGAACATATTTCAAGTAAGACTGAACGATATTGTGATGATAGGAAAGTTTGGAGGGCAAAGAGAACCACTTAAGGCCATTAAACTGCAGGACTGTAACGTCTTACAACCTTAATTGGAAACCTTAGTTGCTAGATTGCTTAGTGAGAGCAATATGGTGTGGAGACATTACAAGTACAAGCCGATGTTTAGTTTTCACTCGGAGGAAAAACATTTTAGATGGGGAAAAAAAAAAGTCACAGTGCTGAGTACTCATTAAAAGTGAAAGGCAAAATGCTTCAACAGTCATTCTGAGTAATTCACCTCCGGGCAGATTATATCTACAGCATGAAACTTGTATTGTCATGACATTTACATTCCCTTTTTTTGAAGTCTGTCCTCTTGGCTTTCTTATTAATTGCTTACTGTTTTTTTTATATCAAGAGTTGTTAATATGAGACACAGAGGTCCAGATTTTTACTGCTTTACTGTATTGACCTGAATATAGGATTAACCTGATTGTAAGACGACCCCCCCCCCCCCCCTTTCAAGACTAAGGTTCAGAGAAAGACTCTGATTACCAAAATTTACTTTGTTTAAAGAAACTATTTTTTTAAATTAAAATTCTGAGAAAAGTCATTGAAATAACAGAGACTGCACTTTCATTTGTGGCTGTATATACAATCACCAAGATCTGTATTTCAAACTAATACTGATGAGAGCTCACTCCATAACTCCATACTTTTTGGCTGCCTGCCTGGTTGTTTAACATCTCTATTTATATTTTTTTTCAGGGCTGTAAAACCAAATTAAAGTTATTTATGTCTTTTAATGGGTCATTAGGTAATGCAGATGTGTTTATAACAATTTTGAAGAGTTGGCTGTGGTGATGGGCCCCCTGAGATATTTTTTCAGGGGGCCCAGAATTCTTGTTGATGTCCCTGACCCTGATTATAAGACAATCCTACTTTTTCACATTATTTTCATGAAAAAGACCTTGTCTTATATTTGGGTCAATACAGTATGTTACACACTTGTATTGAACAGGTCATTAAGTCATTAAGGGTGTATTCACACCGGGCTCGTTTGGGGCAGTTGTTCCAAAACAAACATAAAGCTGGTTCATTTGAGCATATGTGAACACAGCAATCACACTCAGATGCAGGACAAAACAAGCGGGTTGAGATCGCCAAAATAGGATGGTCTTGGCTCGCTTCCATTTGAACCCTGTTGAGGTTCCTTTATGGTGAGAACTCAATCACCTCAGCAACCAACACAACTGACTCATAACTGTGGTTCACACTGTAGTAGTCAGGGGGTAGTAATGAGATCGGTTGCCAACAGTTCAGACAAAACAACAGAAGAAGAAGAAGGAGTAGCAGAATTAGCAACAGCAGAAGAAGAAGAGAAGGTGATATAGCGCTGATTATTGTATTGATCAAAAGACGATCCTGGTTATAACATGACCCCTTTTTTCAAGAGAAATTTTGGAAAGGCTCCTGGATGACAAGATCTTGTTGTGTCATGAAGAACGTTTGCGCATTCACAACTCCCTTCTGCTCTCTGTATCGCACACAGTAGAGTTCCGCCCTGATTTCTGACCAGTGACAGAAGAATTTGATCACACGTGGCATTTGTTTACAAATGTGGACCGCAAGAGACTTTTGCCCTGTGGACACAAACAAACCAAGTGACAACTGCAACAATTGTATTATTTCGGCTCTGAATTGGAACAAAGCAAACGAGCCACAGGTGTGAATACACGCTAAAATTGTTCTTTTGTGTTTAAGTAAGTAGGTAAGTAAATTTTATCTAACGCAGCACCCATCACAGAACAGAATCATGAGGTGCTTCACAGGAAACATATCAAAATAACATCGTTAAAGCATAAAACAATAGAATAGAACAGTAAAAGTAAAAAACAGTAAAAGAAACAAAACAATAGCAAAGTTGAAGTCAATAAATGTATCTCAAGCCTTTCAGTATTTGGAGCTGTTTCTTGAACATAAATATCACCACATGTTGTGTATCTGCTGATATTTTGATCACATAAGAAAATGACAACCTCATTGTGTGTGTGTGAGAGAGAAAGAGAGAGAGAAAGAGATTAATTTACTTGATGCTATAGTTGGAAAACACATACTCTGGCACCACTGCTAGGTATTTAAAGGCAATAACTTTATCCATTTTTATTGTCTCCTGTGAAATCTCCTCCTCATACCCCTCTAATAAGCAGCTGCTTGATTTCTCCCAGATGAACTTTTAATGTCTACAAAGGTCATTTGAATGCGTCTTTTCCTTTGGATGAGCCCAATGGTGAAATTTCCTCTGGACCTAATGACTGTTAATGAAAAGACAGCATATTATCTGTTTATGTCGAAATGAGTTAATCACTGTCTTGCTCTGCCTTCATCAGCCTTTATTCTCTCTGCTTATGAGCTTATCAATCACTGTTCTAATTGCTGCAGGCTCAGAAGCATCTTAGTGACCTGCTGTGCACGGAACACAACTCTTTTTATTCTCTGTTCAAACTATTCCTAACCCATTTCACCACTCAGCTGGTGTGAAGCAGATGAGGGTGAGTGCTGAAGTGGGAACAAGTGAGCGTATCTCAGTTATTTAATTTGTTGTGACTTCAAACAGAGAGGGATTTGTTCTTTTATGACTTGCTTCAATTTATGGTTACTAATGGAGGACTTGGGAAAATAAAGAAACTGCACCCAGATGTGTTTTTCTTATTGGATTTTTGAATTTACTACGCCATTATTTCAAAAACACAGTGATGAAGTAACATGAAGCTTAAATCCTCTTAATTACTTACAAGAAGTTAGCCCAAAATATATGGATTTGGCATTCATAACCACATTTAATGTTTCTACACTTTTAAGTTAAATACAAATTAACCATAGACTGTATAATTAATGTAGTAATGTAATATAGTCTCTATGACGTCAACCGTCTCTTTCTGAAACAGATTTTTTTTTTAAAGTTATTTTCATCCTTCACTTTAATGTGAGAGTGCAGGGCAGTGGATAGTGCAGTAAACAGGGTGAGAGTTGGGAGTGACATGCAGGAAAGTCGCCACAGGCTGGACTTGAACCAAGGCCGCCCTCTTAAGGGCTTTCGCCATATGGAGAACAACCTAAACCACAAGGCCATTTGTGCTCCTCCGAAATGAATTTTTGAAGCAAATCTGCTGGTGCAGCCATATTGCAAAGGAGGCAGGTTTTTAGTCCCTACACTAGCAGCTATAGGTCTACAGCTATAGTCACGTGAGCTGAGCTGTGCCTCTGATTGATATCACCTGTAAGTATATTTAAAATATTTCATTTTTTGTTGTATTTAGTAACTCAGTATACTGTAGACATCAGTGGTTTTTCCTATTTTTAAAAAAAAAAATCATTTCAAGTGTCTTTTTTTCCATTGTAAACTGTTAAAATCATATCCATTATAACTTTTTGGTGCAATAACAGATTTTTATAAGATTATCTGGTGACACCAATTGACACTTCTCAGTTTTACCAACTAACCATGTCTTTCACCCAGTGGTGATTGCTCTAAGACTGCAAGGGAAGCTCAGATTCCCCTCAAATGTCCCCATAAAAAGTGGTGATATGTCCTGCTGTGTGTACATTTCATTGCCTAAATATGCGCTAGAATACCTTCATCTTTTGTTCTGAATCAGCTACTTATCACAGGTAACTGGTGCCACTTCCTTCTCATTCATCCCCGCAGCGTCTCAGCGCTTTAACACAGTCGGACGCTGAGCGTCTTCAGACTTCAACAGTGTAGGGTAGAGTGGGTTGTTCCACTGTGGAAACTGGACGGTCATTGGATAAACGCTGGGCTTTGTCCCGCCCATCGGACGCTCAGCGTCTCTGGGGGTCTATGAGGCAGTGGGCTGGCCTGGACGCTCAGCTTCTGCATGATGATTGGATGATCTTTCTGAGGCTGAATCCCTTTTTGATTGACAGTGAAATGAGCCAATCAGCGACCTTGAAGTAAGACTCTCTACCAGAGACTTTCTAACTTCTACATTCAGTTGTTCTGGACTGATCTGGAGGCTTTACCGATCCCCAGCGAGTTTACCTTTCTTAAAAACGACGAGCGTTGTGTTGTGTCTATTAGAATTTACATTTAAATAAATAAACAAATTAATGATGTAGGCCAGAAAAAAAATTGAGCTTCCCCTCCTTGACTGACCAGCAGCCGCCACTGCTTTCACCCAAATACAAACCTTCACCAACTAGCAGTCATTTACTTCATGTGTGAGCTGCAGCTTGCTTGCTTGAGGCTATTTTGATTTGCTAAACTAAAGACAACAAAAAAGTTAAAAGCTCTATAAGTTTTGCTGAGAACACTGGGTAATTTAAAGAGGCATTCTCTCCAGCTTTACATTTCCTCCAAAGCAAATTTAGCAAGGTAGAGGCTGTTACAAATGGAATAAAGAGGGTGCCAAACTGTGCTAACGAGCTGTCTGGGAGACAGCAACTGCCTTAAGCACTAACAGCAATTACAACAGTAAATAAATGTCAGCTCTGTGTGTTTCCACTTAGAGGCATTGTTTTGTGTTTTCAGTGTTTTAGTTGGTCAGTTTAGGAGTTTAGGATACACTCGAAGAGTACTGCCTTGGAAGGCTCCGTTTGGACTTGGGAATACATAAAGACGGATCACATTGCTAACCTTGGACCTCACTGTGTGTAGGATTATGTGCGTGTGTGTGTTTGTGTGTACGTACTGGGGTGCCAGCAAAGGGTGCATGGTCACAGTTCTCTTGCCAGGAGCGGTTGAGGCTTAGCACAAAATCCTGGAAGAAGGGATGAGTTTTGTTGAAGACTGAAAAACCGACTATATTGACTCGATGGTCTGCCACATCGTCCAGCCGGAGTAAAGAAAATTCCTGCAAGGAGAAAAAAGAGGGAGAGAGACAGGCAGGGAGAAAAAGATTATAGGCTGCTGACCTACATGGGAGCTGCCACAAACAATTTCATGCTTTATATGAAGTAACAGAGAATGTATTGAATTACTGTCAAGGTAAAAAGGGCAGATGTTAATCAGTCATGTTTACAGCTGATTCCATCCATCTCATTTAGTTTTCATTAACTCCAACCATACAGTGTGATTGACAAGAGAGGGTTGTTCATTCCCATTACTTAGCTACGCATCACTGCTCAAAAACATGCATATTACACTGGCTGCAATCGTCTCTAAGGCACTGCATGGACAGTGGGTGAAATGCAAAGGGCCAAGATCAGAAAGAGCACCCCACAGCTCTTTACTGCAGCTTCCTTTGGCCTCTACCGAACTGGAAGAACTCCTGGACCCGCCATGCTATGCGAGGTGTGTCATAAAGCTCTGAAAGCTGCTCAGAGGTCACAGGATTGAGTGGGTGGAAGTGATGACCGAATGATACTGAGAGCAGCCTTCAGGAAAGTCTTTTCACTTATAGATACAGCTCTGTATCAATTATCCCTCCATTATTGGACAATGCAGGCTTCTCTAACACATCTAGAGAGGTTAATAATACTGAGAAGACAGACATTAATACAGTCACCAAGAGGGGACCCAGAACAGATTGTAAACATACGTTGGTTTCTAAACTGTCATTATGAAATGAGCTGGAATAAAAAAAGTGTCTGACATTAGTTTCAAATAGAAAACTTTTACTTATTACTTATTGAAAAGAGAATTTTCACTAGCACAACATCTGATCAGCATAAGAAATCCCAAACAGAGATGCACATTAACAATGTACAGACTCACTGACCATCAACTACAGGTTGAAAAAGGTTGCTACAAGAAAGAATGGACGCCCAGAGAAATGAGGATATGTAATCACTGTTCTTCAGGGGAAACAGAAAGTGAGCTCCATTTCCTCCTCTCCTTTCCTCTGTACCAAACTGTGAGAGAGGCTTTCCCACAGCAGGTCACAGCAGCAGGCTCAACACATCAGAAAGAAAAACGAGCTGAACTGCTCAAACTCTGTTTAGGAGAAGATCCAAAATGTACACATTTAGCAGCACATGATGTAACACACCGCCATGAGATTAGAGAAAAACATGGATGTTGTAGATAGATAGATAAATAGACAGATTTACTGGAGTTCAGAAATACTTTATTAATCCTCAGGGAAAATTTGGTATTACCGTTGCTTTTCACATAGTACAACAGCTGGGAGTGAGATGGAATAGGGAAATAAAATAAGCAATAAGTACTAGAAACAAGCATTAAGCACTACACCAGATTACAGAGAAACTATTTACATTATGATTAAGGCAAGAAGAACTATGTTAAACAGATATTATACTCTATATTATACATTGAAAACAGATATTGCAAAGTGTAATCCAATGTCTGATTTAAAGGGACGAGTTATGAAGTCTGATGGTCACAGGCAGGAATGATGTCCTGTGTCTTTCTGTGGTGCTTTTTTTTGGAGGGGGGGTGTCCTGTGTCGCTCCTGTGTCCAACCAGTACACTGTGGAGTGGATGTCAGACATTGTCCAAGATGCTTTGCAGCTTTGACAGCATCCTCCTCTCTGACACCACCATCAGAGAGTCGAGCTCCACCCTGATAATATCACTGGCCTTGCGGATGAGTTTGTTGAGTCTATTAGCGTCCGACACTCTCAGCCTGCTGCTCCAGCACGCCACTGCAAACAGGATGGTCTTGGCCACCACAGACTCATAAAACATCCTCAGCATCAGACCCTTCTTATAAATTGCATCAGAGTTTTTACTCCAATCCAGTTTATTGTCCAAGTACATCCCAAGTTTTTGTAATTGTCCACTCTGTCCACATCGACGCCCTGAATGGAGGCAGGGTCAGCGACATCGTTTGTTTCTCTGTCTTGTGTTTCCCTCCACTGTGACTGCCCTCATTGTCTTCACCTGTGTCATTAGTCTCACCTGTGTTTGTTTACCTCTAGCTTTTAGTGTTTCTCTTCTGTGTCACTTCATCTTGTCCTCTGGACGTGTCATATGTTGATCCTTGTCTTCTGTATTTCCTGATCTCTTTGTGTAAATTTTTTGAGAGATTTGGATTGTAAAAGAGTTTTGGATTCTTGAGTTTGGTTAAACTAGGACATGCACTTACTCCAATAGTGGGGGATGCAAGGGTGAAATTTAAGGGCTTTGGGGTCATCCCATGAGACAGATCAAAAACATGAAATGGAAAAAAAAAACAAGATAAGTTAGACAAAAATCTGAGGCAAATTGAAACCCTCCAGCTTCTTAAACGGGAAAATAAAAGTATTTATTATTTGCTTCCTTTGCTCAAGGGACATAAAAGTCTCCCTTGCCAGGAGAACGGCAGATAGGGGAACAGGAGGTGTTAAAGATATAGATGAGCTGGAAGGAGATGAAGCTGGGGCGTGACAGGGATGGACGTCTTATGAAGGTTAATAGAGGTGTCAGAAAACAGAACCCCCTCAGGTGGCTGCCTTCACCTGGCAGCCCGCTGTGGCATCTTGTTTGTGACTGCCAGACTAAACCCAGTTTTACCTGTCTGCACGCCTGTCACCAAGACCAGAGACCCCAAAGACGAGATGGGGTGACGGGTGGAAAAAGGAAGTCTGAGATTGAAAATAAAAAGGTGTGGCATGGATGGAAGGAGATGGAAAGAGACATTCGGTTGTTATAAGGCCAGCTGTCAGAGCAGGGGGTGAAGAGAGTAAATACAGGAGCTAAGTGCACATGCAAAAATGCTCAACAGGTTTGTAGAAATATTTGAAATGGATCAAGTTTCAAAAAAAACAACAAAAAAAAAAAACCATGAAAGCTGTAAATTGCCACACTTTCTAAGGAACCCTTGCCAGGAAGAAGCCAGTGTGCCATGTGGTACCAGCACTACAGACTTGGTCAAAATCCATGTACAAAAAATAAAGGTATAATAACGTCCTTTTCCATCTTTTAAAGGAAAATGGATGAGAGGGAATTCGGCAAATGAGATAATATATGCTCAGACAAAAAGAGTGAATAGGTCAAAAATGAAACAACTGATAAGCAGGTAGGTGAAAAAAACCCTCTCAGACCAGGAAGAGACGGAGCATGAGTCATTCCATTGTGAAAACATCAGTGGGAGACTGCACTGACACGGACTTGGAGAGCAGCAGGGCAGGAGGAAGCAGTGGGCTCCGACTATGAATTTGGAGGCCTTTTTATCCCTCATTTACCAGCTGGAAATCCAAGAAATTTACCAGAGTAACAAGCAACTCTGGTGGACTCTGCTCACTGAAAAATTCTAGGTAAGTATGTAGAAAGCCAACATGAACTGAGTTAAGGAAGTTAAGGAAGAAAAAAGATGGAAGGAAAGATGTGTGAATCTGTGCCCTCAGCAGGACACTTCAGCTGTTTTTTTTATTTCCTTTTAAGAAATAATTTATTGAATCCTTGGGGAAATTCAATCTTTTTCTGTTTTTGCTGCACACATAGGCTGAATTTCTCGCACGTAGGAAAACGGAATCACATGGACATGCATTGTTAGGAATGTCAGAGAGTGAGGGAGAGGCACATGTAGCAGCTTTCTGGGCTCTTAAGACTGGTTTACACATCCACATCAAATTGATGCAAAAGCCTTGGCATTGTATTTCTTTCATGTGACTTTTTTTTTTCAGGATTGTTTACATCGACTGTACATTCCACCCTGCTGTTTTCTTACGTGTAGTAATTGCTGTATGATGAACAGCAACATGTATCAGCATCACTTTGATATAATATGAAACAACCTACTGGGAGCACCCAAGTAGTCCAAACTGCAGCCCCAACTCCACCTTACAAAATCTCCCACTGAGGCTTCTGCATGACTCTGAGACTGAGGGAGCAATGCCGTTCAACGTTAGATGGGATGATTTTGGGGATGAATGGAGCTTTTTCCGTCTAGTTTTTACTCCATGTGCGTAATTGTTTGTGTAGACTGATGCTTGTATTGTGTGGTGACTACTTCGAACAGTGTCCCAAGTCTTATTTGTACAATATGTGCATATGTTGACGATATGCCGCTTTACAACTGAGGTCGTAATGTTTTCCTTTTTTTGTTAGTTTGTTAATATAAGTGTGATTATATAATGTTTTAGAGTGGTACTGTGGTGTGTGTGTGTGTGTGTGTGTGTGTGTGTGTGTGTGTGTGTGTGTGTGTGTAAGTGAATGCAAGGTGTGAGTGCTTTCAGGTACTTAACCTAACAGTGATTGGTGGTTTGCTGTCCAGCGCTCTGTGGCTGATTGGCTGCGTCGGAGGCTGGGGTGCTACTAAAAGACGATTGGGACGTCAGCACATCACAGGGAGACTCCCATCTCATCCATCTCCATGCCGGCCACGCCAAGTGCCCCTTTGTTTCAAGATCTGTGTTAATTTTGGTTATTTTTAGGTTATTCTTTTTGGTTAATGTAGGGGTGTTATCTCAGTTTGATTAATCCAACTCTTGAGTAGTTTTGGATAATTTAAATGATAAATTGATTCCTTTGTTTCACTTGGATCACTTTCTTTTCATTATTTACACTATTGTAGAGTTAATTCAGCTGTAGCCTAAGTTCACCCCGAGGTATTTTCAGGTTGGCTTCGGTTGTTGTAAATTTTAGGGGTTTGTTTCATGTAAATAAATCACTGAATTATTTTCACTGAAGCCTTTTGTTTGTCCGTGGCTGCTTGGGACTTGGGGGAGGGATGGGTTTTATCATGTTGTGTCCTGGCTACCCCTAGATGAGGAAAAACAGTAGTAACCTTTTTAGTTCAGAGTACCATGCTGTGTTTGTACTGTATGTGTGTGAGTGTGTGTGTGTCGCGCACCGTGTCATATGGCTCATTATTCTGCTATATTAGAATAGCACACTGAGTGCTCATTTCACTGTGTGCGCATGATTTGAGGCTTGTATTGTGTGCTAACCTTTATAAAATAATGTGCTGTGCCTTGTTTGTGTTGTACAGTGTGTGTGTGCGAGCAGCTGAATATTCTTCTGTTCTTCTTTCAGTCTGTCTGGTGATGAGGAGCAGACTTCTACAGGTGGTTTGTGCACTCAGAGGGAGAGGCTGTGGGGATGCTGGAGGTTCTGCTGATACTGTCAGAGACCTTTTTAATTCATTTTTTAACTAAATAAGAAACAAAGGCTCATAAATGCTAATGTACTTATGTTCAAATTTAAGTAAGTTCATCCTATAAAATAAGTTTCCAGTGATTGATTGCAGTGTTTCTTTTGTTCCTTTACTAAACCTCTAAAGCCCAAGGCAGGCATTCTGAGGCTGAAGGGTTAACAGGGTCACACTTTACACTGAAACACCAGCGCCGTCTGCAGCTGTGTTATTAAATGTGTCTTCTTTATCCAACCTCAGTGAACCAGGTTTGAGCAGCAATAATCAATATTAACTGCTGATATTCTAAATCCAGTTTTTACTTTGAGTGTTTGATGAAAAAGTTGGTTTGGAGCCGAGGTTCTGACCAAATATGGACTCACTATGGAGAGGAAATAATAAGTGAACCTATAAATAATGATGAACAGAAACAGATTTAAAGTTCAATGTTAAACTACGGTATATTATCAAACTATGAATCAGTCTGATTAGTAATCTGAAAATATCAAAGCATTAATATTCTGATAGATTTGGAGCAGTTCTCTGTCTGGACCTGGTTTTCTGGATCCTTTATTCTGACCCAGGTCTCAGACTCAGCTCTCTGTGAGCTCTTTTTGGTTTGGGAGGGTTTCTGCTTTATTGACACAGTTCATGTCTTTATGTTTCACAGTCTGATCAGTGTCGGTGGATAATGCAGTCATAAGCACGGAGTGACTGTGTGTTTAAAACGTCTGTCCACTGACTGTCCACTTGTTGATGTTTTCCATCCACTCACTGATTTCTCACAAACTCAGGAGTCATTTACCATCCATCAAACTGGTGTTATTTTGGTGAAAAAAAATGTGATTTTTGATGGTTAACAGCATCACGTTGCTCGACTAGCCATTGAAATGTCCTCATCAGGTTTTCCAGCTTATTCCTGTCTTTCAACAGTCAAATCTCTTCTGTCTGCATGACATGCGCTCAATTTAAAGAAAAACAAACTGTACCAGTAAACCTGATAAAAAATGGGTGAGAATGTACGGTTTGAAAGTGAAGGAAGTGCCCGAAGAAAATGTTATGCTTCACTTGGTCTTGACTGAGGCAAAAGAGCTTCAGAAGAAATCTTGTTAATGACTAGAATAATGGCCTAATGGTCTTGTTAGAGAACAGACTGTTCTTTTTTTAACTTACTGAATTAAAGTAAAACATACTACAAAGACAGTGATAGCCTAGCCCTCGTGGTTGTGCATTTCATGTCAGAAATTAGATAATTAGAGGAAGAAGCAGAGAATAAAAGACGAGCTATAAAAGGATTACATGTTCCTCGGGAAAGCAAAGCATGAAGAACACTAAATCCTCGTTCTAACTTGAACTATCTATTTGATCACATCAGGAGGAAAATCTAATTTGTCAAAATCCTTTCTTCTTCATTATAAACCTGAAGCAAAGTTTAAGGCCATGATAGTATTGATTCCTCTGCATTGCATAAATCTCATTGGCTTTTTAAGAGTCTTCTTGTATCTTTAGCTGTCCCCTGTGGCGCCTCAAAAGCCTTTAGGGACTGGCCGTATAATTACCGGCTAAGTGTGCTTTAATAGATCATTAGAGGCAGAGCTGTGCAAACGAGCTCATCATTAAGCATGCCGCTCAAGAGTGCCTGCATGTTTGCATGGGCACACACACACGAGCACCAGCACAAACTATGTAGAAGAAAACTAATGGGTTGTATTTGTTTGGTTTCGGGGTTGAGACACAGTCACAAAATCTGTCAAATTCAAACACTCACAAATTCATGCTCACACGGCTGGACACCAGCAAGCCAAATCCTCTGCACATGAGCAATTATGCTCGCATACTAAATATGTGGTGTGAAGTGGACAGAGTCAGAAGAGGTAAGAGTCCAAGAAATGATGGAGGAAAAAAAAAGAAGAAGCTAAGTTGGAGGGCTGAAGAAATAGCCATCCAAATGTCATCCAAGCAGGTGGTGAAAAGGGTGGTTGAGGACCGTAATGATGAAAACTGGACAGACAGAAGGACGGACAGAGGGAAGGAGTGAGGAAGCTTGAGGTTGAATCACCGGGGAGAAAAGAAGGTGAAGGATTAGTTGGTGGAACTGAGGAGTCAAAGAGCAGTGAGGGAGAAAGAGAGAGCGACAGAGCAAAGACAAGAAGGGAAGGACGAGTCGAAGAGTGACAGCCTGGCCAACGGCCCCCTGACACCAACTGTCACCTGGAGATTTATCAGCAGCCAGGACTCAAGTCAACCATCCAAAAACTGTTATTTCACCTCCTCAATCTCCTTTCTCTTCTCTCTGAGAACATCTGAGTCTGAAATCTTTCTCTTCTTATTAGTTCTTTGTTCCAGCCTCTGTTTATATTCTCCTAACATTATTTATAATTTGTATGGATGTCCATGTTACCCCTCTTGCTTTAGACACAACGGACCTTTCACACGTGTGCTTTCACCAACAAATTAAATGCGTGACCGTTCGGTGTTTTCTCTGATGTAGTCAGTTTGAGCTGTGAATAATAAGGTCCCAGGAGGGCTGATAGTATAGAAAACCATGAACCCCTCCAACCCTTCAAGCCCCTACACAGCCCTTACCAATCTACACACACACACACACACATACACACACACTTCTTTGCAGTGAAATAAGCTCTTTAAATCCGCCATTCAACACAGGATATCCAAAATGAGGCTAAAATCTCTTTGTACCTCAGCCTCTTCCAGCTTTCTTTTTGTCGACTGATCTCGTCTCCCTAAATAGGACAGAAACGCAGAGATTATAGTGATTCTCTAGATTACATCTCTGCTGCATATGTGCAAGATCTTTTTACTGACTCCTTACGTCAAACACTCTTCTTTCACATAAAGACTTACCCGAGTTTATAGGCAACAGTAAAAGTGAAAGTAGTCCTGTGATATGTATGCATGCCATGCAGGGACTGTTGGAGTGCTGCTTCTCACTGTTACTTTGGTGAACTTGAAAAGTTGTTTCATTTCAATTAGTTTGAGTCATCAGAACATTTTGTCTCTTTGCAGAACAGTGACATTGGCATTTGAATTAATGGAGTTTGCATAAGTTTCTGGTCAAAGATGGTGTAAACTCAAGAACACTCCTCTAATGTCAACTGAGTCACAATGATAACTTCTTTAACACATGACTCAGAGGAATATTTCCCACATAGATTACATAGAAATGACGGGCTGTCAACACAAGAAGAAAAACTCCAACGGAAGACTTTATGCTAAAAAGTTGAGCAGAGATATCCGGGGTTCGCAACAAGCTCTGAGCAGCAGGGTCAGTATCATTATAAGGAGCCTTTTGGAGTTCCAAACTTCCCCAAAAATAAAGTTTAGATTTTCCTCTGAGCTTCATATCCATTGTATTAAGCAGATGTTACGATGTTAGAAATGAATGCTGGTCGAGCTCCAACACTCTATAAATAAACTTCAAGCAGACAGCGTACATCCATACAGATAAATATGTCCACCCTGTCATGGACACAGTTCAAAGTAGAGTTATTACATTGTAATTACACAGGCTGACTGACAGGGTGGAGATTTTTAGCTAATGTGAACATTTAATGAGCACATGGTGGAGCTTCACTTAGCAACATGACTCAGTTAGCGAGCTGACTGTGTGCTGTTTAACAAATATATTTTACATTTCTCAAAGGTTTTTATATAAACTGATATTTCACGATGACAGAGTGGACATGTTAAGATTGACAACATCCAACTACACAAATAACATGATGAAAATGACTAAACATGAGTGTAAATACGCACTCTGCAGCTAGCCACTGTTTCAGCCTCCATTAAAGAGACAAACTGCTGCTAATAATGACACTGAAACCATCAGAGGGTTTCTTAAAGGAGCAGTGACCCCATAATGACAGGGTGGACGACAGCTTCAGGGACACAAATGTTCAATATGATTATGAAAATAGAATAAACATGATCGAAATGACTCGTTTTAACAAATAACTTGTTGTGGACAATAAAACCATGGTAATGTTTTTGAATTTAGTATCATTTAACCACTTATTACACACACTGCAGTTAGCAGAGCAGTGTCTGGGACATGACAAAAATCACAAACATCCAATGAAAAAAAAAAGATATAAAATGAAGGAAACACATTTTAAGAGACTTCTCATCGTACTGATATGTGTGCAAATGTTTGGCCACTTATAATAAGACCCCAGAGTTTCATTATTCTGAACCTAAAAGGCACTTTATACTGATATTGACCCACCACACAGATATGTCAACAGCTCATACATCCAAAAAGAAAGCTACGATTTCATTGCCATGGTCCTGCTACATGCCATGGCCATAGTTGAACACACTTCACCTAAAAGATCCATTTATTATGTCTTAAGATAAGGGCACTGATTTGACATTGATAGTTATAAGATGCTGATACCTCAAATTTTCAGTGAAGGGCAGAATGCAGTCATAAATTTCACCATGAGATGAGAGCATGTACAAAACGTCTGATACCCAGTGTTCAATCTGCTCAAATCTCACATGAAAGTCATTTTTGTATATTTTAATAAACATAAAATACTTGAGGACTCCTGACTGCTGCATATCCAGAGGCAGAAACACAAAGTGTGAGGAGCCATGCAAAGCTGCCTGCAGCTTTAATTTCATATATTGATCTTTTCAACACTGTAGTGATAGTTAATGACATCTGCCCTGTTTTCCTGGGGGGACAGGCATAACCAGCAACACCTCCAAGACCTCAGCGGAGTCTTTACTCTTTAATGAAATCCATTTTTAGTGGCACACTGATTATTCTCTAATAGCTGAAATTCTTATGCAGTGTTTTTGGCTATAAGTCATTCCATACTTGTATCAGTTGCCACATAAATTCAAGCTGAGCTCTAAAGTCTCCTGCAGCCTCTTAATTACAGTGTTCTCAGTGAGAGTGGGGCAGGTGGAGAGAAGGAGGAGAGAGAGAGCATTACCAAATGTCATGCCTGCAGACTTATTATGAACCTGGGATGTAATAGAAAAACTAGATTAATGATTTACTGAATTTTCTGTTCATTAAATCCATCACAATATTCCACCGCAGCTGGACATGGGAAGTGTAATTGCATTTCTCTCTGGCTTTTGTGGCAGAGTTTAGGTCAGAACACTTTGCTGGACTGACTGAACACAAAGAGCGCCCAAAGCTATCACTCTTGTGTACATCACTTAATGCCACCTCCATCATTCCAAGTAGCCAGATTAACTCAATGTAATATGACCACAGAATTAACATAACATATATCTTAATGCAGCGCGCTCAGGTTGATAAATTAGCTTTGTTTAAAAGCGTCTAATGGCCGAATACATCACAACAACCTGGCAGTGTTCCTGCCGTGTTGGAAACAAATGACCAATTTTATTCTATTATTCATAGAATTAGATCTGACCGGCAACAGTAAGAGCCTATTTGTGAGGAACAGACCTTATGCCTAGAATAATTCTCAGGCTGGTGGAGGCCAGAAAGACCATGAATATTGCAGACAGCGGCATATGTTTGGAATCTGAAACAGTCGATCTTTTCCAGGAAGCTTTCCGTTCAAGACCCGCACGACTTTTATGGGGAGACATGACAGCACAAAGCAAGCACACAAAGAAAATTACATTTTGAAGGAGAAAAGCTTTCAAAGTCAAAAGTGGTATTTAAATGTTCTCAGGAATTCTTAATTTCATCGAAAAGCTTTCCATTCACAGGACTGGTGACTGATGGGAAACAGAAAGCAGACACTGGAACGCTAAAGGTGCACAACTGGCTGTGGTGAGGAGGAGCTGGTTGCTGATACAGAGAGAGAGAGAGAGAGAGAGAGAGAGAGAGAGAGAGAGAGAGAGAGAGAGAGAGAGAAGAGATAATGGAGATGAGACTACATCTAAACTGCTTTTCTAAGTGAAGCTCTGAGTGTTCCTCATCGATCACTGGAGTACTGCTCATCAAGACCAAGTAACCCCTCAGCTGTGAGACAGGACAGACACAGCAGCAAGAGAATGACAGATAACGTCTGTACAGCTTCTACTCTGCTGTTATTTAACACTGCACACTATTCACTTGCCTTAATCTCTGTTTAAAGTAAAGTTGTAAACCTGTTTTTCAGCAGGCTTTTGCTCCTTGCAGGAAAATAGTTATGGTAAACAGAACAATTCACTGTAAGGAAAATCTGGGAGTCCACCCCAGTCAGCCAACAATGACTGAGCTCCACTTAAATGGTCTGTGAGGACTTTCTAAGTGATCTTGAAAAAGTCTCATTTCTGGATATCTGTCCGATTGTAATCTACAACTTAAAATGACATTATCAGCAACAATACAGGTTATTTCTAAACGCTATGTCCTAGCTTCTCAATGGGTTGCATAGGACTGTACTGATTTACAGCACATTTAAGTTTGTATGACAACAGCACACCAGCTGATGTTGAGAGAAGAGAGATCTGTGTTTTTCTCTCCTAAAAGCTATTTCTGTGATTTATTTCGTAGTGATGGTGGACACTGGAGCTGAACTACCAGGCAGAAAAAAAGAGGTCAGAGCAGAAGAAAGCTAAACAGGAGAGCAATAGCATGGGCTAAAGGCTAAAACATGAGCTAAACCGTAAGCTCAAGGCTAAAACACAAGCTAAACCACAAGCTAAAGGCTAAAACCCAAGCTAAACCATGAGCTCAAGGCTAAAACACAAGCTAAACCACAAGCTAAAGGCTAAAACCCAAGCTAAACCATGAGCTAAAGGCTAAAACACCAGCTAAAGGCTAAAACATGGACTAAACTGTCTGTGATAATGTTAATTTTAACCTAATTATAGCAGTTAGACTCTCGAGTTTGATCAGATCTCTGCAGTATGTCAGTAAAATGAAGAGTGAGGTTACGTTAGGTCTGATCAGGACATAAGAATTTGCTAACGTTACATATTAGCCTATGGATGCATCTTAGACTACCGGGCTACAAGCGGTACTTAAATAGCCGGCTACTAAACTACAGTACAAACTGACAAAGTTTGCTTGTTGTCACATTTCAAACATCAGCATAGTGTAACTGTTGATTAATACCTTACCTCGTCACATTGTATCTGGTAAAAAGTTGTCTTGAACAAAGAAAAGAAAACATCTGCAAGCAAGTGCAGCCAACAGTCTGCGCAGACCACTCATGTTGCTAGTTGTACTGTCAGCATTTGCAGTGTACACAAACCGAAGTACTGGCTGGAAGCCTTCACTTCCTTTCAATTTGGACTAATGGAAGCTCCAAAACGTTGACCAACAGTTCCACAGGGATCAGACACTGGCTGATGGCTGCTGAGGTTACCCATGCCTTGACTTTTGAGATTGTTAATATTTAGTGTGACAGAAGCAATAAGAAGCACTTAAGATGCCTTGCTCCTTGGTCAAAATATCCTGACACCATGTTTAATTTAATGTGACTAGCTGAAGCGGTTTGAGCTCCACTGACTGAGCTGAGACGGTGAATTGATGGTGACAGGAGGCCCACTGTGGTCTTTTGTGCAGGAAGCAAGAAGACTCTGCTTACACACAATCATCCCAATGTATCCTATAATGCTTCTGATTAACTAGGTTCAGTGTGTCAGTGAGCTTGCAGTATAATCTAAAGGTCATGTGGTTCAGAAAATCTTTCTTATATAATGATAAAAATAACATAAACTGATTTAAATGTTTAAATCACCTGAAGCTTAGAAAAAAACAATGGTTGTGTGCATTTCCATTAACATTTCATAAAGTTAATTGAGGTCTCACTGCACAAACTCTCTTAATTTTCTAATTAAACTATAATGAGTTGTTAAGACCTCACCTTCCTTTTTCACAGGGCAGAGAATTAATTTTTTTTAATGGAAAATACTTTGCTTCACATTCCTTCTCTAATGTGAAATGGCACAAATAATGTGATTTGCTCAGCCTGATTCAGTATTGATCTCCATGTCTACAGTTGCACTAAAAATGATTCAATCCCTATAGCAGGTTTATTAACCAAATTTACAAACCTTCAGCTGACTGCAGTTGACAGTCCAAACAAGAACGTTTTAAATAGCTTGACACAACCATTATGTGCCTGTTTACTCAGAATTCTACACAAAATGCCACTTTTAATAACTACTGCTGTCTAAAATGATTCAACCCCTTGAGTAGAATTTCTCGTAAGAGGACACACCTGCAAATCAGTTACCCTCTCAAGCACACCTGATGCAACTGATGAAGAGCTTTAGTCATATTATCAAGTTAAGTTGGGATAGAACACATAAAATATGAGTCTGTCGTAGGGGATGTTTGACAGCATGCTAGATATATGGGTGATTCAAGGGAATCATCATAAAAGTTAAGAGGAGAATATTGCCTCAACCAAACAAGTAAATTGACACAAAGTGATATGGAAGACACTGAATGATCTTAGAGATACAGTCAGAAGCCCACTTTCCAATTTTAATGTTAAAAGAGCATTGGCTACACTGCGGTGGCAAAAAGAGGAAACTATCGACTGTTGTAACCAGATTCCTGATGAGTTAGGGGATCAATAACACTTGAGTGACTGCAAACTGCTGCTACCAAGTCTTGCTGCAGGTGTTTTGCATAGTAAGACAACACTGCTGGGTCTGTATTCACAAAGCATTTTATCTTACCACTAGGAGGACTCCTTAATGACACTCACAAATTTACTGGCTAAGAGTTTTCTCTTAAAACTTTTTCACAAAGCTGCTGAGACTAAGGGCGCGGCCACACTCACCAAACGTTCCATGCCCAAGCACGGTTCAGCCCTAAAGTCCAGTTCGTTTGGACAGTGTGACTGAAGTATACTGTGCTTGAGTGCGGTTCACTTCTCCTCTTTGGCACGCTGCAGAGAGGTGTGCTTCAGCATGGTACACGAACACGAGCATGCGACCGCTCCTCTCGACAGTTAGTTTGAGCAATAACAGGGCTGTTAAAGAGCTGCATCGGACCAAAACAACTTAACACAAGCTAAAAAGTCACCAAAGTGGTAGTCATGTTCTCTGTCTCATTGTGCTGACTCTCACGCGCCATGTAAACAGACGATTCATGATGACGTAGGCGGGCCATGCGTGTGCCTAAAACCTGGTTCATGTAAGAGCAGTGTGACCACGGGCCGCACTGGCCAGCGGAGTGGTGGCACTGTGGGGGTGGGCAATTGTGCTTGAGTTCAGGATGGCCACTGGGACCACTCCCACTCTTACTAAGGAATTTAGAGAACTCTTCAGCTCAAAGAAAAGGGTGGGGATGACCCAGTTGTTATGGATGATGGAACCACTTGACTTGCTAAGCCTACAGTGATTGGCTGACAGGGAATGTGTCTTTGTGAGAACTTTCTACATAGAAATCACTCAGTTTAGAGAAAGGTGTCATGTTGGCATATTCAAATAAAAAAATGTAGGCCACTGATTAAACATTAAACCAAGAGTAATATACTGACTATCAGGTATGTATTCAGCTAATTATCAGCAGCTGTATCTGGTTAAATGATGAGCAGATCTACATATAAACAGCCTTTTAATGACTGGAATTCTGGAATAACCATGGCAGAGAAAACCACAGGAAAAAGAAAAGAATAAACCAAAGTGTTGATGTGATCAAACTGGACATGTGATTATGAGGTGGATTTCCAGCAGCAGCCACGCTGAGACTCTTTCTGAGCTGGTCTTAGTGACCTAGGAGTCCTCTTCACTACTTCTAACTCCTCACAGGTCTAGGAGCTCATTTTGGAGCTAAAATGCTTTGTGAAAAACTTTTAGACAAGAAATTTAGGAGTCCTAAATTAGGACTGACACACCCATTATTTTTGAGAGTTTCTCCTAAAGCAGCAAGTTAGGAGCTACTTTTAGCTTTAAGATGTTTTGTGAATACAGACCCTGGTCTACATGATTCAACTCACAGACCCACAAGCTAAATCACAGCTTAAACTATTATATCTACCATATAGAAGAGGGGCACTTCAGGTTGCCCACCTAATACTGTATTACTGGGCCACCCAGTTAAGGACAGCAATGTGTTATCTTTCAGTGGCCTCCCTTCCAGCTTGGATGACTAGAGGAGTCATCGGTAAGGCTTCCTCTGTAAAGCTTTACTTATATTTGGAAAGTGTCAGAAAGCTTTTTAATAGAAAAAAAAAATCATTTTCTTCAAAATACAATGTCAGTGTAGTACTCTGCACACCAATATGTTGAAGACACATGACCACTGTTTAACCCTATATGGGGCAATAACTGCTTTATACTGGGGAGAGCAGATGGAGGATTTAAAATGTGGTTTAACAAAGCTGTTGCAAAAAGTTTTATATTTATATGCAGAATTGAACTTAATGTCATATAGTCAATTGTGAGATATTTCAAGAAAACACTTATTTAAATATTTACAGCTGAAACATTTTATCCCATCCACATATAAACATCTGGTATCTGTTCCTCCACTATCTAAAATCGAGCAGTTGACTCTATCCCATATGAGTGGCAGAAGACAATTTTCATTGTTCTATGAGATAATGTAAACACATTCAAAAGAGTCATCTTCCAATAAGATGGAAGCATAAGTAACTAATATAAAGGAGGACATCCAGGAAGCTGGCTGGGAAAGGGCTCATTTTAAAGCTCAGACCCTGTCTGTTAATACTAAATTTAAGTTGCTACTATATAAATGGCTGATGCGCACTTACCTAACTCCTTGCAGGTTGAACAAATAACTGACCCACAAGCACAAGAAAAAGTGACTCCAGTATGCTCAAAACTATATGAATACGGCAGAGAAGTTTTGGGAATCAGAACTGTGGAACTGGGACTTTTTGGGTTAAACAATCTGGGGGAGGATGGATAAAGGATGTGTTGAAAAGAACACCCTGCTTACAGTAAAGCATGGCGGTGCCTAGCTGATGCTCTGGGGCAGCTTTGAGAAAGCTGAAGCCTGGGTGTATCTGTGACCTGTGATCCATGTTGACCACAACAGGACTTTTAGCTGATACCTTTGTCAGAAGTTAACAGCACAACATACTTTGAAACATACTTTTTTAATATGAAACACGTTAAAGTTATGCAGCATATATAGCAATGGTAAAAAAAAATAGAGTCATGGAATACTATCCAAATAATCAATAATTCATCTGTAGACACTGTAACCTGCTGTTTTCATGTTGTCATCTCTATACTGAGCCCAGCTTCTCTGCACAGCCCTCTGCTGTGCTTCACTTCTAACATACTCTCTGTGAAGCAGGTGTGCACTGTCAGACAAAGCAAACCTGTGGCGCGGTGCTCCTCGTGTAAACAAAAAGAGGTTGATCTTCTTTATGAAACAAATTTTAAATACTTTATTGTATTTGTTTTGCATTCACCACAAGCATTTGTATGACTGCAATCTAAAGAGATGCTTTCCCCTTCAAAGACTTATAGCATCGAATTTACAATTCATAGACAAAAAATTATCAAAGCACGTACATAAGGCCTTTGATAGACTTTAGATGAGTTGATTTAAAATGAAAACTTTTTGACTTGTGCTGACTTTGTGTTTGCTAATCCCCGCTGTAATGTACAGTACATTGATGTTACAGAAAACAAGAGTAGGGGTATTAAAAATGAAGAAGAGAGAAGAGAGAGGGAGGAACAGGAACCTGGAACTTTAAGGACTGTGACAGTCAGGTGAGACGGTGGATTTGTGCGATGATTAGTAGAAAATTAAAGAGCACAGAAAGTAGATCGGAAGGTATGAAGTCAGCAAGCGATTTTAACTTTCCCAAAAAAAGACCCTACAGTGAGCTCTACTCGAGCCCTGGGATTTGAAGATAATAGGCTGTAATACAATTGTCAACACTGAGTCATCCCGACACGGAGCTCAAAGGAAGAGCTGCTGGTAATAGGCCTGACACAGAGCGATCAATACAGCAGAACCCCTCACACACACACACACACACACACACACACACACACACACACACACACACACACACACACACACACACACACACACACACACACACACACACACAGAGGTGGAACACTACACTAAAAGGTTTACCTTCTTTTACACAAACATCCAGCTGCCATCAGTCTAATCTGTAAAGATAAAAAGAGACTGGGGAAGTTCAAGTCTCATAACTTCACAGTAAACAAGCTCTCTCTGAGTTTGTTTGCATTCAGTGAGAAAGTTCTGTTCGGGGCGATAAGGCATAGGAGACCTGACTCTCATATTAAACAGCAGACCACTGGTAGTCCTCCATTCACTTCACTCATTTTCCATTAACAATAAAAAGTACATTAAAAATCTTTAAATTACAGGAAAATGTTTCACATTATAACCTGTTGACAATCAAATCGAACCAAAAATGTTTTATTGCTGTTCCTCATTAACACTCACTCCCTCTTTGTGTGAGAAATAACAAAGTAAAAGCTCTTAGACTGCAAAGCAATGTCTTTCTGTTTTTGAGAGGAGGGTGAAATAAGAGGATAACAAACAATATATCAACATATGACATTTTCAAAATGTTAGTTACAACTTATTTAATGTTTCTGATTATTCTGCTCTATGTGAATATACAGAGGCAAGAAAATGATTAACTTTTAAGAAAAGCCCTAATTTTATTTATATATATATATATATATATATATATATATATATATATATATATACATATATATATATATATATATATATATATATATATATATATATATATATAATGATACTTAGCAACATTTTTAAACAGTAGTTAATGAAGGCAGATGGCTGTGTTACTGGCAGGCCTGGAGCGGTGAATTGGGAGGATCTGGATAACTCCAGGTGGGCCAGTTGAATTGTCTTGTCATAACACTAAAATATTGAAATATATCACAGAAGCTGCTAATGCTGTCCCTGGGCTGCCTGCACTGGCAGCTCTTAGAACATGATCTAAAGTGGGTATGGTCTGAGGCAGGAAACTCCAGGGCTGAAAATGAGTCCCAATCCTGTCCTGTTTGCTGGGGTCTCTGCACCTTTCAAAATCTGCATGAATCCTTTGTAGAATGCATTATGATGGTAAGCCATTTAAAAAGCTTTTTATACAGTGGCCCTGAGAGCTCACAGCACCACAACTTAAGAAAGCACATGGAAAAGGACAAAACACAAGCAAATTAAGAAAACACTTTTTGTTGATGCAGGTTTTGAGTCACAGCCCTTTAAAGGTTCTCTTTCTGTCAGTTATGTTGGAAAATGAGATTAAAAAGTAAGTGTTTTTGGTTTATTTTAACATCGTGATCACATGATTCTGATATTAGCATATTGGCTAATAACGGACATGTGCATCACTTTCAATTTTCTTCTAGATACTCGTCCTTCCGTTGTGCTGCGGTCTATTTGTAGCTTGTTTTTCTAAATGCTGCAAAGTGTTGTTAAGCTGATGAAGATGTTTTCTTAAGCGGGCTATCGTATCTTTAGTATATCACATAGAATGTGAATTTTTAGCATTTAACATGGAGGAAGCACAATTATAAGCATTTAAACAAAAAAGCTTATGGTAGAAACTATCTATCAACAAAGCATATCATCAAACATGGAGAGAATAAATAATTAAGACATGAAAGAGACTCAGATTCAAAATCATCTGTGTGCAATCTGAGATAAGAATTATGTGCTGATTGGATAATTTAGTGGAGCCTTTAGCTCAGCCTCTGTGTCAAAGTGTGCTCACGTTGTAATCAGAATTGTTTCCAAGCTCTTTTCAGCCATGAAAACCGCAAAATTACAGCGTAATTGCATCATCTCCAATGGCTTCTGAACACATGATGCAGATATGCAGAAGTTTCCCTCTTGTGTACAGTACAAATATTATTTTGATTTAATCAAGATAACGAATGTGTCAAAGTTTCTCTGGCTGTTTTAGATAATATAGAGGAGAAGGGGGTCAGTTGTCACATGGGTTAGTTGTCACACTCATTGTATATCATGATCAGAGTGTGCTAGCGCTCAAATTGTGTTATCGAAATTTATAGAATTGGGTTCAGAGCTCACCTACATAGTCTGCTCTGGAGTGAGACAGCTGAACTTGAGGTGAGGGGACGTGTTGTGTTTTTTGTGTCAAACTGTGAACAACTGTAACCCTTATAAAGTGTGAAGGGAAAGCTGTAGTTTAGATTAGCTAGCTATTTAGTTGTTAGATGGTTGTTAACCTTGATGCTAGCAAGAAATTCCAATTGGAGTTGGCCATCTCATATGTTATATACAGTAGGCTGGTCTAAAGATGTGGTCATGTTTCTTGCTCATTTACTGTTAGGATGCATTAAATGACGTATTTGTCAACTTGTCAATGCGACTAAAATTTCAAGTTCAGTTCTGCCTTCTTGCCTTTTTTAAAAGATTTTTCCTGTTAAAATAACATTATGACCACTCCATAGCGTGTGTCAGAGTGTCTTCAGACGTTAATTACCTCTTTGTTACAATGAGCTGGAAATGAGAGGGATACACATTTCGAGTCAACACCTTAAGCTTCCATTTAATGTAGGAATGACTAGTGAAAGATGTTCTGCTACGCGGTTTGGGACATAGCCTCTCAGCCTGCTGTAGCTGAACTTTGGTATTGAAAAATATTTTGAAATGCCAAATTGGAAACACTTGCTGTGTGGAGAAAAGCATTCATTTATAGTGTTACAAGTCCTTTACCTGTTAGACTGTGTTATAAGCTATGTTTGTTGCAATAAGCTTTCAAACTTCTCTTTAAAGCACAAACATAAAGAATGTAATTCTGAGTGAAGTCAGTTTAAATAATAAGCGTGCAGTGAGCACATCCTCATATTATGACATAATAATGACAGAGTTTATGTTCTTGCTGGTTGTAGCTCTCTGCTGTCACCATCCACATAGTCTATTACCTTTTCTATTACTCAGATGATTGATTCTCAGACTCTGTGTCTAAACAGGAAAATATGAACTTTACATAAGCCGTGGAGGGGAATTAATTAAATCTCAATCACTTTCACAGTCACAGTGACTGCCCTCTAAAGCAGTTTGACTGACAAGATTTTTTTTATTTTTAACCATCAGTGCTACTGCGCATACCACACGTGGAGGGCAAGGTTGTTATTTATTTATCTATATACTTTTTCATTCAGGGGCTAGTCCCTGCTTTCATATGGGATATGAAATTAGGGACTAGCTTTCATATCCCATATGGGATGAGAAATTGGGCTGCACAGTGGCACAACAGTTAGTGCTGCAGCCTCACAGCAAGGCGGTCATAAGATCGAATCCCAGGTCCCCCTTTCTGTGTGGAGTTTGCATGTTCTCCTTGTGCATGCGTGGGTTCTCTCTGGGTATCCCAACTTCCTCCCACAGTCCAAAAACATGCTCACCAGGTTAACTGATGATTCTTAATTGATAGATGTGAGTGTGTGCATGAAAGATTGTCTGTCTCTGTGTGGCAGCCCTATGACTGGCTGGAGACCAGTCCAGGGTGGGATAGGCTCCACCCACCTGCGACCTTGAACAGGATAAGCGGTATAGAAGATGGATGGATGGATGAGATGAGAAATTTTACCTGAACAATAAACTTGGAAAACTGAATTCTGTATTGCAAAGATAATACTACTATTAATGCAAGAAACACTCTGAGGATATATGGCAATAATTAGGAAGGAAGAAGACTGCCTCAGAAATATCAGCCATGATTTAGAAGAACAACTACTGCTACAGAACCTCTGAGTATATTTAAACTTCATAGAAAGGTTTAATGTGAAGAAGGATGCAGGCTCTACTTGTTGATGATCTCATCAGGACAGACTTACTATTAGGTGCTACCAGGGAACACAGATGCAGAGAGATTCTTGGAGGAAGTCCAATTTCCCAAACTTTTGAGTGAATCAAAAGCTAACACACAGCTAAAGCAGTGCAGATTATCTAAACGATATAAATATAAGTCAACAACTACCCCCAAAGGTGTGGTAGTGCCTTTAACAAATTCATTAAGAGCTCAACAGCAAGGGATCAGCTGGATGCTCCCAACACCAATACAACATTTCATCTAGGACAGGCTAACGCTTTGTTGACAAATTAAATAGTCAAACAGCAAAACTTAAACCCGGGATCAGCAACCCATAACTCTGAAGCCACAACTGGCTCATCAGCCCCCATGCAGTTGCTCCCTCAGGCCTTGACAGAAAAAACCCCTACAAAAATAAATGAATAAATCAAACATAAAAATGAATAACTGCTATTTCTTAATTTGATTTTTATTCATTTAATTTTGATTATTGTGTTGCAAAGTTATCAAGGAGTTCAAGGTGATACTTCAACACTGAATTGCAAAAAAAAGTTTTAATAATTCTAAGCTAAAATATCCAACCCTCGCCTTAATCTTAACAGGCAGTTTCTGTGTCAAACCCCCCATCCTCAGTCAGCTAACCATGAATAAATAAATAAATTTAAAAAAAAAAAATTCTTCCTGGACAGATTCATTTGCCTTCACAGCCAACAACACTGGCTTACCTGGTTGCATGATATGTGATAAAAAAAAATAAAAAAAAATGACTGAAAGAACAAGCACTCAGAATTTGCTGAAAAGTATGAAGATGAGCAAAAAGGACTGGTTTCGTAATTGAGACGGAAAGTTGAGCGGGGCAGACATACTTTCAAGAAGTGGATCAGCTCTCCAAACTCAACTACAGCTGCCAACATCTGTGGCAGCTCAGGAGATCGTAAGGAGTAGAAAACCACTCACAGACGGAGGATACATGAATGAATCGTTTATGAAAGTATCAGAGCATCTACTGAACTTCAAAAACAAACAGGAAATTGTTCAGAAAATTAGAGAGAAACGTCAACTAGCATTCCTGTGTGAAGATCACTTACACTTTACAAGCTGTGTTGTTTTATGGCTCCTGACTTTTTTCTTTGGTGGAGAGGGCAAAATGGCTCTACTGACTGTAAAAATGGCAGACCCCTGACTTAAACCATTA